>JACTAT010000062.1:186962-234417 GCA_014526335.1 Chrysaora quinquecirrha | reverse complement strand
TTGTAACCTAACCAACCAGCTCACAAACTAACTAGCTAACTAACAAACAAATAAACTCGCTAACCATCTTATTCAGTAACAAACTAAACAGCTAACTGACTAACTAACTAACTAACTAGCTAACTAACTAAATAACTAACCAACCAACTAACTATATAACTGCCTAACTAACTAACTCGGTATCTTACTAACTAACTAACATATAAGCTTTGCTTGCGCCCTAAATAACAAGCGTACTAACTAACTAACTAACCAACTAACTAACCAACTCTCCATATTATTAACAAACTAACATACAAGCTATGCTTGCAACCTAACTAACCAGCTTACTTACTGAATTGTTAAATAACATACAAGCTTTGCTAGCAACCTAAATAACAAGCATACTAACTAACTAACCAATTAACCAACCAACAAGCACGCTAACTATCAAATTTACTAACAAACTAACTAAATTATTAACTACCTAAACAACAAACTCGCTAAATATGTAATTTACTAACGAACTAAGTTATTAAGTACCAAACTAGCTAACTAACTAACCAAAAAACTAACTAAATAAAAAACTAACTAACCAACTAACTAACTAACTTTTATCTTACTGACTAGCTGACTTACAAGCTATGCTTGCAAACAAACTTACTGGCTTACTAACTAACTAACTAACTAAGCAAACAACAAACGCACTAACTATCTAATTTACTAACAAACTAACTTTCTAACTAACAAACTATCTAACTAACTAATCAACTAACAAACTAGCTAACTCCCTTTAAACTAACAAACTAACATACAAGCAAGGCTTGCAACCTAACTGACCAGCTTACTAACTAACTAGCTAACTAACAAACAAACAAACCCGCTAAATATCTAATTCACTAACAAACTAACTAACTAACTAACTAACTCACTAATAACCACCTAACTAGCATACATCCATCTTCTTATCTAACTAACACACAAGCTTTGCTTGTAACCTAAATAGCAAGCTTAATAACAAACTAACTAATTAACCAACAAACAAGCTCGACAATTATCTAATTTACTAACCAACTAACTAACTTACTAACTAACTAATCTACAATCTCGCTAACTATCTAATTTACTAACCAACTAATTTGCTAACTATCAAACTAACTAACTAACTAACTAACTAACTAACTAACTATCTCTCTATATTACTAACTAACTAACATACAAGCTGTGTTTGGAACGTAACTAATGAGCTTACTAGCTACCTAGCTAACTAACTAACAAACAAACTTGCTAAATATCTAATTCACTAACAAGCTAACTAACTAACTAACTAACTAACAAAATAACTAACTAACTAACCAACTGACTAATCAACTATATAACCACCTAACTAACTAACTCTGTATCTTAGTAACTAACTAACATATAAGCTTTGCTTGCAACCTAAATAATAAATTTACTAACTAACTAACTAACTAACTAACAAACAAACAAACTCGCTAATTATCTTATTTACTAGCAAACTAATTAACTAAACAATCAACAAACTTGCTAACCATGTAATTTTTGAACAGACTAAGTAACTAACCAACTAACTAACCAAATATTTAACTCACTATATAACCATCTAACCAACTAAGTCTGTATTGTACTACTTTGCTTGCATCCTAATTAACCCTTTATGGGCCACAGTTGCCATATGGCAACTAAATATTGAATTGCATTTATTTTGTTCCAGTTGATCGGGCAGGCCTAAATTTGAGTAACAGTATCTTTAGTCAACGTTGTAGGCCTAAGTTAACAGCGTTTTCGGCATGGTGGATGCTCTGAAGCAAAGGATTTGAAAATTTTATGCGAAGATGTCGAAAATTTTTTGTAATGGCCTAAATTTTGGCCTAATTTGAAAAGCTAAAACTTTAATTTTCGCAAAGCTAGATGCTTTGGACTGGGAAAGTAAGTATTTTTCTTGTAGCATTTTGAAAGCACTTACATTTGGACTAGCCGTCAAAACCATAAAGTCTACGAGGGAGCTGTAAGGGGCAAAAGGCCTTGAGGGGAAATAAATTTTTTAAAAATCGCCCACGCCCCCCAGACCAATTTTTTCACCGATTCTGTTTGTTTCTTACAACAAGACAACTAACAAACTAACTAAATATCAAACAAGCAAGTTTGCTAACTATCCATGTTATAAGCAAACTAACTTACTAACTAACCAGCTAACTATCAAACTAACTAACTAGCTGACTGACTAACTAAATAACTCTCTATATTACTAACTAACTAACTAATATACAAGCTATGTTTGCAACCTAACCAACCAGCTAACAAACTAACTAGCTAACTAAGAAACAAACAAACTCGCTAAGTATCTAATTCACTAACAAACTAAAAAACTAACTAACAAACTAACTAACTAACTAACTAAATATCTAACTAACTAACTAACCAACTAACTGACCAACTATATAATTTCCTATTTAATTAACTCAGCATCATACTAGCTAACTAAAATACAAGCTTTGCTTGCAACCTACCTAACCAGCTTACTAACTAACTAACTAATTAACCAACAAACAAGTTTGCTAACTATCTAAGTTACTAACAAACTAACTTACTAACTACAAAACTGGCTAACTAACTAACCAACAAACTAAACAACTAACTAAACAACTAACTAACCAACTAACTAACTAACTCTATATATTACTAAATAGCTAACTTACAAGCTATGCTTGCAACAAAACTAACCAGCTTACCAACTAACTGACTAACTAACAAACAAAGAAACTCGCTAATTATCTAATTTACTAACAAACTTACTTACTAACTAACGAACTAGCGAGCTAACTAACCAACTAACTAACTATTTAACTAATTAACTAAATATCAAACAAGCATGTTTGCTAACTATACATGTTATAAGCAAACTAACTTACTAACTAACCAGCTAACTATCAAACTAACTAACTAACTGACTGACTAACTAAATAACTCTCTATATTACTAACTTACTAACATACAAGTTATGCTTGCAACCTAACTAACCAGCTTACTAACTAACTAACTAACTAGCAAACCAACCAACTCGCTAATTATCTAAATTACTATCAAACTAACTAACTAACTAACTAAACAACCAACAAGCTCGCTAGCTATCTAAGATACTTACAAACTTACTTACAAACTTACAAACTAGATAACTACTAAACAACTATCTAACTAACAAACTAGCTAATTAAATAACCAACTAAGTAACTAACTAACTAACTCTTTATCTTACTAATGAGCTAACTTACAAGCTATGCTTGCAATCTCAATAACAACCTTACTAACTAACTAACCAATTAACCAACAAACAAGCTTTCTAACAATCAAATTTAATAACAAACAAACTAACTAGCTTACTATCTATAAAACCAACAAACTCGCTGGCTATATGATTCACTAACAAACTTACTTACTAACTAACAAGCTAGCTAGCTAACTAACTATCTAACTAATTAACTAATTAACTAAATAACCAACTAAGTAACTAACTCTGTACCTTTCTAACTAACTAACATTCAAGCTATGCTTGCTACATAACTAACAAGCTTACTAACTAACTAACTAACAAACAAACAAAATTGCTAACTATCGAATTCACTAACAAACTAACTAACTAAGTAACTAACTAATAAAAGTAACTAACTAACTAACTAAAGAACTAGCTTACGAATTATATAACAACATAACTAACTCTGTATCTTCTTTACTAACATACAAGCTTTGTTTGCAACCTAAATAACATGCTTACTTACTACCTAACCAATTTACCAACAAACAAGCTCGCTAGCTATATAATATACTAACAAACTTACTTGCTACCGAACGAACTAATGAACTAACTAAGCATCTAACTAACAAAATAACTAATTAACTAAATAACCAAATAAATAACTAACTAAACAACTCTGTACCTTTCTAACTAACATACAAGCTTTGCTTGGAAACTAAATAACAAGCTTACTAACTAACTAACTAACCAACTAGCTAACTAATTAACCAAATAACTAACTAACTAACTAATTAACTATATAACCAACTAAGTAATTAACAAACTCTGTACCATTCTAACTAGCTAACATGCAAGCTATGCTTGCTGCATAACCAAAAAGCTTACTAACTAACTAACTAACTAACTCTTTATCTTACTAATTTGCTAACTTACAAGCTATGCCTGCAACCTAAATAACAAGCTTACTAACTAACCAACCATTTAACCAACAAACAAGCTTGCTAACTATCTAATTTACTAACAAACTAACTAGCTTACTAACTATCTAACCAAGAAACTCGCTAACTAACTTACTAACTAACTAGCTAATTAACTAACTCTCTATAATGCTAACTTACTAACATACAAGTTATGCTTGCAACCTAACTAACCAGCTTACTAACTAACTACAGCAGATGTGAACTGAATCTAACAGGCTCTGTGATTGGTTACTTCAACGAGAGGGAGATGCCCATGGTCGCCGAGGTATCAAGCGTTCTCATTGGCTGCTGCTGGGAATCTCTAGACATCCAACCAATAGTAGGCCAGAGTCCATGGTCTGGCCACTGATCAGAGGGTCTGGCAGACACAGCGTACGGGTAATGGTGGACGGCCGTTATTAGGTTAGGCCGTTGTTGTCAGGACTCCGTCGAGAATCGAGATCGTATGTTTCGTTCAGGTTTAATTCCTAACGAAATCAAAGTTGAAGAAAGGAAATATAAACAAAACGCATCAGAATTCTCTCTTAAGATACACAGGCAAACTGTTGGAGAAAGGGGATTCACACACAGCATGCAGCCAAGTTCGATGTTGTAAAACCTGAAACGTGCTCCAGAAAACAAGGCACAAGGCAAATCAAAACAAACACCAATAGCGAAGACGTAAAAAATGAAAACTTACGGGAAGAATAAGCCTGAAAATATTTGTATCAAGTTATATTGTGTAGGACTGCACATAAAATCAAAGTCAATCAACTTTTTGGGAAGCATGCAGGACTTTAGGCCGGACGAGCCAACCAATGGGAACGGAAGTAGCAATCTTTTAGATACTGTCGACAACGGCAAGTGAAACAAACTTGAGAACTTCCTAAAAAATACAGCTCAAACCCTAAGAAAATACATATGTTTAAATTAACGAATACCAACTTAACTTTAACAATTGTTTAAAAATACCAACAAAAAGAAACTTACCTTAATCTTCTTTCTTTGTTTACCTACTTATTTCTTATTTCTTAGTCTTCCAAATAAATATTAAATTTCTATTTGTTGCTTTTTTTTAACAATTCTCAAATTTGGCGGCCAAATTTGAGAATTGTTTAAAATAGCAACAAATAGAAACTTAGCTTAATCTTCTTTCTTTGTTTACTTATTTCTTATTTCTTAATCTTCCAAATAAATATTTAATTTCTATTTGATGCTATTGCTCTGTTTGCTCAGTTGCTTTGGTTGCTCTGTTTGCCCAGCTGCTCAGTTGCTACAAGAGCCACTTTATCTCTCTGAAATCCAGGAGACTCAAGGAGACCCACTTCTACCCTGTTTGTTGTTTGAAATGCACATACCTATCTCTTTGAGACCCAGGAGAAGCAGGTGACCCACTTCTACGCTGTCTGTTGTTCAAAGTACACCTACCTATCTCTCGGAGACCCAGGTGACCCAGGTGACCCACTTCTAGTACTCCACTGCTGTCTATATATCTCTCTATGTATGTAAGACCCAAGAGACCCAGGTGACCCATTTCTACGGTGCCTGTTGTCCCAAGTACAACTACCTATCTCTCGGAGACCCAGAAGACCCAGGTGACCCACTTCTAGTTCTCCACTGCTGTCTGTATATCTCTCTATGTATGTGAGACCAAGTAGACCCAGGAGACCCACTTCTACACTGTCTGTTGTTTGCAATACTCCTATATACATGGTTTTAATTAAAAATGATAAGATGTTCATGTAATGTAGGTCTATATACATGCCCTGTGTCAGATTTTCAGAATTTTTTTACTCATTCTGTTGTATGCAAATGAGAAAATTCAAATTAGCCAATGACAGAGCCTGTTAGATTCTAGTTCACCATTGCCCACTAACTAACTAACTAACTAGCAAACCAACAAACTTGCTAATTATCTAAATTACTCTCAAACTAACTAACTAACTAACTAACTAAACAACCAGCAAACTCGCTAGCTATCTAAGATACTAACAAGCTTACTTACTAACTTACGAACTAGATAACTACTAAACAACTAACTAACTAACAAACTAACTAATTAAATAACCAACTAAGTAACTAACTAACTAACTCTGTACCTTTCTAACTAATTAACATGCAAGCTATACTTACTACATAACTAAAAAGCTTACTAACTAACTAACTAACTAAAAAACAAACAAACAAACTCGCTAACTATCTAATTCACTAACAAACTAACTAACTAACTAACTAAAAAAAACTAACTAACTAACTAACTAAACAACTAACTAACGAAATATATAACCACATAACTAGCTAACTCTGTATCTTCTTAACTAACACACAAGCTCTGTTTGCAACCGAAATAACAAGCTTACTAACTAACTAACCAATTTACCAACAAACAAGCTCCCCTAGCCATCTAATATACTAACAAACTTACTTACTAACTAACGAACTATTGAACTAACTAAGCATCTAACTAACTAATTAACTAATTAACTAAATAACAAACTAAGTAACTTACTAACTAACTCTATACCTATCTAACTAACCAACAACCAAGCTATGCTTGCCACGTAACTAACAAACTTACTAACTAACTAACTATCTAACTAGCAAACAACCTCGCTAACTCTCTAATTCACTAAAAAAACTAACAAACTAACTAACTAGCTAACAAACTAACTAACTAGCTAACCAACTAACTAATTAACTATAAAACGTCCTAATCTTACTAACTAACAAACATACAACATTTGCTTTCAACCTAAATAGCAAATTTACAAATTGATTAACTAACTAACAAACAAGCAAACTCGCTAATTATCTAATTTACTAACAAACTAAGTAACTAACCACCTAACTAACTAACAATCTCGCTATCTAATTTACTAACTAACTAACTAACTAACTGACTAAACAACAAACAATCTAGGCTAACTATCTAATTTACTACCAAACTAACAAACTAATTAATTAACTAACCAGCAAACAAACTCGCTTTCTATCTTATTTACCAACAAACTGACTTACTAAGTAACAAAATAACAAACTAACTAACTAACCAGCTAACTTACGAACTATAAAACCACCCAACAAGTTAACTCTGTATCTTCTTAACTAACTAACATACAAGCTTTGCTTTCAACCTAAATAACAAGCCCAATAACTAGCTAACTAACTAACAGACAAACAAACTAACTAACTCTCTATGTTACTATCTAACTAACATACCCGCTATGCTTGCAACCAATTTAACCAGCTTACTGACTGACAAGCTAACAAACTAACTCTTTATCTTACTAACTAACTAACATACAAGCTATGCTTGAAACCTAACTAACCAGCTTACTAATTAACTACCTAACTAACAAACAAAATCTCTAACTATCTAATTTGATAACTAACAAACTAAGTAACTAACTCTCTATAGTACTAACTAACTAACATAAAATTCATGCTTGCAACCTATGTACTAATTTTTTAGCTAACTAACAAAGAAACAAACCCGCTAACTATCTATTTTTCCAACAAGCTAACTTGAAAACTAACCAACTAACTAACAAACTAACTAACTAACAAACTAGCCAACAACCTAACAAACTATATAACCATCTAACTAACTAACTCGGTATCTTCTTAACTAACTACCATACAAGCTTTCCTTGCAACCTGAATAACAAGATTACTAACTAATTAACTAATTAACCAACAAAGAAGCTCGCTGACATTCTAATTTACTAAAAATCTAACTAATTCACTAACCAACAAACAAACTCGCTTTCTATCTAATTTGCCAACAATCTAACTTACTAACTAACTAGCTAACAAACTAACAAACTAACTAACCAACTAACTAACTAACGAACTATATAACCACCTAACTAGCTAGGTCTCTATATTCTTAACTAACTAACATACAAGCTTTGCTTGCAACCTAAATAACAAGCTAACTAATGAACTAACTAATTAACTAATTAACTAAATTACCAACTAAGTAACTAAATAACCAACTCTGTACCTTTCTAACTAACTAACATTCAAGCTATGTTTGCTACATAACTAACAAGCTTACCAACTAACTAACTAACTAACAAACAAACTCGCTAACTATCGAATTCACTAACAAACTAACTAACTAATAGAACTAACAACTAATTAGCTAGCGAATTATATAACCACATAACTAACTAACTCTGTATCTTCTTAAGTAACATACAAGCCTTGTTTGCAACCTAAATAATAAGCTTACTAACTAACTAACCAATTTACAAACAAACAAGCTCGCTAGCTATCTAATATACTAACAAACGTACTTGCTAACTAACGAACTAGTGAACTAACTAAGCATCTAACTAACTAAATAATTAATTAACTAAATCATCAACTAAGTAACTAACTAAACACCTCTGTATCTTTCTAACTAACTAACATGCAAGCTATGCTTCCTACATAACTAACAAGCTTACTAACTAACAAACTAACAAATAAACAAACTCGCTAACTATCTAATTCACTAACAAACTAACTAACTCACTAACTAACTAACAAACAAACTAAGTAACTAACCAACTAACTAACCAACTATATAACCTTCTAATCTTACCAACTAACTAACATACAATTTATGCTTGCAACCTAAATAGCAAGTTTACTGACTAATTAACTAACTAACAAACAAACAAATTCGCTAATTATCTAATTTACTAACCAACTAACTAAATCACTAACTAACTAACTAAACAACCAACAATCTCGCTCACTATCTAATTTAATAACAAATTAAGTAACTAACAAACTAACTAAACAACAAACAAACTTCGCTCTCTATCTAATTTACCAACAAACTAACTTATTAACTAACTAACTAACAAACTAACTAACTAACCAACTATGTAACGAACTTTATAACTACCTAACTACCTAACTCTGCATCTTCTCAACTAACTAACATGCAAGCTTCGCTTTGCTTTTGACGTAAATAACAAGCTTACTATCTAACCAACTAGATTACTAACTAACCAAATAACTAACTAACTAACTAATGAACTTACTAACCAACTAAGTAACTAACTAACTCTGTACCTTTCTAAATAACTAACATGCAAGCTATGCTTGCTGCATAACTAAAAAGCTTACTAACTAACTAACTAACTAACTAACTCTATATCTTACTAATTAGCTAACTTACAAGCTATGCCTGCAACCTAAATAACAAGCTTACTAACTAACCAACCATTTAACCAACTAACAAGCTTGCTAACTATCTATTTTGCTAACAAACTAACTAGCTTACTACCTATCTAACCAAGAAACTCACTAACTAACTTACTAACTAACTAGCTAACTAACTATCTCTCTATATTACTAACTTACTAACATACAAGTTATGCTTGCAACCTAACTAACAAGCTTACTAACTAACTAACTAACTAGCAAACCAACAAACTCGCTAATTATCTAATTTACTATCAAACTAATTAACTAACTAAGTAAACTCTAGCTATCCAAGTTACTAACAAACTTACTTACTAACGTAGCTACGAACTAGATAACTACTAAACAACTTAATAACTAACAAACTAACTAATTGAATAACCAACTAAGTAATTAACTGACTAACTCTGTACCTTTCTAACTAACTAACATGCAAGCAATGCTTGCTACATAACTAAAAAGCTTTCTATCTAACTAACTAACTAACAAACAAACAAACTCGCTAACTATCTAATTCACTAAATAACTAACTAACTAACTAAAAAAACTAAATAACTAACTAACTAAACAACTAACTAACGATATATATAACCACATAACTAACTAACTCTGTATCTTCTTAACTAACATACAAGCTTTGTTTGGAACCAAAATAACAAGCTTACTAACCTAACCAATTTATCAACAAACAAGCTCCCTAGCTATCTAATGTACTAACCATCTTACTTACTAACTAACGAACTAGTGAACTACCTAAGCATCTAACTAACTAATTAACTAATTAACTAAATAACCAACTAAGTAACTAACTAACTAACTCTGTACCTATCTAACTAACCAACAACCAAGTTATGCTTGCAACGTAACTAACACGCTTACTAACTAACTAACTATCTAACTAGCAAACAACCTCGCTAACTCTCTAATTCACTAAAAAACTAACAAACTAACTAACTAGCTAACAAACTAACTAACTAACCAACTAACTAATTAACTATCAAACGTCCTAATCTTACTAACTATCTACCATACAACATTTGCTTTCAACCTAAATAGCAAGTTTACAAATTGATTAACTAACTAACAAACAGGCAAACTTGCTAATTATCTAATTTACTAACAAACTAAGTAACTAACCACCTAACTAACTAACAAGTTAACCAACTATTTATTTGAAATAATATAAAGGAATAACTAAGAAATAAACCAGTAGTCGCACAACACGCAGTCGATGGTGACGAAACGAATCGGGGGCACCACATAGCTAACAAAGTGCCTAAGGGAGCGAAATAGCGCTCGAGCGAGTGATCATATTGCAAAGGCGCGTAGGTGTGCGCGAAGGTTGTAATCAAAGACAGCATAGACAAATAGAAGGCAGAGTAAAGTTGTTTGTGCGAATAATCAGCTGCCAACCCACAACTGCGTTTTGGGGGTTAAGACAGTACGCGAAGATGTTGTGGGCACCCCAAGCGCCAAAAGGCACCTTCGCACGTTAAGAAGTAGCCACAAAAACAGCAACCGCAAAGAGAAAAAAAGGAGCATAAACTGCGCTATGCGCATGTGCTTGGTTTTTAAGTAAAGCTAATAGCAGAAAGGGACATTAAAGTTAATTGTTTTTTCAAAATAATTATTTGAAATAATATAAAGGAATAACTAAGAAATAAACCAGTAGTCGCACAACACGCAGTCAATGGTGACGAAACGAATCAGGGGCACCACATAGCTAACAAAGTGCCTAAGGAGGCGAAATAGCGCTCGAGCGAGTGATCATATTGCAAAGGCGCGTATGTGTGCGCGAAGGTTGTAATCAAAGACAGCATAGACAAATAGAAGGTAGAGTAAAGTTGTTTGTGCGAATCATCAGCTGCCAACCCACAACTGCGTTTCGGGGGTTAAGACAGTACGCGAAGATGTTGTGGGCACCCCCAGCGCCAAAAGACACCTTCGAACGTTAAGAAGTAGCCACAAAAACAGCAACCGCAAAGAGAAACAAAGGAGCATAAACTGCGTTATGCGCATGTGCTTGGTTTTTCAGTAAAGCTAATAGCAGAAAGGGACATTAAAGTGAATTGTTTTTTCAAAATTATTGAATTGAATTTATATAGACCATTTCAACTAAGGACCTTGTTTTAAAAAATTGAAAATTAGGTCATAGAGAAATTTCGACTTCACATTTGAATTCAGCACCTTCTTTATAGTGTTGAGGCAAAGTTTTATGCTTTTGGTCCTTAAGATATTGATTTTATAGGTGTTGAAAGTTTGAAATTCTATAAAGGATTTGACCGTGAAAACTCGCTTGGGGTGAAATTTTACACCCTCAGTCATTTGACACGGTCAAATCCCTTATAAATTTTCAAACATTTAATCGCTATAGAATCAACATCGTAAGGAGTAGAAGCATAAAAATTTGCCTCAACACTAAAAAAGAAGGTGACTGGTTCCTCCTCAGCCAAATACGTCAGTACAGGATCGTCTTTAATATAATGCCAGTATCTTTGGAGTATCCGACCTATTCCAGTAGTGTTCACGTTAAATGGTACAACGAAAGGTAATTTGTTCTTTTCTTGTTTACACCTATCTCTAATAAGATCTTCCTGAGATAGCTGTTTCACTTTTTCGAAAATGGAAGTAATAAGACTCAGGTTGTAACCCCTTTTGACTAGTGAATGTGACAGGATGTTTAGTTCCTCTGAGAGGTCATTATCATTTAAAATTATATGTCTGTAGCGGAGAGTTTGGCTGTAGATAATACCTTTCTTACAGCTAGAGGTATGGAACGATTAAGCATGAAGAAGAGAGCATACGTCTGTCTGTTTCTTGTAGAGGGTTGTCCTTATGGAGCCCTCATTATTGTTGAGGATAGTCATAGTGTCAAGGAAAGCTATTTTCTCTCCTGCATAAGATATTTCAAATTTTATTGTTTCATGTAATGAATTCATGTGTGCGTGAAAGGTCCGGATGGCATCTTCTCCCTCAGTCCATATAACATAAATGTCATCTATGTAACGTTTCCATAAAAAAGGAACCATTCTTCCAGGAGCTTTAGCTAAGATTTGTTTTTCAGCCCTGTCCATAAAGAGGTTAGCATAGTTGAGAGCAAAGGAAGAACCCATTGCCGTCCCTGTAAGTTGAAGATAAAATTCCCCATTGAATTCAAAATAGTTATTCTTCAGTAAAAAGTTAAGTATCTGTTCCATGTGTTGGATAGGTAAGGGCAGACTGCTATCATAGAATTCTAGTAGTGCCCTTAGTGTGTACTGAATACCAAGATCAGTTGCTATGTTGGTATAGAGGGATCTGAAATCAAACGTAACTAATAGGGCATCTGGTGGGATAAGACCATCTTGTTCCTTCAGAATTCTAAGAAAATGTGTTGTGTCTTGGACGTAAGAAGCTATGTTTCTCACTATTGGTTTCAGGTAATGATCCATGTATTTTGAAAGGTTAGCGGTTGGTGAATTGCAGCCAGATATTATTGGTCTTCCTGGTACATAAGGTTTGTGAATTTTTGGTAACATGTAAAAGATAGGTGTTCTAGCATTCACTGATGGAGTTAGGAATCTGAAAAGTGATGTATCAATAATACTTTTACCCACCAGACACGATGTGAAGGTCGAAATATTCATAATCAGGTCTTGTATAGGGTTGTAGTTAAGTTTACTGTAGTAGTTGCTGTCATTGAGCTGGCGATATACCGCTTTCAAATAGTCACAGCAATTCCAGACACAAATGCGTCCTCCTTTATCTGCTTTTTTATAATGATATTGTTCATAGATTCTAGTTCACTAATCGCCTTTATTTCTTCATCAGATAAGTTCTTTTCTGGAACTTTCTGTATTTGGATATAAGGTAAGTCCTTGTATATATTTGTTAAAAAGTCATTGACATTGTCATTAGCTGGTATAGGAGGTTCCCAATTAGATTTTGTAAAGAATGGAGCAAGGGGTTTTTTGGTGCTTATGTAAAAGCATTTTAGATGCATAAGTCGTCTAAACTGGTTGTAGGCCAATTGTATTTCCTCCTCTCGGTTAACTCCAGGGGTAGGAATGAGGCTAAGTCCCTTTGATAACACCCACATATTGTGGCTTTGTCAATTTAGTATCGCTTAAGTTATGAACCATATCAAGACCATCAGTCTCATCCTTGATTTTGTTGTGTAAAAGTTTCTTAAGTTTATTTGTTCTTATTCTTTTCCAGTTGCCTGTTCTGTTAATTCCAGCTAAAGATTTCAGTTTTGAAATTTTGGGTCTTCCAGAGTCTGATGTTCCTGAAAAAATAGTAACTCTTTTATTAATAGCAGTGGACATAGTTAGGCATAGTAGTCTTTATATCTTAAGATATTGTTGTGGTTCTCCATTAGTAATATTAAACAGTTCATATTTATAATATTGGAGATTATGTTATAAAAATTGAGAAATGTAAAGTCAGTCCTTGTCCATCATACCCCCATTGTTGATTCCAAATTAAATAGGAGATACACAAAATTGGGCATTGTCTTTTATACCTTGAGATGTTGTTGTTGTTTTTCGTAGGTAATATACAAATTGTTGATATATAAAAGACTGGGGATCGAATAGGAGATTCACAAAATGAGGCATTGTCTTTTATAACTTAAGATCATGTTGTTGTTGTTCATAGTTAATATACAAATAATATATAAGATGTTGTTGTTGTTGTTCATAGTTAATATACAAATAGGCACTTGTAAGGTAAAAGGTCCGCATAAAGTAATCTATGCAATAGCTTTTGTTTCCTCTTTTTATATAAAAAAATGTTTATTTGAAATAATATAATGGAATAACTAAGAAATAAACCAGTAGTCGCACAACATGCAGTCAATGGTGACAAAACGAATCGGGGGCACCGCATAGCTACCAAAGTGCCTAAGGGGGCGAAATAGCGCTCGAGCGAGTGATTCAATGGGGAGTTTTATCTTCAACTTACAGGGACGGCAATGGGTTCATCCTTTGCTCCCAACTATGCTAATCTCTTTATGGACAGGGTTGAACAACAAATCTTGGCTACAGCTCCTGGAAGAAAGGTTCATTTTTTATGGAAACGTTACATAGATGACATTTATGTAATATGGACTGAGGGGGAAGATGCTCTCCGTACCTTCCACACACACATGAATTCATTACATGAAACAATAAAATTTGAAATATCTTATTCAGGAGAGAAAATAGCTTTCCTTGACACTGTGACTATCCTAAACAATAATGAGGGCTCCATACGGACAACCCTCTACAAGAAGCCGACAGACATATGCTCCCTTCTTCATGCTGAGTCATTCCATCCCTCTAGCTGTAAGAAAGGTATTATCTACAGCCAAGCTCTGCGTTACAGACGTATAATTTTCAAGTAGACTAGCTTTTTAACCTGACACCCGCGATGCAGGTGAGCCTTTTACCTTGACACCTGCGATGCGGGTGAACATTAGTACCAGTTTAGCCTTGGAAAGACAAGATACGCTTCAGCTGCCTTTTGACTTGATATCATTTAACTTGCAGCCTTCTGAACTTTCGCTAGAGTCCGGGGAGGTTGTGGAATGCCATGGGGAGCTAACCTCCCCGGACTCTAGCGAAAGTTCAGAAGGCTGCAAGTTAAATGGTATCAAGTCAAAAGGCAGCTGAAGCGTATCTTGTCTTTCCAAGGCTAAACTGGTACTAATGTTCACCCGCATTGCAGGTGTCAAGGTAAAAGGCTCACCTGCATCGCGGGTGTCAGGTTAAAAAGCTAGTCTACTTGAAATCACCATCACCATCATCATCATCGTCATCGTCATCATCACAATTATCATTATCTTCATGTCATCTAAATCAGAATCATCATCATCATTATTATTGACCCCGGAAAATGGAAAATCCTATGTGGTTTTAAGCTGATTATGGGTCGTGTTGCGTGATTTTGGCTGTTCTGGGGTCGTTTCAGGTGGTTCTGCGTTTTAGTAAGTATGACAAACTTCTGCAGAACAAAAGATTCGATGATTCAATGTACGTGTAGTGAAAGGAACATAATAGATGGCCGCAATCGAAACCAAAAACTTGTTGAAGCCGATATAAAATTGAAATTTTAACAAACCTTTGATTCTCAAAACATTTAAAAAAATATGGCATGCACTACCCGGGCAGAAAGGGCGTAATATAGACAGTAATACAGACAGAAGAGATTAACATTGAAGTAACAGTGCAGCCATCCATTTCATTCCAATCCACATTCCATTCCGCGTTTTCTCTACCTTGTATACTGGTATGTTTGTATACTGGTTGCTACAAGACAACCGCAATCAAAACCGCAATAACAAAAGCGCCCGCAACTGAAAACGAAACTTTTCAAAACTGAAATAAAATCGCAATTTTTACCAAGTTACAGGCTTAAAAAGACATGAAAAAATAGATACTGCACCGCCCAGGCAGAATAGGGATCAAACAAAAAAACAAAGCGCATCTCTAGGTGGCCCAGGAAAAAAGCCTTTCTTGTGTAATCGAACAATGGTTCATAACAATGGGCAACCTAATTTACATAACCGGAGATTAGTATATAGGACTAGCTCTTGCCGTGTAAGACCACCGCCTCATGAGGACCACCACCTCTGATGAACTCCGCCAATAAGAGCTTCGACCTAAAAGACACTGTGCATTGAGGTGGCCATATTTTCTGTTAATCAAAATCTTGATCTCAATCTTAATGTTAGTCTAGTCTTAATCTTAGTCTTCAAGTTAAATGGAATCTTAATCTTAACTTCTACCTGAATTGGAATGTTAGCCTTAATGTTAATCTAAATGTTAATCTTAATCTTAATCTTAATCTTAATCTGAATCTGAATCTGTATCTGAATCTAAATCTGAATCTAAATCTGAATCTTAATTCTAACCTTAAGGTTAAGGTTAATCTTAATCTTAGTCTTACTTAATCTTGAACTCCATCTTAATATTAGTCTTAGTCTTTGTTAGTCTTGGTCTAAGTATCAGTATTTCATTTTTGAAATTCAACTTAAAGTTCATTTTGAAATGAGTCTTTATCTGAACCTTGATGTTAATCTTGATGTAAATCTGAAATAACGTTGAAACTTGAACTTAATGTTTAGGTTGTTCTTTATCGCCACATGCAATAATGCCAATGTCGAACTTTATCATAATCTTAATTCATCTTCATACTCTTAGATGCCAAATAAACGTCCTACGGTTTATTAATTTTGAGTTTTTCCCACTCCCACAGGGCCTTAGTAGGACCCCCCTATTTATTAATTTTTGAAGAAACAATTTCACTTGTGATAGGATGAAACTACGTTTATTAATTGCCGACATTGATTTGGACCCCCGTTGGTATACCTAATGGTATTGGCCTTAATGTAAATATTAATAAAATTGAAATTTAATATAATTTATAATTTAAAATAATTTAATATAATTCTAAATTCTTCAGCTACAATAAAACTTTAAATTGAATGAAAGATGAAATGAAAATGAAAATAAAATCCAAATGAACATAAAAGTTAGTGTCAGTGTTGAGAGATAAATTGAAAATAAATTTATAATTGAAAAGCTATGAGTAAAAATAGATCTAAAGATTTGAGTCATTTCAAAAAGCCTTCTTGTTTTGTCAAAGTGACTTTTTGTTATTAGAAAAAATTGTAAAATATTTAAATCACAAAAACAAAAACACCAAAAAATTGCCTTTGAGGGGACTGCCATATTTCTCAGTAGAGGATAATCTCCAGGTGGTCCTAATATTCATAGAAGGGAACAACAAAACACGTTAAAAATAATGTCAAAAACAAACTAAAAAATTATACCCAAAGCAAATTTTAGTTTCCAGACATCTCCTCGGACTTTTGAAAACATTTCCAACACAAAAACGACAGAAATAAATTGAAAGTAAATTTATAATTGAAAAGCAATGAGTAAAAATAGATCTAAAGATTTCAGTCATTCCAAAAAGCCTTCTTGTTGTGTCAAAGTGACATTTAGATATTAAAAAAATTGTAAAATATTTAGATCGCAAAAACAAAAACACCAAAAATTTTGCCCTGGAGGGGACTTGAACTCCGGTCTCCCCAGTTGGCAAGCGAGCATTTGACCACTCGGCTACACAGCCGTTTGCTTAGTGTGCAACAATCTCCTAGTGGTCCTAATATTCATGGAAGGGAAAAACAAAACAAGATAAAAAATTATGTCTAACGAACTTAAAAATTAAACCAAAAGCAAATTTTAGTTACCAGACGACTCCTCGGCCTTTTGAAAACATTTCCAACACGAAAATAAGAGAAATAAAAAAATTGGAGAGAAAAAGGCTTTCCCTTGAGGGGAGTCGAACTCCCAACTCTTCATCGCAGCTCACGAGACAGGCCGCCTTACCGACCGTGCCACTGTGCGTTGTTGTGATTTAGTGATAATCCTCCTAGTGAGAACAATCGGGCGATTGTTCAAACAGGCACCAATGACGCACTTCAAAGAAGGGTTAGCCCCAATTACCCCAGAAGCGAAAGAAGTTTGCAAAAAACGAAAGGGCGATGACACGCCTACCCCACTGTCGGCCGAGCAGCGAAAAAGTCGGAAAAGGGTACGACTTACGACTTGGGAGGAGTGATGGTCGAAAAACCGGTTTCCATGGAAATTACCATTTTAGTATAAGAGACTAGCTCTTGCCCGTGTAAGACCACCGCCTCATGAGGACCACCGCCTCTGATGAACTCCGCCAATAAGAGCTTCGACCTAAAAGACACTGTGCATTGAGGTGGCTATATCTTCTCTAAATCAAAATCTTGATCTCAATCTTAATGTTAGTCTAGTCTTAATCTTAGTCTTCAAGTTAAATGGAATCTTAATCTTAACTTCTACCTGAATCGGAATGTTAACCTTAATGTAAATCTAAATTTTAATCTTAATCTTAATCTTAATCTGAATCTGTATCTGAATCTAAATCTGAATCTAAATCTGAATCTTAATTCTAACCTTAATCTTAAGGTTAATCTTAATCTTAGTCTTAGTTAATCTTGCGCTCCATCTTAATATTAGTCTTAGTCTTTGTTAGTCTTGGTCTAAGTATCAGTATTTCATTTTTGAAATTAAACTTAAAGTTCATTTTGAAATGAGTCTTTATCTGAACCTTGATGTTAATCTTGATGTAAATCTGAAATGACATTGAAATTTGAACTTAATGTTTAGGTTGTTCTTTATCGCCACATGCAATAATGCCAATGTCAAACTTTATCATAATCTTAATTCATCTTCATACTCTTAGATGCCAAATAAACGTCCTCCGGTTCATTAATTTTGAGTTTTTCCCCCACCCACAGGGCCTTAGTAGGTCCCCCCCTATTTATTAATTTTTGAAGAAACAATTTCACTTGTGATAGGATGAAACTACGTTTATTAATTGCCGACATTGATTTGGACCCCCCGTTGGTATACCTAATGGTATTGGCCTTAATGTAAATATTAATAAAATTGAAATTTAATATAATTTTTAATTTAAAATAATTTAATATAATTCTAAATTCTTCAGCTACAATAAAACTTTAAATTAAATGAAAGATGAAATGAAAATGAAAATAAAATCCAAATTAACATGAAAGTTAGTGTCAGTGTTGAGAGATAAATTGAAAATAAATTTATAATTGAAAAGATATTAGTAAATATAGATCTAAAGATTTGAGTCATTCCAAAAAGCCTTCTTGTTTTGTCAAAGTGACTTTTAGTTATTACAAAAAATTGTAAAATATTTAAATCACAAAAACAAAAACACCGAAAATTTGCCCTTGAGGGGATTTGAACTCCAGCCATTCTGAGTAGCAGGCGAGCACTTAACCACTTGGCTACACTGCCGTATTTCTTGGTCGCCGATAATCTCCTAGTGGTCCTAATATTCATGGAAGGGAACAACAAAACACGTTAAATAATAATGTGTAAAACAAACTAAAAAATTATACCCAAAGCAAATTTTAGTTCCCAGACATCTCCTTGGACTTTTGAAAACATTTCCAAAACGATAATAACAGAAATAAAAAAATTCAAAAGGAAAAGATTTTCTCCTGACGGGAGTCGAACTCACGACTCCGCATCTCAGCTCACGAGACACACCGCCTTACCGACCGTGCTACCGTGCCTTGTTGCGATTCAGTGATAATCCTCCTACAGAAAACAATCGGGCGATGGTTAAAACAGGCACCAATGACGTACTTCAAAGAAGGGTTAGCCCCAGTTACCCCAGAAGCGAGAGAAGTTTGCAAAAAACGAAAGGGTGATGACACGCCTACCCCACGGTCGGCAGAGCAGGATGCAAGTTGGAAGGGCGAAGCACTTACCAGAGGGGCAGGGGGATGGTAGAAAAATCGGTTTCCATGGAAATTACCATTTTAATATAGAGAGACTAGCCCTTGCCCGTGTAAGACCACCGCCTCATGAGGACCACCGCCTCCGATGAACTCCGCCAATAAGAACTTCCACGTAAAAAGCACTGTGCATTGAGGTGGCCATATTTGCTGTTAATCTAAATCTTGATGTTAATCTTAATGTTAGTCTTGTCTTAATCTCAGTCTTCAACTTGAATGGAATCTTAATCTTAACTTCTACCTTAATTGGAATCTTAACCTTGGAATGTAAATCTAAATGTTAATCTTAATCAGAATCTAAATCTCAATTTTAATCTTAATGTTACTCTTAATCTTAATGCTAATGTTAAGCTTAATCTTAACCTTTGTAAATCTTGACCTCCATCTTAATACTAGTCTTAGTCTGTGTTAGTCTTGGTCTAAGTATCAGTTTTTCATTTTGAACTTAAACTTAAAGCTATTCTTAATTTAGGTATAAAGCAGAATGAACACATTAAAAAACAGACATGTCCTTCTGTAACTCTAAGTTTCGTGCTTACGCACTCGTCAGACAGACTATACCAATGAAAAAATTCCGGATTACAGCAGTACTTATTTACAAGAGGTGATAAATTTAAGACAAAAGATACTATTTTTACATCTTGGTTAATTACTCATTTAGCGTCCCATTACTTAGCGTCCTATTGTTATTTAATTTAATTACTTAGCGTCCTATTGTTCATCAGATAAAACTTGTTTTCATGTCGGCATTTGGATATCAGCTCAGATCTTTTGTTCAGTAGTGAGTCATTGTTCCCTTTCATGATGTATAATTTCTCAGTCAAACATAAGTCACACCGTTTTGAAATGTTGTTGTAGGCTTTGGCAGAGGCGATGATAGTCCATTGTATGTCGTAGTCTTTATTCTTGTCTTTTAGTTCCCATATGTACTTAGAAAGTTCTGTGCTGTTGGCGTATTTATGGTTCCGAAATGACTGTTTATGTTGCGAAAAGCGTTTCTTAAAAGTTCCTTCTGTCAGGCCGATGTAGTCTTTCCCTGTCGTGTCTTCGTTGGTCGTTACGTGGGCATTGTAGATAATACTTGAAGAAAGGCAGTTGTTGTTCAGTGGGCATTCTTCTTTCTTGCGGCAGTTACATGTGTTGTCAGGGGTGGTGGTGGGACTTTCGTTCGTTACTTTCTTGTTATGTTTGCTAATTATCGTCTCTATGTTTTCCGTGCAGCTGTAGCTTAATTTCAGGTTGTTTTTGTTGAAAATTTTATGGAACTTGTGATTCTTCGGGAAATGTTTGTTGATGAGTTTTAGAAAAATTTGGCCAATGTTAGTCTGTACGTTCTTGTTGTAGGGGGGGTTATACCAGATAATGTTTCGCTTTCTGTTCTTCCTTGTTCGTGTGGCTGCAGGGTTGTTGTTATTGTTGTTGTTGTTGTATGTCAAAGGCTGGTCGTATCCGCTGGATTTCAGGGCGTGTTCGTAGATGGGCTTAGCTTTGTTAAATTCGGTTTCGTTGCAGGAAATGTCGGAGATTCTACGGCTGATGGCGGTAGGGAGCTGTTTGATTATGTTGGGTGGATGATTTGACTTCGTGTTGATGTAGAGTGGTTGATTATTTGGTTTTCGGTAGGGGTAATATGATTCATTTGTGAGGTTGAATGTGACATCTAGGTAGTTGACTATTTTGAGGTTGGTCTGTATGGTGATGTTGAGGCCGTGCTGTTTGAAATGCTTGGTTATGTCCTTCCTTATTCTGTCTGCTAGGGGTCCTGAGATGTTTTTGAAAATGGCAAGTCCGTCGTCTCTGTATAGTCCTATGTTGTCCTTTCCGTATTTTGTAGCTAATTTGTTGAGTATGAAGAGGCCAACGAGCTCACAAATTTCTGCACCATCAAAGCTCCCCATCGTTACGTCAAATAAGTTGCTGTCCTTTTTGATCCATGTAGTTCCGTTGCTAAAGAGTAATGATTTGCGGGCGTGCATGATGATGTTGGTGTCTTTGTCGGTGATTTTGCAGTATGTCTTGGCGAATGATAGTGCGTTCTTAAGGAGGTCCTCTGTGATGGATGGGTAGAAGTTTTCAATGTCGAAGATGATGAATGTGTGTTGCTGTTTGTCATGTATTTTGTTGAACCAGTCGATGACGGATAGTGAATTTTTCCATTGGTTAAGGGCTGTTGTGCTTCTTATTGCCGTGTTGACTCTTTTCAGCGAAACTATCAGAAAACGTAGATTCATAGTTATAATTGTCAATCAGACGTTCTTCTTACCTGCTGAACAAGGCGAAAAACTTACGACTTTGAATTCATATGCTTTTCCGATGATTCTTAGGTAATGCAGTGTACACCTGTCCAATTTCAACGTTTTACCATAACTATTGCTATTTAAGGTACATAAATGGCACAAATTTGTAAGAGAAACTTAGATTCGTAGTCATGAGAAGTCAATCAGTTCTTATCCCTCAAGCAAGCCGAAACTTTGCAACTATGTGTTGCTCTTATGATTCTTTAAGCGCTATACGCCTTTCTAAATTCAACTTAAAACCTAATTATTACCCAATCGGATTTACATGGGGTACGAAAATGTCAGAAGAACTCAGATTCACATGATAGATGGTCAATAAAACGTTCTTTTATCCAAGGATAATCTAGTTTCAAGGAAAAAAACAACTCAATGCGTAGCAATAGTCAAGAAATCAGGTCCTAAAAAGCCTGTTTCTATTTTTAAAGAGAGTGTCTGTTATTTCATATACTGGTCGTCAAGTTATAGCTCAGGAGAAACCTTCCAGGACTAATTATAATCCGCTATTACTTAAGAACTTCGTCATTTCTTGAAGCGTATAAAGTGGAGCGCTTGCCGATAACGGCTGGTTTACATTTGGGCACAGTGCACCGTTGGTCTGAACTTCCGACGCTTGGAAGAGCGCTTAAAGCTAACTCAATTGCGCATCGTCAGATCTTGGCACTACGTCCGCGCTTTCGAAAATGCTGAAAGAGAAAGCAGGTTTATTTCAAAGCAACAGAATATGAGGTACGAGTTTCGGCTGATAATTCAGCGCAATTTTTAAATCTCCCACATCTGTCTCCCAGAAAGATGAACATAATTTGAAGCTGGCAAAAAGAATGGAAAATGTATTTACAGTAGTATGATGACAAACCAATTCATAGCGAAGAAAAGAGACAAGGGCCGATTAACGTGATTGCTTTTTGTTCCCAGTGAAAATGGTCTAATTCCGCGAGAAACCGTATACCATCATCGAAAAAAACAACGCTTACAAAGGGAACCGGTAAAGAATGTGTTAGAGTTCATAACAACAACCTCTGAAAAGCTGAAGATCAAGTCAATTAATACTGTAAGCAGCGCTAAATTTGCTAAACTTAGAAATGGACTTTGAATTTTTCACCGTGAAGATAAAAAGTTGTTCGTTAAATAAGACTTGGGGATTGCTGTTCGCCTATTTAATATACCTAATCTGATTGAAAAAATACACAATAATTCTCCAAAATGGAACGCTAACGTTGAAACTGGCTGCTATCTGCTCCTCGATTCAGCCTGCTACGCTTGGTGCTCAGGTTCGGGTATGTGGTTTTCTGTAAAAGCTTTATTAGGACGAATTGCTTTCATATATGTAATTATTGTACGGGAACGTCAACCTGTTTTCCGACTATGCTGTTCGATAGTCACCCAGTCTCTATTATCAGGATCCACAGAGCTCCATTGGCTTCATCAGATTAAATAGTTCAAGCATACACAACATTAGTTACCATGTTAGGGAAGTGCGAAACGGTCCATATTCAATTTCAAGAAGCCGATGTTCCATTTGGTATGGAATGTAAATGGCAAACGTGAAAGTAGAACAACAAGAAGAGAGATACAACCAAATAAATAAGCAGATGATGTCAATGGCGCTTCTATGAAACAGCGAAAGAACATTATCATGAACCGCAGGGCATCTTTTAAGGAATTATGACTAGTGGGCCCATCCAACAGGAGAGCTCGATTCTCTAAGAAAAAGTAAGGTCTGCAATCAAGACTATATCAAGAAATGAATGGCTGGTAACTCCAGTGGCCTGCAAACACCTTTTCCGACCATGAAGCAAACATGTAATGAGAAACATGTGCCAAAGGTGCACTTCCCAAGGAGGGTACGGGGACATACTCCCTCGGAAAATTTTGGAATTTTATGTGTCTAGAGTCGCCCTGGTTGGGTTTCCGTGACTGAAATATGCTATAGTATATCTAACTACAAAATGATTCTATTTCACTAACTTAGAAAGGGCCCAAGCTAGTGGGCCAAAAGCCTAAATTTTGCTCTTTTACTGGGCCAGGAAAAGGGCCCACCGGGCCAATGGCCCAGTAGCTACAATGTTCAAAGATGCCCTGCATGAACGCAACTTAGTGAGTGATACCAGTGCGTTTTCTAACAATTCACTCTCATATTCTGCTATTCTTCTTTGCAAAAGTTCTTGCAATGCAGCTGCAGTGGAGACTTGCACAACAAGTTATTTTTTACCACGCTTTACCGAACTTGATAAAATTCAGGGTTGAGCTACAAGTTCTAGACGCATGATGTACAGTATGTTGACCTTGAAAATACTGGTAAAGAATTATGGTCGCAAGAAAAAGTACGTAAAGAATCATACAGTACAAACGATAGACGTAGAGTAGCTACATAAAGTGTCTAAACCCTCTAAAAGCAACACATAAACGCAAAGTCGAACGCGATCTCCGAAAGTTTCGGCTTCTCAAGGGGTAAGAACTTTTGATTACTGTAAGTCGTAGAAATTGGACAGGTGTACACTGCATTACCTAAGTATCATCGGAAAAGCATATGAATTCAAAGTCGTAAGTTTTTCGCCTTGTTCAGTAGGTAAGAAGAACGTCTGATTGACAATTATAACTATGAATCTACGTTTTTCTGATAGTTTCGCACTTTTTACACATCCGTGATACCTCAACAAAATGTAAAAGACAGTAGTTTTGCTTCAGACCGATGACAGAATCAATTTTGAAAGCTCAAAAAATTTGAGCCTCTGCGGAGGAGCACATTTTTAACTGTGCATAACTTTGTATCCGTAGCTCAAATGCAAGGCATGTCTTATAATATTTTGCTGCATTTTTGACGCTCTTTCATATGGTATACTGAAATTTGAAATATCTTGACTTTGATTTTTCACTGACCGGCAACTACATACGTCATCGATCACGTGACATCCGGTAAAAGACAAGAATAAAGACTACGACATACAATGGACTATCATCGCCTCTGCCAAAGCCTACAACAACATTTCAAAACGGTGTGACTTATGTTTGACTGAGAAATTATACATTATGAAAGGAACAATGACTCACTACTGAACAAATGATCTGAGCTTATATCCTTTTCATTGGTATAGTCTGTCTGACGAGTGCGTAAGCACGAAACTCAGAGTAACAGAAGGACATGTCTGTTTCTTAATGTGTTCATTCTGCTTTATAATTGCTCTATACTCGCGTATATCGAGCACTATAGCCAGGATAGGCACTCTCTACTCGAGTCAGATGTAATTCAATTCAATAATTTTGAAAAAACAATTCAGTTTAATGTCCCTTTCTGCTATTAGCTTAACTGAAAACCAAGCACCTGCGCATGACGCAGTTTATGCTCCTTTGTTTCTCTTTGCGGTTGCTGTTTTTGTGGCTACTTCTTAACGTGCGAAAATGGCTGGAGTTCAAATCCCCTCAAGGGCAAATTTTCGGTGTTTTTGTTTTGCCTTTTGGCGCTGGGGGTGCCCACAACATTTTCGCGTACTGTCTTAACCCCCGAAACGCAGTTGTGGGTTGGCAGCTGATGATTCGCACAAACAACTTTACTCTACCTTCTATAAATATCTACATTTATTTAAGTTAAAGCTTTTGGATATAAACACATTTCAGAGCTAGCAAGACTATATATTAAACAGATTTACTATGCGAAAATAGCTATATTGCCTTAAAACTTGGATTTTGTATTGAAAACCGAATTTTATAGAGGAAAATTCGCCTGAATATACTTAACCTCATTGTGGCCTAATGAACATACTAAAATTTCGAAAATTCCAGTCTAGACATATTTGGGATAAAGCTTTTGGATATAAACAAATTTAAGAGCTAGCAAGACAATATATTAAACAGCTTTACTATGCAAAAATCGATATATTGCCCTAAAACTTGGATTTTGTATTGAAAAAGGAATTTTATAGAGGAAAATTATCTTGAACTAACTTAACCTGATTGTAATTATACTGCGCGAAAGCGTTTATGTGGCCTTATGAATTCACTTAACATTTCGGAAATCCTAGTTTACACTTATTTGAGGAAGGGCTTTTGAATAAAAAAAATTTTCAGAACTGGCGAGACTAGATATTTAACAGCTTTACTATGCCAAAATCGATATATTGTACTAAAACTTGTAAACTTTATTGAAAACGGAGTTTTATGGAGTAGACCTTTCCTGAACATAATTAACCTTGTTTGAGTGAAGAAACATGCCAATTAACAATCCAGAATCTTCTGGAAGATTTTTTTTATAAAAAGAGGAAACAAAAGCTATGGCATAGATTACTTTATGCGGAACTTTGACCTTACATGTGCCTATTTGTATATTAACTATGAACAACAACAACAACATCTTATATATTATTTGTATATTAACTATGAACAACACCAACATGATCTTAAGTTATAAAAGACAATGCCTCATTTTGTGAATCTCCTATTCGATCCCCGGTCTTTTATATATCAACAACTTGTATATTACCTGCGAAAAACAACAACAACATCTCAAGGTATAAAAGACAATGCCTAATTTTGTGTATCTCCTATTTAATTTGGAATCAACAATGGGGATATGATGGACAAGGACTGACTTTACATTTCTCAATTTTTAAAACATAATCTCCAATATTATCACATTCACTAGTCAAAAGGGGTTACAACCTGAGTCTTATTACTTCGATTTTCGAAAAAGTGAAACAGCTATCTCAGGGCGATCTTATTAGAGATAGGCCTAAACAAGAAAAGAAAAAATTACCTTTCATTGTACCATTTATCGTGAACACTACTGAAATAGGTCGGATACTCCAAAGAAACTGGCATTATATTAAAGACGATCCTGAACTGACGTATTTGGCTGAGGAGGAACCAGTCCTAGCATTAAAAAGAAACAGAAGCATGGGTGACATCTTGGTTAAGACGAAATTTAAATAACAAACACAAACATTAACCCGCCATATTTATTTTTATCCTTAATATAAATTCAATTCAATAATTTTGAAAAAACAATTCACTTTAATGTCCCTTTCTGCTATTAGCTTTACTGAAAAACCAAGCACATGCGCATAACGCAGTATATGCTCCTTTGTTTCTCTTTGCGGTTGCTGTTTTTGTGGCTACTTCTTAACGTGCAAGGGTGCCTTTTGGCGCTGGGGGTGCCCACAACATCTTCGCGTAATGTCTTAACCCCCGAAACGCAGTTGTGGGTTGGCAGCTGATGATTTGAACAAACAACTTTACTCTACCTTCTATTTGTCTATGCTGTTTGACTGCCGTCTTTGATTACAACCTTTGCCCACACCTACGCGCCTTTGCAATATGATCACTCGCTCGAGCGCTATTTCGCCCCCTTAGGCACTTTGGTAGCTATGTGGTGCCCCCGATTCGTTTCGTAACCATTGACTGCGTGTTGTGCGACTACTGGTTTATTTCTTAGTTATTCCTTTATATTATTTAAAATAAATATTTGATGATTTCCCAGGAAAGCAAGATGTTATTTCATCCGACACTCTGTGTCTTTGGTGATTCTGCGGTGTCGGGTGTATCCTCCGGCGCCTTCCGTGCCCCACTTTTTTAAATCCTTGACGTGCCTCCAAACATGGCCTCGTTCTATCTCCATAGCCTCGCTATCATTAATATTTTACTTTAATCTTATAATTTCGTCTTGTAATTCTACTGCGCGAAAGCGTTTATGTGGCCTTATGAATTTACTTAACATTTCGGAAATCCTAGTTTACACTTATTTGAGGAAGGGCTTTTGGATAAAAAAATTTTCAGAACTGGCGAGACTAGATATTAAACAGCTTTACTATGCCAAAATCGATATATTGTACTAAAACTTGTAAACTTTATTGAAAACGGAGTTTATGGAGTAGACCTTTCCTGAACATACTTTACCTCGTTTGAGTGAAGTAACATGCCAATTAACAATCCAGAATCGTCTGGAACATTTTTTTTATAAAAAGAGGAAACAAAACCTATTGCATAGATTACTTTATGTAGACCTTTGACCTTACAAGTGCCTATTTTTAATTAACTATGAACAACAACAACAACATCTTATATGTAATTTGTTTCTTCTTAAGTTATAAAAGACAATGCCTCATTTTGTGAATCTCCTATTCGATCCCCAGTCTTTTATATATAAACAATTTGTATATTACCTACGAAAAACAACAACAACATCTCAAGGTATAAAAGACAATGCCCAATTTTGTGTATCTCCTATTTAATTTGAAATCAACAATGGGGGTATGATGGACAAGGACTGACTTTACATTTCTCAATTTTTATAACATTAATAAAAGAGTCACTATTTTTTCAGGAACATCAGACTCTGGAACACCCAAAATTTCAAAACTGAAATCTCTATCTGGAATTAACAGAACAGGCAACTGGAAAAGAATAAGAAAAAATAAACTTAAGAATCTTTTACACAAGAAAATCAAGTATAATTTCAAATGATAATGACCTCTCAGAGGAACTAAACAACCTGTCACATTCACTAATCAAAAGGGGTTACAACCTGAGTCTTATTACTTCGATTTTCGAAAAAGTGAAACAGCTATCTCAGGGTGATCTTATTATGGATAGGCCTAAACAAGAAAAGAACAAATTACCTTTCATTGTACCATTTAATGTGAACACTACTGGAATAGGTCGGATACTCCAAAGACACTGGCATTATATTAAAGACGATCCTGAACTGACGTATTTGGCTGAGGAGGAACCAGTCCTAGCATTAAAAAGAAACAGAAACATGGGTGACATCTTGGTTATGACAAAATTTAAGTAACAAACACAAACATTAACCCGCCATATTTATTTTGATCCTTAATATAAATTCAATTCAATAATTTTGAAAATCGCTGAATAACAATTAACTTTAATGTCCGTTTCTGCTATTAGCTTTACTAAAAAACCAAGCACAGGCGCATAACGCAGTTTATGCTCCTTTTTTTCTCTTTGCAGTTGCTGTTTTTGTGGCTACTTCTTAAGGTGCGAAGGTGCCTTTTGGCGCTGGGGGTGCCCACAACATCTTCGCGTACTATCGTAACCCCCAAAACGCAGTTGTTGGTTGGCAGCTGATGATTCGCACAAACAACTTTACTCTACCTTCTATTTGTCTATGCTGTTTGACTGCCGTCTTTGATTACAACCTTCGCGCACACCTACGCGCCTTTGCAATATGATCACTCGCTCGAGCGCTATTTCGCCCCCTTAGGCACTTTGGTAGCTATGTGGTGCCCCCGATTCGTTTCGTCACCATTGACTGCGTGTTGTGCGACTACTGGTTTATTTCTTAGTTATTCCTTTATATTATTTCAAATAAAAATCTCTCAATCGTACTAACTAACTCACATACAAACTATGCTTGCAGCCAAACTAACCAAATAACTAACTAACTAACTAACTATTCAACCAACTAACTAACAAACAATCTCGCTATCTAATTTACTAACTAACTAACTAATTAACTAACTGACTAAATAACAAACAATCTAGGCTAACTATCTAATTTACTCATAAACTAGCAAACTAATTAATTAACTAACCAACAAACAAACTCGCTTTCTATTTTATTTACCAACAAACTGACTTACTAAGTAACAAAATAACAAACTAACTAACTAACAAGCTAACTAACGAACTATATACCCACCCCAAAACTAACTCTGTATCTTCTTAACTAACTAACATACAAGCTTTGCTTTGAACCTAAATAACAAACTTAATAACTAGCTAACTAATTAACAGACAAACAAACTAACTAACTCTCTATGTTACTAACTAACTAACATACCAGCTATGCTTGCAAACTAACTAACCAGCTTACTAACTAACTAACTAACTAATTAACGCTATAGCTTACTAACTAGCTAACTTTCAAGCTATGCTTGCAACTTAAATAACAAGCTTACTAACTAACTAACCATTTAACCAACAAACAAGCTTGCTAACAATCTAATTTACTAACAAACTAACTAGCTTACTAACTATATAACCAATAAACTCGCTAGCTATCTGATTTACTTACAAACTTACTTACTAACTAACTAACTATCTAAACAACCAACATTCTTGCTGACTATCTAATTTAAAAACAAACTAACAAACTAACTAACTAACTAACCAACAAACAAGCTCGCTTTGTTTTTACTTTACTAACAAACTATGTTACTAACTAACTAGCTAACAAACTAACAAACTAACTAACTAACTAACTAGCTTACCAACTATATAACCAAGAAACTCGCTAACTATCTGATTTACATACAACCTTACTTACTAACTAACGAACTAGTGAACTAACTAACTAACTGAACCAACTAACTAAGTAATTAACTAATTAACTAAATAACCAACTAAGTAACTAACTAACTAACACTGTACACTTTCTAACTAACTAACATACAGGCTACGCTTGCTACATAAATAACAAAATTTTTAACTAAATAAATAACTATCTAACTAGCAAACAATTTCGCTAACACTCTAATTGATTAACAAACTAACTTACTAACTAACTAACTAACTAACTAACTTAGTAACTAACCAACAATCTTGCTAACTATCTAGTTTACTAACAAACTAACTAACTAACTAACTAACTAACGAACCAACAAACAAACTCGCTTTCTATCTAATTTACCAAAAAACTAAGTTACTAACCAACTAACTAACAAACTAACAAACTAACTAACCAACTAACTAAGCAACTAAGTAACGAATTATATAACCACATTATTAACTAACTCTGTATCTTCTTAACTAACTAACATGCAAGCTTTGCTTGCAATCTAAATAATATGCTTACTAGCTAACTAACTAACAAACAAAAAAACTCGCTATTTATCTAATCTTCTATCAAACTAACTAACTAATTAACTTAACAACCAACAAACTCGCTAGCTATCTAATTCACCAACAAACTTACCTTCGCTAGCTATCTAATTCACTAACAAACTTACCTACTAACTAACGGACTAGCGAACTAACAAACCAACTAACTAACTATTTAAATGTTTAACTGAATAAACAACTAAGTAACTAACTAACTAACTCTGTACCTTTCTAACTAACTAACATGCCAGCTATGCTTGCTACATAACTTACACGCTTACTAACTAACTAACTAACTAACTATCTAACTAGCAAAGAACCTCACAAACTAACAAACTAACTAACTAACTAACTTTGTGCCTTTTTAACTATCTAAAATGCAAGCTACATAACGAAAAACCTTTCTAACTAACTAACTCACTATATAACTAACAAGCAACCTCGCTAACTCTCTAATTTTATAACATACTAACTTTCTAACTAACTAGCAAGCTAACTAACTAACTTAATAACTAACTAACTCTTTATATTGCTAACTAAGTAACATAAAAGCTATGCTTGCAACCTAACTAACAAGCTTACTAACTAACTAACTAACTCTATATCTTACTAACTAGCTAACTTACAAGCTATGCTTGCAACCTAAATAACAAGCTTACTAACTAACTAACCATTTAAACAACAAACAAGCTTTCTAACTATCTTAATTCCTAATAAGTTAACTTGCAAACTAACTATCTAACTAACAAGCTAACTAACTAACAAACTAACCAACTACCTAACCAACTATATAACCACCTAACTAACTAACCAAATAACAAAACCCATAACTCTAAAACTAACCCCAACCCTAACTCTAACCCTAACCCTAAACCTGATCCTAACCATATTTATCCCTCTAACCATAAAACTAAGCCCTAACCCTAACCCTAACACTAACCTTAGCTCCAACCCTACCCTAACCCTACCCTAACCCCAACCCTAACCCTAACCCTAACCCTAACCCTAAACCTAACCCTAACCCTAACCCTAACCCAAAACCTAACCCTAACATCAATCCTAACCCTAACCCTATCCCTATCCCTAACCCTTTCCTTAACCCTAACCCTAACCCTAACTCTAACCCTAACCCTAACCGTAACCCTAACCCTAACCCTAACCCAAACCCTAACCCAAACCCTAACCCTAACCCTAACCCTAACCCTAACTATAACCTTAACCCTAAACCTAACCCTAACCCTATTTCTCCCTCTAACACAAAAACTAAAACTAACACTTACCCCAACACGAACCATAACCCTAACTTTAACTTTACCCCAAACCCTCACCCATCCCTAAACATAACGCTAACCTTAAAACTAACCTTAACCCTTACCCTAAACCTAACCCTAATACTAACTATAAATATAACCCTAAACCCATTCTCCACCCTAACCCTTACCCTTATCATAAAAATAAACCTTACCCTAACCCTAACCATAACTCTAAACCTTATCTAAATCCTAGCCCCTAAACTAACCCTAACCCAAGCAATAACCCTAAACCTAAACCTAACCCTAACCCTATTTGTCCCTCTAACTCTAAAACTGAAACTAAAACTAAAACTAACCCTAACCCTAACCCTAACCCTAAGTCTAACACTAACCCTAAAACTAATGCTAACCAGAAACTAATATCTGACTTCCACCTTAAGCCAAATCCTAACCAAAAAGCTCACCCTAACCCTAACCTTAACCCTAACCATAACTTTAAAACAAACCCCAACACAAAATATAACCCTAATCTCAAACCTAACCCTAACACTAACCATAACAAAAACCATGAACCTAACCCTAACACTAACCTTAATTTTAAACCCAGCTCTAACAATGAACCAACCCATAACTCTAACCCCAACCCTACCCATAACTCTAACCCCAACCCTAACCCTAACCCCAACCCTAACCCTAACCCTAACCATAACCCTAACCCTAAACTTAAACCTAACCCTAATCCTAGCCCTTACCCTAAAACTAATGCTAACAATAAACTAATCTCTGACTGCCACCCTAAGCCTATCCCTAAGCAAAAGGCTTACCCTAATCCTAACCCTAACCCAATCCCTAACCCTGACCTTAACCCTAACCCTAACCCTAACCATAACTCTAACTCCTACACTAACCCTAACACTAACCTTAACCCTAAACCTAGCCCTAACACTGAACCTAACCATAACCCTAACCCTAACACTATCCCTAACACTAACTATATATATAACCCTAAACCTAATCCTAACCCTAACCCTTACCCTTATCATAAAAATATACCATACCTTAACCCTAACCCTAACTCTAAACCTTATCTAAATCCTAGCCCCTACAGTAACCCTAACCCTAACTCTAACCCTAATCATATCCCTATCCCTATCCTTAACCCTAACCCTAACTATAACCCTAACCCTAAACCTAGCCCCTACCCTATTTCTCCCTGAAACACTGAAACTAAAACTAACCCTTACCCTAACCCGAACCCTAACCCTAACCCTAACCTTAACCCAAACCTTAACACTAACGTTAACCCTAAACCTAACAATAACCCATAAACCAACCCTAACCCTAACACTAACCCTAGAACTAATGCTAACACAAAACTAATCTCTATCTTCCACCCAAACCTAACCTTAACCATAAGGCTTACCCTATCCCTAACCTTAACCCTAACAAGAACTGTAACCCCAACCCGGACACAAAAACTAACCCTTACTTCAACCCTAACTGTAACCCTAACCCTTACCCTAACCCTTACCCTAACCCTAACCCTAAACCTAACCCTAACCTTAACCCGAACCCTGTGTCGAAAAAAGGACTGGAACTCACTGTTTATGTCACGTGTCTTTAATTAATTATTTAGCGTGTTTGTGTAACGTGTTTGGAGTTCAGTAGAGTTTGGAGAGTAGGCTTCGTGCTAGGTAGAACTAGGAACCAAATATACGAGCGATTCATGTCATAGTGCCGTGATCCGGGAAGAGAAAATGCCGCGATCGTTAATAGCTGACAGAAAAATGGCCGAAGAGATTGTAAAGAAGAAAGCGAAAGCACGAAGTGTAAGTAGACGTTATATCAGGAAAATAATTGGAGAAACAGCGAAACTTATGGACGGGGAGACAGCTGAAGTGGTCGATCAATTGCAGGCCAACAGAGAAATTTTGAGAGCGAAAGTTGTGGCGTTGAAGGTTTTCGATAGTGAAATCCAAGACTTGGTTCCACAAGATAAATTCGAAAGTCATATGATGGACTGTAAAGTTTTCTTTGGAGAAGTACAGTTATGTTTAACGAAAATCGAGTCGAAGATGAAGAAAGTTTTAATGAAAGAGAAGCCAAGTGAGCCGTGCGAAGAACCTAAGAGCGCGAAGCCAAGAACAAGAATTACAAAGTTGCCATACCTGAAACTGAAAACATTTTCGGGTAATACAGGGGAATGGACATCATTTTGGGAGACTGTTGAAGCTGCAATACACTCAGACGATGAGATTGAAGATGTAATGAAGTTCAATTATCTGAAAACGTATTTGAAAGGACCCACGGCAGATGCGGTCACAGGCCTCAAGGTTATGAAATCAACGTACGCGGAAGCAGTGAGAATATTAGAAAACAGATTTGGAGATAAACAAATCATAATTTCGACCCATATGGATAAACTCTTAAATTTGAATGCCGTAACGTCTATTAGTGAAGTCAAGAAACTGAGAATCATGTACGACACAGTTGAGGCGAATGTCAGAAGTCTGACAGCGATGGGCGTGAAAACCGATAGATACGAGCAATCCAGGGGCGGATCCAGGATTTTTTCTGACCGGTGCTCAAGAAGAAGTATAAAGGTGTGGCCTCCAAAAAAATTGACCACGCCCTTAATTTGAAGGCCCAACCATTACCCATTATTTTGCCTTGGTAGCTATTACAGAGTGGTTCTACAGCACCAAAGCCACTAAACTCATAAGCTGTAAAATGTTCTCGAAAATAATTAACGATTTTATAATCATAATTTGTAGTAATTTGCCGATTTACAATCAAAAGTGATCATTATTTATATTTTTTTCAGGGTCACAATCAAAACATGGACACGTTCATCCTACTAGGGTGACTAGAATGCTGTTGCTTACCTTAGGTTTCAAGCCTAAGGCCTAAGGCGGTTCCTTCACCGGGGCCGATAGGAAGTTATAGGTCCTCAAACCAACCAGTCGGCAGAATTCTTGTTTATATTAAAGCATTTCCTTTTCTTCTTCTCCTGCTCTGCAAGGGCTAAAACTGTATGTTGTCCAAGTCCAATTCACAATTATTATTCGAATCGAAAGTAAACGTGCAATGATGCATCTCACAGCGAATCTCTCTTATCAAATATAAGCGAAAACAACGAGAGTGCGCCTCTCCTCTCCGTTGCCTCCGCATGACCTAAATTTTGTGCCCCTGTTCTCTCTTCGTTGATTGGCTATTTCTTCCTGACTGGTGCTTTGATGACGTTGAGCACCGGTGAAGTTGCTTCTGATTGGCTGATCTCTGTCTGAGCACTGGTGAGTAGAATATTTTATAGACCTGACCGGTGCTCGGAATATTGAGAATAAGAGAATTTCATTGGAAGATGACATTTACAAATTGCCGTATGATTGGGCAGCCCAGAAATTCTCTGGAAAATCTCATTCCGTTAAATACTGACCATTAACATCATTTGCGGAATTTCAAGAAATTCTTTTGATGAATTACTTGTTGTCGTGAGAAGAGATTGATCTAATTGGGTTTAGAAATCGAACAATGCCAGTCTCGTTTCATGTTGTTTCATTAGCCATTACAGAAATAATAAGGGTATCGGTCTACAGAATAATATCTACAGAATTGAAATAAAAATAAGTAAAGGAAACAATGGTGCGCAAAAATGGCCAGAAAATCTGACCGGTGCTTAAGCACCCTTCGCACCCCCCTGGATCCGCCCCTGCAATTGTTGTCACCCATGATTCTGAACAAACTTCCAAATGAATTAAAAGTAACAATAACGAGAGGTTTGAAAGAGTCTTTTAATTTAGATAAGCTTCTAAAGATTTTTCATGAAGAATTGCAGATCAGAGAAAAGTGTGCACTAAGTTTAGTTACTGCACACCAAGGCAGTCAAGCTCATCCCGTCGCTGTAGAGTTGAAACCGCGAGAAAGACCAACGTATCGGAATAACAATGCAACTGCCGCTTCGTTATTTACTGAAAGCCGAAGAAATACAGCTCAGGCTCAAGTGAAATGTGCTTATTGTGATCAGAATCACAAATCGCATCACTGTACGATTGTTACTAATCATGGGGCAAGGAAGAAAATCTTGATGGAGAAGAACCGATGTTTTGTTTGTTTGCGCGCTGGACATACTGCACGTGATTGCAGAACGAACATGAAATGCTTGAAATGCTATAGAAAGCATCATTCGATGATATGTGAATGCTACACGAAAAGAGAAGCAAGAGTAACAACTGATTTGGTAGCTAGTGAAGAAGAAAAACCTCCCGTGGTAAATGACCAAAAGCAAGGCTCAAGTACAGCGACAACAAACATGCACGTGAGTACTAAGAATGCGGTACTTCTTCAAACCGCGCGGACAGAGGTAAAGGCCCCTGCTGGAAATGGCAATGGAAAACATGTTTGATTAGTTTTTTATTCTGGAAGTCAAAACAGTTATGTTACAGAAGAAATCAAGCGTTCCCTCAAATTACCGGTCGTTGGGAAAGACAGATTGTTTATCAAAACATTTGGAGATACCGTGCCTAAAGTGAAAGATTGTGAAATCGTGCAGCTCAGCGTGAAATGCAAGGATGGTACAGAAATCATTATGTCTGCTTATGTCGTTCCTGTCATTTGCAATCCTATCAGTAACCAGTTGATATCTGTTGCAGTACAGAAGTATTCATATTTGCGTGGATTGGATTTGGCTGATTTCTCACCAGAAGATGAGTTAAACGCAGATAAACCCGTTCAAGTTTTGATTGGATCAGATGAGTTTTGGAGATTTGTGGGTGGTGAAGTCATCAGAGGAAATGAAAATGGACCAGTTGCGTTGCAGACGAAATTAGGGTGGGTACTATCAGGGCCCACTGATCTGGTAAGTTCAAATTCTGATTCTCATGTTATGAGATTTGATACCGTTATTATGGAGAAGAAAGAAGATTTTGCTATTGTCAATGAAGTGAAAAAATTTTGGGAAAACGAAGCAATTGGTATCAAGGAGAGTGGAGATCAATTTGTTCATAATAAATTTGTTGATGAGATAAAATTTGTTGATAATCGTTATGAAGTTAAAATGCCTTTTAAAGATGGACACCGATTCTCCCAGACAACTATTCCCTTGCAAAAGAAGATTATTCTCGCTTGTTAATAGGCTGCAGCAAAATAAGGAAATTGCTGAGCAATATGATGAAATAATAAAGGATCAGCTAGCAAAGGGAATAGTTGAAAGGGTTGATGAAAGTGCTAAAGTTGGACTGGGAGAGGTTTCTTATCTTCCACACAGAGAGGTTCTTAGGCCAGATAAAGAAACAACTAAAATAAGAGTTGTGTTTGATGCCTCAGCGAAAAACAAAGGGCCTAGCCTGTACGAATGCATTGATTCTGGACCCTCGTTGTTACCCCTTTTGTATGATATTTTATTGAGATTCAGATGGAACAATATCTGTTTGATTGGGGATATTGAAGCTGCTTTTCTGAACATTGCTGTCGCGCCAGAACATAGAGATTTTATGCGTTTGTTGTGGGTGAATGACGTACATTAAAAAAACCCAAAGGTGATTGTTTATCGCATTGCTCGCGTTTGTTTTGGTGTAATTTGCTCTCCATTCTGCCTAAATGCAGTCGTCCAATATCACATGTCAAAATTTGCCTATGATAAAGAATTTGTTGACGAGGTTCAAAGTTCACTTTATTGTGATGATTTTGTTCGGGGTACAGATAAGGAGGAAACTGCATTAGCTATTTATTCGAAATTGAAAGATCGATTTAAGCAAGGAAATTTTAACATACGAAAGTTTCGCAGCAATAGCGAGAGCGATTTGGCTAAGATTGAAAAATTAGAAAATGGTCTTGTTTCTAACGAAACTCCGAAAATGTCCAAGAAAAACGAACCGGACAACTCGCCGGACAAACCTGAAATCTCAGTACGTTCGAAAAAGTCGGACGAGACTAAAGTCTTGGGTATGCTTTGGAACTTCAAGTCAGATAAGATATCCTATGATTTTATCGATATGCTTGTGTCTTCTGAAAAAGAGCAAATTTCGAAGCGCGACGTTTTAGCAACAACGGCTAAAATATTCGATCCGATTGGGTTAATTAGCCCATTATTGGTTCCATTAAAATTGATTTTCCAGAAACTGTGTAAAGACACTAAAGATTGGGATACGTTGATTGATAAGCCCATTCGGGATGAATACAAATCAATCATCCATGATATGCAATGCGTAGGTCGCATTACTGTTGAGAGAAACTACTTCGGAGGTATTTCGTCAAAGGAAATCGACTTTATTGAATTGCACGGGTTTTTCGATGCTTGGAAAACGAGCTACGGGGCTTGTGTTTAAGTCTTTTGCCATCTGAAAACTGGTGAAATTGTTTCTTCGTTAGTTTCTTCAAAAACACGAATAGCACCTATCGGGGGTGAAACCATTCCACGTTTGGAACTCTTGTCGGCTCTAATTCTTTCTCGTTTGGTAACTAATGTACGAGAAGCCTTTGTGCATAAAAGATTGCTATTGTTGGTCAGATTTTAAAATTACTCTTTGGTGGATTTCGAGTGAAAACAAGGTTTGGAAGGTCATTATCCAAAATCGAGTCAATGAAATCAGAAAATTAATTCCACCATCGGAATGGCGCTATTGTCCGACCAAGGTTAATCCGGCTGACATTTTGTCTCGAGGAATGAAAGCGTCAAAATTGTTGAATAATGATTTGTGGTGGAGAGGGCCCGATTTTCTCAGAAATCCCTCTGAATTTTGGCCGCAGAAAGAAAACTTTGAAACTTCTGAAAGGGCTGAGTACATGAGACACGAAAATAACAGAGAAATTCCTGTGAGCGTTAGTCTAACGCACGGTGAAAATGCCAAAATTGGTAATATTATTGCTGTCGATCGTTTCAGTGACATTAATCGACTCTTTCGCGTCACCGCTTACGTCTCGCGATTTATTTGCAATTTGAAATCCAGAATTCGAAAATTGAAGTCCACGCACAGCGCCGTGTTAGAACTAAACGAAATTGAAGACGCGAAAAATATGTGGTTTCGCTCCGTACAAAAGGAAATTAAAGCAGAAAAGAACTTCGAAAGCTTGAAGGTAAATTTAATGTTGTTTGAGGACAAACATGAAGTACTGCGTTGCAGAGGTAGAATCGGAAACGCCTCGTTGAATTTTGAAACTAAATATCCAATGCTTTTACCGCATGTGGGACATTTTACTGATTCAATCATTAGTCAGGGTCATAAGGCAGTGAAACATAACGGAGTGAAGGACACACTGACAGAACTGCGTTAAAATTTTTGGATTGTGAGAGGGAGGCAAAAGATTAAAGGGTTTATCAATCGTTGTACAGTCTGTAAAAAGATTCAAGGAAAAAGCTACGACGCGCCTCCACAGCCACCGTTACCTGAGTTTTGTGTCAATGTCGAGTATGCTTTTGATAAAGTTGGAATAGATTTTGCTGGACCGCTCTTCGTTAAAAACATTTAAGGAAACAATAATTCGATGTTTAAGGTTTATATATTGTTGATTACGTGCGCAAGCAGCCGTGCTATTCATTTAGAGCTGGTACCCAATTTAGAAGCAACTTCGCTTATTCGTGGTTTAAAACGCTTTCAAGCTCGCAGAGGAATTCCGAGATTCATAATTAGCGACAACGGACGCACGTTTAAAGATGCAAAATTGAAACAATTCTTAATCGAAAACAACGTCGTTTGGAAATTTATAGTCGAACGTGCTAGTTGGTTTGGCGGTTTCTATGAACGCCTCGTGCAGTCGGTCAAAAGATGCTTGAGGAAAGTCTTGCGAAATGCGAAATTAACTTATGAAGATTTACTGACAGAGTTAACTGAAGTTAAAGGTGTGCTCAATTCGAGGCCACTAACATATGTCTATGACGAGATGGGACTGGTTTTAACACCGTCGCACGTAATTTGTGGTCGTAGATTATTAGACAAACCGAATCAGGACAATGAACCGGAATCAGACATTGTTGAAAATCGTGAATCTTTATCGAAACGAAGTCGTTACTTAGAAAAATTGCTTGATCATTTCAGGAATCGGCTTAAACATGAATATTTGACAAGTCTTCGCGAATTCCATGTTGGAAAGAAAACACGTACGAATCAAATTATTAAGGTTGGAGATATCGTTAGGATACATGAAGATAAAAGTCCACGTCAACTATGGAGTCCTGGACGTGTAGTTGATCTCAATAGTGGTAAGGATGGAAATGTACGTAGCGCTGTTGTTCAAGTCTACAGAAAGGGAAAAGTATCTGAACTGAGACGACCTGTCAAGAAATTGTATCCTGTTGAGGTTCGTGATAAAGATGTTGCCGAACAGGAAAAAACTTAAATATGCGTTGATGCAGAACCTCGTATTTAAACCGTATTATATGATGACGTAGTAGAGATGATTCAATAATCGTAATTATGTATTCGTTTAGTTAGTTAATATCGTTTTCTTGGTTCTATATTGTTATAGAGTATATTTGTAGTCGTAGAGTAGTAGGAGTGGAACTCACTGTTCATGTCACATGACTTTAATTAATTATTTAGCGTGTTTGTGTAACGTGTTTGGAGTTCAGTAGAGTTTGGAGAGTAGGCTTCGTGCTAGGTAGAACTAGGAACCAAATATACGAGCGATTTATGTCACCCTGACTCAAACCCTAAACCTAATTCTAACCCTAACCCCAACCCTAAACCTAACCCTAACCCTAACCCTAAACCTAATCCTAACCCGTACCCTAAAACTAATGCTAGCCCTAAACTAATCTCTGACTCCCACCCTTAGCCTAACCTCAAACAAAGGCTTACCCTAATCCTAACCCTAACCCAAACCCTAACCCTAACCTTAACGCTTATCCTAACCCTAACCCTAACCCTAACCCTGACTCAAACCCTAACCCTCATTCTAACCCTAACCCCAACCCTAACCCTGACCCTAACCCTAACTCTAACCATAACCCTAACCCTAATCCTAACCCGTACCCTAAAACTAATGCTAACCCTAAACTAATCTCTGACTCCCACCCTTAGCCTAACCCTAACCAAAGGCTTACCGTAATCCTAACCCTAACCCAAACCCTAACACCAACCTTAAACCTAACCCTAACCCTAACCGTAGCTCTAACTCCTACCCTAACCCTAACCCTAACCCTAACCATAACCCTAACCCTAACCCTAACCCTAACCTTAACCCTAACCCTAACCCTAACCCTAACCCTAACCCCAACCCTAACCCTAACCCTAACCCTAACTCTAACCCTAACCCTTAACCTTACCCTAACCCTAACACTAACCATAATCCTAACCATAACCCTAACCCTTACCCTAACCCTAACCTAACCTTAAGCCTAACCCTGACCATAACGGTAACCACAACCATAACCATAATGCAAAGCCTAATACTAACCCTAATCCTAACTGTATCTCTAAACCTAACACAAAATCCTAGCTCCAATCCAAACCGTAACCCAAACTCTAACACTAACCCTAAACCTAACCATAAAGCAAACACTAACACTAACACCAACCCTAAATCTAACCCTAACCATAACCCTAGCCCTAACCCTAACACTAACACTAGAACTAGTGCTAACCCAAAACTAATCTATAACTCCCACCCTAAGCCTAACTCTAACCAAAGGGCTTACCCTATCCCTAACCTTAACCCTAACCAGAACTGTAAGACTCACCCGAACACAAAAACTAACCCTAAACCCAAACCTAACCCTAACCCTAACCCTAACCATAACCCTAACCCTAACACTAAACCTAACTATAACCCTAACCCAAACCCTAACCCTAACCTTATTTCTCCCTCTAACACTAAAACTAAAACTAACCCTTACCCCAACCCGAACCCTAACCCTAATCCTAACCCTAAACCTAACCCTAACACTAACCCTAACCCTAACCCTAACCCTAACCCTAACCCTAACCCTAACCCTAACCCTAACCCTAACCCTAAACCTACCCCTTACCTTAACCAAAACTCTGACTCAAACCCTAAACCTATTTCTAACCCTAACCCCAACCCTAACCCTAACCCTAACGCTAACCATAACCCTAACCCTAACCCTAATCCTAACCCGTACCCTAAAACTAATGCTATCCCAAAACTTATCTCTGACTCGCACCCTTAGCCTAACACTAACGAAAGGCTTACCCTAATCGTTACCCTAACCCAAACCCTAACACTAACCTTAATCCTAACCCTAACCCTAACCGTAGCTCTAACTCATACCCTAACCCTAACACTAACCCTAACCTTAAACCTAGCCTAGACACTGAGCCTAGCGCTAACCCTAACCCTAACCCTAACCCCAACCATAACCCTAACTCTAACCTTAACCCTAACTCTAACCCTTACCCTTACCCTAACCCTAACCCTAACCTTAACACTAACCCTAACCCTTAACCTAACCATAACCCTAACACTAACCATAATCCGAACCTTAAGCCTAAGCCTAACCGTGACGGTAACCACAACCATAACCATAATGCAAACCCTAACACTAACCCTAATACTAACTGTATCTCTAATCCTAACCCAAAATCCTAGCTCCAACCCTAACCCTACCCAAACTCTAACACTAACCCAAAACCTAACCATAACCCATAAACTAAACCTAACCCTAAACCTAACCCTAACCCTAACCATAACCCTGAACCTAACACTAACCATAGAACTAATGCTAACGGAAAACTAATCTCTAACTCCCACCCTAAACCTAACCCTAACCAAAAGGCTTACCCTACCCTTAACCTTAACCCTAACCAGAACTGTAACCCTAACCCGAACACAAAAACTAACCCTTACTTCAACCCTAACCCTAACATTAACCCTAACCCTAACCCTAACCCTAAACCTAACCCTAAACCTAAACCTAACCCTAACCTTAACACGAACCCTGACTCACACCCTAAACCTAATTCTAACTCTAACCCCAACCCTAACCCTAAACCTAACCCTAACCCTAACCCTAACCCTAATCCTAACCCGTACCCTAAACCTAATTCTAACCCTAACCCTAACCCTAACTTTAACCCTAGCCCTAACCCTAACGCAAACCCTAACCCTAACCCTAACCCTAACCCTAACCCTAAACCTAACCCTAACCCTAACCCTACTCCTAACTCTAACCCTAAGCCTAACCCTAACCCTAACCCTAACACTAACCATAACCCTAACCCTAAACTTAAACCTAACCCTAATCCTAACCCGTACCCTAAAACTAATGCTCACCCTAAACTAATCTCTGACTCCCACCCTTAGCCTAACCCTAACCAAAAGGCTTACCCTAATCCTAACCCTAACCCAATCCCTAACCTTAACTTTAACCCTAACCCTAACCCTAATCGTAACTCTAACTCCTACACTAACCCTAACACTAACCTTAACCCTAAACCTAGCCCTAACACTGAACCTAACCATAACCCTAACCCTAACTCTATCCCTAACACTAACTATATATATAACCCTAAACCTAATCCTAACCCTAACCCTTACCCTTATCATAAAAATATACCTTACCTTACCCCTAACCCTAACTCTAAACCTTATCTAAATCCTAGCCCCTACAGTAACCCTAACCCTAACACTAACCCTAACCCTATCCCTATCCCTATCCCTATCCCTATCCTTAACCCTTACCCTAACTATAACCCTAACCCTAAACCTAGCCCTAACCCTATTTCTCCCTGAAACACTGAAACTAAAACTAACCCTTACCCTAACCCGAACCCTAACCCTAACCCTAACCTTAACCCAAACCCTAACACTAACCTTAACCCTAAACCTAACAATAACCCATAAACTAACCCTAACCCTAAACCTAATCCTAACCCTAACCCTTACCCTTATCATAAAAATATACCTTACCTTAACCCTAACCCTAACTCTAAACCTTATCTAAATCCTAGCCCCTATACTAACCCTAACCCTAACTCTAACCCTAACCCTATCCCTATCCCTATCCCCAACCCTAACCCTAACCCTAACCCTAACCCTAACCCTAACCCTAACCCTAACCATAACACTAACCCTAACCCTAACCCTAACCCTAACACTAACACTAAAACTAATGCTAACCCAAAACAAATCTCTGACTCCTGCCTAAGCCTAACCCTAACCAAAAGGCTCACCATAACGATAACTTTAACCATAACAAGAACTGTAACCCTAACCACAACACAAAAACTAACCCTAACCCAAATTTAACCCTACCACTAACCATAACATAAACCATGACCCTAACCCTAAAACTAACCTTAACTTTAAACCTAGCCCTAGCACTGAACCAAACCCTAACCCTAATCCCGCTCCTAACCCTAACCCTGAACCTAATCCTAACCCTAACTATAGCTCTAACTCTAAACCTAACCCTAACCCTAACCCTAACCCTAACCCTAACTATAACCCTAACCCTAACTCTAACCCTAACCCTATTTCTCCCTATAACATTAAAACTAAAACTAACACTTACCCCAACACGAACCCTAACCCTAACTCTAACTTTACCCCAAACCCTAACCCATCCCTAAACATAACGCTAATCTTAAAACCCTAACCCTAACCCTAACCCTTACCCTAAACCTAACCCTAATACTAACTATAAATATAACCCTAAACCTTTTCTCAACCCTAACCCTTACCCTTATCATAACAATAAACCTTACCCTAACCCTAACCCTAACTCTAAACCTTATCTAAATCCTAGCCCCTAAACTAACCCTAACCCAAGCAATAACCCTAAACCTAAACACAACCCTAACCCTATTTGTCCCTCTAACTCTAAAACTGAAACTAAAACTAAAACTAACCCTAACCCTAACCCTAACCCTAACCCTAACCCTAACCCTAACCCTAACCCTAACCCTAACCCTAACTCTAACACTAATCCTAAAACTAATTCAAACCAGAAACTAATCTCTGACTTCCACCTTAAGCACAACCCTAACCAGAAAGCTCACCCTAACCCTAACCTTAACCTTAACCATAACTTTAAACCAAACCCCAACACAAAATATAACCCTAATCTCAAACCTAACCCTAACACTAACCATAACAAAAACCATGAACCTAACCCTAACACTAACCTTAACTTTAAACCCAGCTCTAACAACGAACCAAACCATAACTCTAACCCTAACCCTAACCCTAACACTAACACTAAATCTAATGCTAACCCAAAACTAATCTCTCACTCCTGCCTAAGCCTAACCCTAACCAAAAGGCTTACCATAACCCTAACCTTAACCCTAACAAGAACTGTAACCCTAACCCCAACACAAAAACTAACCCTAACCCAAAATTTAACCCTAACACTAACCATAACATAAACCATGACCCTAACCCTAAAACTAACCTTAACTTTAAACCTAGCCCTAGCACTGAACCAAACCCTAACCCTAATCCCGCCCCTAACCCTAACCCTGAACCTAATCCTAAGCCTAACTATAGCTCTAACTCTAAACCTAACCCTAACCCTAACCCTAACCCTAACCCTAACCCTAACCCTAACCCTAACTATAACCCTAACCCTAAACCTAACCCTAACCCTATTTCTCTCTCTAACACTAAAACTAAAACTAACACTTACCCCAACACGAACCCTAACCCTAACTCTAACTTTACCCCAAACCCTAACCCATCACTAAACATAACGCTAACCTTAAAACTAACTCTAACCCTAACCCTAACCCTTACCCTAAACCTAACCCTATTACTAACTATAAATATAACCCTAAACCTATTCTCAACCCTAACCCTTACCCTTATCATAACAATAATCCTTACCCTAACCCTAACCCTAACTCTAAACCTTATCTAAATCCTAGCCCCTAAACTAACCCTAACCCAAGCAATAACCCTAAACCTAAACCTAACCCTAACCCTATTTGTCCCTCTAACTCTAAAACTGAAACTAAAATTAAAACTAACCCTAACCCTAACCCTAACCCTAACCCTAACCCTAACCCTAACCTTAACCCTAACCCTAACACTAATCCTAAAACTAATTCAAACCAGAAACTAATCTCTGACTTCCACCTTAAGCCAAACCCTAACCAGAAAGCTCACCCTAACCCTAACCTTAACCCTAACACTAACTTTAAACCAAACCCCAACACAAAATATAACCCTAATCTCAAACCTAACCCTAACACTAACCATAACAAAAAACCATGAACCTAACCCTAACACTAACCTTAACTTTAAACCCAGCTCTAACAACGAACCAAACCATAACTCTAACCCTAACCCTAACCCTAACACTAACACTAAATCTAATGCTAACCCAAAACTAATCTCTCACTCCTGCCTAAGCCTAACCCTAACCAAAAGGCTTACCATAGCCCTAACCTTAACCCTAACAAGAACTGTAACCCTAACCCCAACACAAAAACTAACCCTAACCCAAAATTTAACCCTAACACTAACCATAACATAAACCATGACCCTAACCCTAAAACTAACCTTAACTTTAAACCTAGCCCTAGCACTGAACCAAACCCTAACCCTAATCCCGCCCCTAACCCTAACCCTGAACCTAATCCTAAGCCTAACTATAGCTCTAACTCTAAACCTAACCCTAACCCTAACCCTAACCCTAACCCTAACCCTAACCCAAACTATAACCCTAACCCTAAACCTAGCCCTAACCCTATTTCTCTCTCTAACATTAAAACTAAAACTAACACTTACCCCAACACGAACCATAACCCTAACTCTAACTTTACCCCAAACCCTAACCCAACCCTAAACATAACGCTAACCTTAAAACTAACTCTAACCCTAACCCTAACCCTTACCCTAAACCTAACCCTAATAGTAACTATAAATATAACCCTAAACCTATTCTCAACCCTAACCCTTACCCTTATCATAACAATAATCCTTACCCTAACCCTAACCCTAACTCTAAACCTTATCTAAATCCTAGCCCCTAAACTAACCCTAACCCAAGCAATAACCCTAAACGTAAACCTAACCCTAACCCTATTTGTCCCTCTAACTCTAAAACTGAAACTAAAATTAAAACTAACCCTAACCCTAACCCTAACCCTAACCCTAACCCTAACCCTAACTCTAACACTAACCCTAAAACTAATGCTAACCAGAAACTAATCTCTGACTTCCACCTTAAGCCAAATCCTATCCAAAAAGCTCACCCTAACCCTAACCTTAACTCTAACCATAACTTGAAACCAAACCCCAACACAAAATATAACCCTAATCTCAAACCTAACCCTAACACTAACCATAACAAAAACCATGAACCTAACCCTAACACTAACCTTAACTTTAAACCCAGCTCTAGCAATGAACCAAACCATAACTCTAAC
>JACTAT010000062.1:166962-184462 GCA_014526335.1 Chrysaora quinquecirrha | reverse complement strand
TACCCTAATCGTTACCCTAACCCAAACCCTAACACTAACCTTAATCCTAACCCTAACCCTAACCGTATCTCTAACTCATACCCTAACCCTAACACTAACCTTAACCTTAAACCTAGCCTAGAAACTGAGCCTAGCGCTAACCCTAACCCTAACCCTAACCCCAACCATAACCCTAACTCTAACCTTAACGCTAACTCTAACCTTTACCCTTACCCTAACTCTAACCCTAACCTTAACACTAACCCCAACACTTAACCTAACCATAACCCTAACACTAACCATAATCCGAACCTTAAGCCTAACCCTAACCGTGACGGTAACCACAACCATAACCATAATGCAAACCCTAACACTAACCCTGATACTAACTGTATCTCTAATCCTAACCAAAAATCCTAGCTCCAACCCTAACCCTACCCAAACTCTAACACTAACCCAAAACCTAACCATAACCCATAAACTAAACCTAACCCTAAACCTAACCCTAACCCTAACCATAACCCTGAACCTAACACTAACCATAGAACTAATGCTAACCGAAAACTAATCTCTAACTCCCACCCTAAACCTTACCCTAACCAAAAGGCTTACCCTATCCTTAACCTTAACCCTAACCAGAACTGTAACCCTAACCCGAACACAAAAACTAACCCTTACTTCAACCCTAACTGTAACCCTAACCCTTACCCTAACCCTAACGCTAACCCTAAACCTAAACCTAACCCTAACCTTAACCCGAACCCTGTGTCGAAAAAAGGACTGGAACTCACTGTTTATGTCACGTGTCTTTAATTAATTATTTAGCGTGTTTGTGTGACGTGTTTGGAGTTCAGTAGAGTTTGGAGAGTAGGCTTCGTGCTAGGTAGAACTAGGAACCAAATATACGAGCGATTCATGTCATAGTGCCGTGATCCGGGAAGAGAAAATGCCGCGATCGTTAATAGCTGACAGAAAAATGGCCGAAGAGATTGTAAAGAAGAAAGCGAAAGCACGAAGTGTAAGTAGACGTTATATCAGGAAAATAATTGGAGAAACAGCGAAACTTATGGACGGGGAGACAGCTGAAGTGGTCGATCAATTGCAGGCCAACAGAGAAATTTTGAGACCGAAAGTTGTGGCGTTGAAGGTTATCGATAGTGAAATCCAAGACTTGGTTCCACAAGATAAATTCGAAAGTCATATGATGGACTGTAAAGTTTTCTTTGGAGAAGTACAGTTATGTTTAACGAAAATCGAGTCGAAGATGAAGAAAGTTTTAATGAAAGAGAAGCCAAGTGAGCCGTGCGAAGAACCTAAGAGCGCGAAGCCAAGAACAAGAATTACAAAGTTGCCATACCTGAAACTGAAAACATTTTCGGGTAATACAGGGGAATGGACATCATTTTGGGAGACTGTTGAAGCTGCAATACACTCAGACGATGAGATTGAAGATGTAATGAAGTTCAATTATCTGAAAACGTATTTGAAAGGACCCACGGCAGATGCGGTCACAGGCCTCAAGGTTATGAAATCAACGTACACGGAAGCAGTGAGAATATTAGAAAACAGATTTGGAGATAAACAAATCATAATTTCGACCCATATGGATAAACTCTTAAATTTGAATGCCGTAACGTCTATTAGTGAAGTCAAGAAACTGAGAATCATGTACGACACAGTTGAGGCGAATGTCAGAAGTCTGACATCGATGGGCGTGAAAACCGATAGATACGAGCAATCAGGGGCGGATCCAGGATTTTTTCTGACCGGTGCTCAAGAAGAAGTATAAGGGTGTGGCCTCCAAAAAATTGACCACGCCCTTAATTTGAAGGCCCAACCATTACCCATTATTTTGCCTTGGTAGCTATTACAGAGTGGTTCTACAGCACCAAAGCCACTAAACTCATAAGCTGTAAAATGTTCTCGAAAATAATTAACGATTTTATAATCATAATTTGTAGTAATTTGCCGATTTACAATCAAAAGTGATCATTATTTATATTTTTTTCAGGGTCACAATCAAAATATGGACACGTTCATCCTACTAGGGTGACTAGAATGCTGTTGCTTACCTTAGGTTTCAAGCCTAAGGCCTAAGGCGGTTCCTTCACCGGGGCCGATAGGAAGTTATAGGTCCTCAAACCAACCAGTCGGCAGAATTCTTGTTTATATTAAAGCATTTCCTTTTCTTCTTCTCCTGCTCTGCAAGGGCTAAAAACTGTATGTTGTCCAAGTCCAATTCACAATTATTATTCGAATCGAAAGTAAACGTGCAATGATGCATCTCACAGCGAATCTCTCTTATCAAATATAAGCGAAAACAACGAGAGTGCGCCTCTCCTCTCCGTTGCCTCCGCATGACCTAAATTTTGTGCCCCTGTTCTCTCTCCGTTGATTGGCTATTTCTTCCTGACTGGTGCTTTGATGACGTTGAGCACCGGTGAAGTTGCTTCTGATTGGCTGATCTCTGTCTGAGCACTGGTGAGTAGAATATTTTATAGACCTGACCGGTGCTCGGAATATTGAGAATAAGAGAATTTCATTGGAAGATGACATTTACAAATTGCCGTATGATTGGGCAGCCCAGAAATTCTCTGGAAAATCTCATTCCGTTAAATACTGACCATTAACATCATTTGCGGAATTTCAAGAAATTCTTTTGATGAATTACTTGTTGTCGTGAGAAGAGATTGATCTAATTGGGTTTAGAAATCGAACAATGCCAGTCTCGTTTCATGTTGTTTCATTAGCCATAACAGAAATAATAAGGGTATCGGTCTATAGAATAATATCTACAGAATTGAAATAAAAATAAGTAAAGGAAACAATGGTGCGCAAAAATGGCCAGAAAATCTGACCGGTGCTTAAGCACCCTTCGCACCCCCCTGGATCCGCCCCTGTCAATTGTTGTCACCCATGATTCTGAACAAACTTCCAAATGAATTAAAAGTAACAATAACGAGAGGTTTGAAAGAGTCTTTTAATTTAGATAAGCTTCTAAAGATTTTTCATGAAGAATTGCAGATCAGAGAAAAGTGTGCACTAAGTTTAGTTACTGCACACCAAGGCAGTCAAGCTCATCCCGTCGCTGTAGAGTTGAAACCGCGAGAAAGACCAACGTATCGGAATAACAATGCAACTGCCGCTTCGTTATTTACTGAAAGCCGAAGAAATACAGCTCAGGCTCAAGTGAAATGTGCTTATTGTGATCAGAATCACAAATCGCACCACTGTACGATTGTTACTAATCATGGGGCAAGGAAGAAAATCTTGATGGAGAAGAACCGATGTTTTGTTTGTTTGCGCGCTGGACATACTGCACGTGATTGCAGAACGAACATGAAATGCTTTAAATGCTATAGAAAGCATCATTCGATGATATGTGAATGCTACACGAAAAGAGAAGCAAGAGTAACAACTGATTTGGTAGCTAGTGAAGAAGAAAAACCTCCCGTGGTAAATGACCAAAAGCAAGGCTCAAGTACAGCGACAACAAACATGCACGTGAGTACTAAGAATGCGGTACTTCTTCAAACCGCGCGGACAGAGGTAAAGGCCCCTGCTGGAAATGGCAATGGAAAACATGTTTGATTAGTTTTTTATTCTGGAAGTCAAAACAGTTATGTTACAGAAGAAATCAAGCGTTCCCTCAAATTACCGGTCGTTGGGAAAGACAGATTGTTTATCAAAACATTTGGAGATACCGTGCCTAAAGTGAAAGATTGTGAAATCGTGCAGCTCAGCGTGAAATGCAAGGATGGTACAGAAATCATTATGTCTGCTTATGTCGTTCCTGTCATTTGCAATCCTATCAGTAACCAGTTGATATCTGTTGCAGTACAGAAGTATTCATATTTGCGTGGATTGGATTTGGCTGATTTCTCACCAGAAGATGAGTTAAACGCAGATAAACCCGTTCAAGTTTTGATTGGATCAGATGAGTTTTGGAGATTTGTGGGTGGTGAAGTCATCAGAGGAAATGAAAATGGACCAGTTGCGTTGCAGACGAAATTAGGGTGGGTACTATCAGGGCCCACTGATCTGGTAAGTTCAAATTCTGATTCTCATGTTATGAGATTTGATACCGTTATTATGGAGAAGAAAGAAGATTTTGCTATTGTCAATGAAGTGAAAAAATTTTGGGAAAAGTTTCTTATCTTCCACACAGAGAGGTTCTTAGGCCAGATAAAGAAACAACTAAAATAAGAGTTGTGTTTGATGCCTCAGCGAAAAACAAAGGGCCTAGCCTGTACGAATGCATTGATTCTGGACCCTCGTTGTTACCCCTTTTGTATGATATTTTATTGAGATTCAGATGGAACAATATCTGTTTGATTGGGGATATTGAAGCTGCTTTTCTGAACATTGCTGTCGCGCCAGAACATAGAGATTTTATGCGTTTGTTGTGGGTGAATGACGTACATTCAAAAGACCCAAAGGTGATTGTTTATCGCATTGCTCGCGTTTGTTTTGGTGTAATTTGCTCTCCATTCTGCCTAAATGCAGTCGTCCAATATCACATGTCAAAATTTGCCTATGATAAAGAATTTGTTGACGTTGTTCAAAGTTCACTTTATTGTGATGATTTTGTTCGGGGTACAGATAAGGAGGAAACTGCATTAGCTATTTATTCGAAATTGAAAGATCGATTTAAGCAAGGAAATTTTAACATACGAAAGTTTCGCAGCAATAGCGAGAGCGATTTGGCTAAGATTGAAAAATTAGAAAATGGTCTTGTTTCTAACGAAACTCCGAAAATGTCCAAGAAAACGAACCGGACAACTCGCCGGACAAACCTGAAATCTCAGTACGTTCGAAAAAGTCGGACGAGACTAAAGTCTTGGGTATGCTTTGGAACTTCAAGTCAGATAAGATATCCTATGATTTTATCGATATGCTTGTGTCTTCTGAAAAAGAGCAAATTTCGAAGCGCGACGTTTTAGCAACAACGGCTAAAATATTCGATCCGATTGGGTTAATTAGCCCATTATTGGTTCCATTAAAATTGATTTTCCAGAAACTGTGTAAAGACACTAAAGATTGGGATACGTTGATTGATAAGCCCATTCGGGATGAATACAAATCAATCATCCATGATATGCAATGCGTAGGTCGCATTACTGTTGAGAGAAACTACTTCGGAGGTATTTCGTCAAAGGAAATCGACTTTATTGAATTGCACGGGTTTTTCGATGCTTGGAAAACGAGCTACGGGGCTTGTGTTTAAGTCTTTTGCCATCTGAAAACTGGTGAAATTGTTTCTTCGTTAGTTTCTTCAAAACACGAATAGCACCTATCGGGGTGAAACCATTCCACGTTTGGAACTCTTGTCGGCTCTAATTCTTTCTCGTTTGGTAACTAATGTACGAGAAGCCTTTGTGCATAAAAGATTGCTATTGTTGGTCAGATTTTAAAATTACTCTTTGGTGGATTTCGAGTGAAAACAAGGTTTGGAAGGTCATTATCCAAAATCGAGTCAATGAAATCAGAAAATTAATTCCACCATCGGAATGGCGCTATTGTCCGACCAAGGTTAATCCGGCTGACATTTTGTCTCGAGGAATGAAAGCGTCAAAATTGTTGAATAATGATTTGTGGTGGAGAGGGCCCGATTTTCTCAGAAATCCCTCTGAATTTTGGCCGCAGAAAGAAAACTTTGAAACTTCTGAAAGGGCTGAGTACATGAGACACGAAAATAACAGAGAAATTCCTGTGAGCGTTAGTCTAACGCACGGTGAAAATGCCAAAATTGGTAATATTATTGCTGTCGATCGTTTCAGTGACATTAATCGACTCTTTCGCGTCACCGCTTACGTCTCGCGATTTATTTGCAATTTGAAATCCAGAATTTGAAAATTGAAGTCCACGCACAGCGCTGTGTTAGAACTAAACGAAATTGAAGACGCGAAAAATATGTGGTTTCGCTCCGTACAAAAGGAAATTAAAGCAGAAAAGAACTTCGAAAGCTTGAAGGTAAATTTAATGTTGTTTGAGGACAAACATGAAGTACTGCGTTGCAGAGGTAGAATCGGAAACGCCTCGTTGAATCCTATATTACTAATATTCAGTTATGCAAATCAGGTTGCCCCATTGTTATGCTCCTTTGTTCGATTCAACAAGAAAGGCTCCACTTCTGGGCCACCTAGAAATGCGCTTTATTTTTTAATCAAAGCCCTTTCTGCCCAGGTAGTGCACGCCGTATTTTTCTAAATCTTTTGAGAAGCGCAAGTTGATGAAAATTTCGATTTTATCTCGGCCTCAAAAAGTTTTGATTTTGATGGCGGCCATCTATTGTGTTCCCTTCACTGCACGCACAGTGATTCTTTTGTCATGCGGAAGTTTTTTTCCTAATTGCTCAGTTAATGTTGACATGAGCTGAAATTGGAGCCAAAATTACTCAGTATTTCAAATGGAGGAAACATTCAAAATTTACTCGATTTTTACTCAAAAGTCTTGCTGTAAAATTCTCCTAAAATTTCTGCAGCAAGTTGGACATTATTTCTGCTGTTGATTCCAGGAATATTCTCAAGATTTATCACGCATCCCGACTCTTTTGTTGTCTCTAAAAAACATTTCTTAGAGGTCAAACAAAACTGATTCATTTTGGAATCTTACCGATATTTTTTCTGGTTTCAAGAAGAGTTTTTGCTTTGATAGCTCCAGAAATCGCCAGGGTAAGAATTGTGTTTTGCTGTTTCGTCTAAAATTTTTCCACTGATAACGCACAGTTGAAAAATTTTAAAGCACTGTGCACGCAACGCAATGAAAAAACTCGTAGGGCCTATAGGCCTACAGTACCCTATGAAACTCAAAGGCCTAAAATTTGTTTGGGTTCTTTTAAAAAGTCAGAGTTTGGACAAAAAAGTCGAAATTTAGTGAGATAGACTATTTGTTGATGATGTAGGAAATTTGAAATTGAAGTTTTGGAGTTTTCTGTGGATGTGGGAGGATTTTGAACTTAACAAGCAGTATTTTTCATGCCTTAATAGAATTTCAAGTGCAGTGCAGACAGGTCATATAAAATTTTGTTACATTATATTTCAAGTAGATGGAAGACAGTCAAATATATCCATCACCTCCATGTTCACTTGCTCAGAATGGTGATGATGATGATAATGATGATGACGATAATGATGATGACCATAGTGATGATTGTGATGATGATGACAATAACATTCTTTTTTTGTCCACAGTATACTCTAAGGTGCCAAATAAATGGGGGGAATGGGAAATTTTTCAAAAATTTAATGAATGGGGGGTCCTGATAAGGTCTGTGTGGGTGGAGAAAAAAACTCAAAATTAATAAATGGGGGGGGCACATTTATTTGGCACCTTAGAGCAATACCCTTTTATCACTTCTCCAATGTGTTTACAATTACAAGTAGACTAGCTTTTTAACTTGACGCCCGCGATGCGGGCGAGCTTTTTACCTTGACACCCGCAATGCGGGTGAGTTTTTACCTTGACACCCACGATGCGGGAGAATATTAGTACCAGTTTAGCCTTGGGAAGACAAGATACCACTCAGCTGCCTTTTACCTTGCAGCCTTCTGAACTTTCGCTAGAGTCCGGGGAGGTTAGCTCCTCATGGCATCCCACAACCTCCCCGGACTCTAGCGAAAGTTCAGAAGGCTGCAAGGTAAAAGGCAGCTGAGTGGTATCTTTCTATATTACTAAACTCCTTAAATGCAAATTAGGTTGCCCCTTTGTTGTGGCCCATTGTTCGATTACACAACAAAGGCTCTTTCCCTGGGCCACCTAGAAACGTGGTTCTTTTTTAGATCGACGCCCTTTCTGTCCAGGTAGTGCATGCCGTATTTTTCTAAATGATTTGAGAAGCGTAAGTTGATGAAAACTTCGATTTTATCTCGAGTTCAACAAGTTTTGGTTTTGATTGCGGCCATCTATTATGTTCCTTTCACTACACGCACATTGAATCTTTTGTGTGCAACTCTCAGGGGTTTATTCAATGACTTGTGGCTTCAAAAGCCTGGTTTCCATACAGAATCTTAACTGTCGTGCGACTATCGCACAATCGTGAGACGTGAGAATTTCTTTTCGTACGATAATCGCACGACCATAAATACAAATGGTGACATTTTGGTCGTAAAAGAGCCTCCACGATTACATTACTACGATTTAGTTGTCATGTAGTCTTTCTTACAAGATATTTTGAGATATTAAAATGAAACACGCTTTCCAGACAATTGATACCTTTCCCAACGGTATATTTATTGGCAGTGTGCGATTGTGTCTTATCTCTCAACTTCACGCTCAAATACAATACTACATTACTGTTGTGAACAAAAAAGGCTTTTCCCACTCCAGCGATGTCAAAGCTTTTATGTCAACAAAAGTCCCAAGACGAAAGTAGAATTTTAATAGTTAAGAATGAAATTTCACAGAACATGAGAGTTTCTGGTGTTTTTCAAGGATTTTCTGCCACTTAATAGGTGATTCCAGGCGAATTGGACATTTCAGGGTGGTTTTGGGTGCTTTTCATCAAGTTATGGTTCGTTTTGAGTGCTTTGGCTGGTTGTGGGCAATTTTGGGTTGTTTCGCGTTTTTGGTAAGTACGTTTTCACGTTTTCAGGGTCAAAGGACGTTAAAGGACACTAGGAGACTGTAATTCATTTTGGAATCTTACTCATATTCTTTCCATTTTCAAGAAGAGTTGTTGCTTTGATTATTTCCATAAATCACCACATTAAACTTTGTGTTTTACTGTTTCAATGCATATGAAACACTACTAAGAGGCCATAGATTTTACGGGTTTCAAGTTGAATGTTCCTTTGAAAATTCAGAGCACAAACACACAAAATGAAAATCGTTTTGATACAGTGAGATATATATTGTTCATGACGGACATTTAAAATTAAAGTCTGCGATGAGATACAGATAGGATTGTCGAATTTACGCTGCAGTAATACTACTTATTTTGCGTCTTAAGTTGGCACAAAAGCGTTTGGAATATTCTAAGTTGATCTGGCAACTTGGTGGCAAAAAATTTTATTAAGCATTTACCATCGAACTGTTTGACTTTTATTTAGGCTGTTAATAATAGGATTTTCGAGTGCAGACAGGGCATAGAAACGTTGCATTATAACTCAAGTAGATGAAACACAGTCAGAGATACCCTTAACCTCCGTGATTCACTGGCTCACTACCCCCACTCAAAGCTTTGTGTTATAAAACTTGGCTTATATTTGACCTTCAGCTTTCATATTTTAATGATGATGATGATGATGATTTTGATGACATGAAGATAATGATGATTGTGATGATGATGATGATGATGATGATTATTATTATTATGATTTTGATGGCATGATGATGATGATGATGATGATGAGATCTAATGATGATTATGATGATGATGATGATGATGATTATGAAGATGGTAACGATGATGATGAGGATGATTCTAATGGTGAATATAATGTTATAGTTCATGATGGCGATAATGATAATTTTGACGGTGATGATAATTGTGGTGATGATAATGATGATAATGTTCTTCTTTTGTCCACAGTTTAATACCCTTTTATCATTTCTCTTATATGTTTACCATTAGAAGTAGACTAGCTTTTTAACTTGACGCCCGCGATGCGGGCGTGCTTTTTTTACCTTGACACCCGCGATGCGGGTGTGTTTATGACTGACACCCGCGATGCGGGTGAATATTAATACCCGTTTAGCCTTGGAAAGACAAGATACCACTCAGCTACCTTTTAACCCACAACCTTTTAACTCTAGCAGCCTTCTGAACTTTCGCTAGAGTCCGGGAGGTTAGCTCCCATGGCATCCCACAACCTCCCGGACTCTGGCGAAAGTTCAGAAGGCTGCTAATCTTAAAATGCAAATCAAGTTTTCCAGGTAGCTGAGTGGTATCTTGTCTTTCCAAGGCTAAACTGGTATTAATATTCACCCACATCGCTTTCTATGTTATTGAGCTCGCATTCGGCCTAAAATTATCTCAGTATTTCAAATGGAGGAAATATGCAAAACTACTCGATTTTCTTCCCAGAAGTCTTGCTGTAAATGTCTCCTAAAATTTCTTCAAAAAGTTGGATATTATTTCTGCTGTTGATTCCACGATTATTTCCCATGATTTATCACGCATCCAGACTCTTTGGATTTTCTTCCGGTCAGATGAAAAGACGCTTGAATTTATTTTGCAATCTGACGAGGAATCTTACCCATATTCTTGCGGGCTTCAGGAAGATTTCTTGCTTTGATGAGTTTCCGAATCCCCACGGTAAGAGTTGTGTTTTCTCCGAGTTTCGCATAAAATTTTTCCACTAACAACACAGTTGAAAATTTTAAATCACTGTGCACGCAATGTAAACAAAACAAACACGAAGTGAAACTCAAATAGGCCTAAATTTTTTGGGTTCCTTTGAACAAGACAGAGTTCTAACACCAAAAGTCAAGATTTAGTGAGTAGAACATTTTTTTCATGAAGGGCGTTTGAAATTGAAGTTTTAGAGTTTTCTGTTGAATAGGAGGAAAGGAACGATTATTGAATTTGTGATGATTGTGGAGATGATGATGATGATGATGATGGTGTCTAATATGATTTAGATGGCATGATGAAAATTACGGAGATGATGATTATGACGATGATGATAACAATGACAATGATAGTAGTGATGATGCTGATTATGATGATGATGTGATTATGAAGATGATGGTTATGATGATTATGATGATTGTTGTCAATAAACAATTTTTCAGCTCAGACAAATAGATTTAAGTTTCTTGGGTCTCCTTACTCAACTGAACATATCCACATTTTACCCATAGTTTTGTATCTTCAATCAATGATTGTTTTGATTTTGCTAATGATATTTATTTCATAAGACTAGCTTTTTAACTTTAAGATAGTACCAGATTAGCCTTGGCAAGACAAGATTCTTCCTCCAAGAATTCGCCGCCTTCACGGGAACCATGTGACCTGTCTACCATCGCTGAACTTTTGCTAGAGTCCGGGAGGTAAGTCCTCCATGGCATCCCTAAACCTCCCGGACTCTAGCAAAAGTTCAGCGATGGTAGACAGGTCACATGGTTCCTGTGAAGGCTATGAATTCTTGGAGGAAGAATCTTGTCTTGCCAAGGCTAATCTGGTACTATGGTAAGCTGGCTGCTCATGAGCAGGCTTAAAGTTAAAAATTTTGAAACTAAATATCCAATGCTTTTACCGCATGTGGGACATTTTACTGATTCAATCATTAGTCAGGGTCATAAGGCAGTGAAACATAACGGAGTGAAGGACACACTGACAGAACTGCTTAAAATTTTTGGATTGTGAGAGGAGGCAAAAGATTAAAGGGTTTATCAATCGTTGTACAGTCTGTAAAAGATTCAAGGAAAAAGCTACGACGCGCTTCCACAGCCACCGTTACCTGAGTTTTGTGTCAATGTCGAGTATGCTTTTGATAAAGTTGAATAGATTTTGCTGGACCGCTCTTCGTTAAAAACATTTAAGGAAACAATAATTCGATGTTTAAGGTTTATATATTGTTGATTACGTGCAAGCAGCCGTGCTATTCATTTAGAGCTGGTACCCAATTTAGAAGCAACTTCGCTTATTCGTGGTTTAAAACGCTTTCAAGCTCGCAGAGGAATTCGAGGTTCATAATTAGCGACAACGGACGACGCTTAAAGATGCAAAATTGAAACAATTCTTAATCGAAAACAACGCTCGTTTGGAAATTTATAGTCGAACGTGCTAGTTGGTTTGGCGGTTTCTATGAACGCCTCGTGCAGTCGGTCAAAAGATGCTTGAGGAAAGTCTTGCGAAATGCGAAATTAACTTATGAAGATTTACTGACAGAGTTAACTCAGTTAAAGGTGTGCTCAATTCGAGGCCACTAACATATGTCTATGACGAGATGGGACTGGTTTTAACACCGTCGCACGTAATTTGTGGTCGAGATTATTAGACAAACCGAATCAGGACAATGAACCGAATCAGACATTGTTGAAAATCGTGAATCTTTATCGAAACGAAGTCCTTACTTAGAAAAATTGCTTGATCATTTCAGGAATCGGCTTAAACATGAATATTTGACAAGTCTTCGCGAATTCCATGTTGGAAAGAAAACACGTACGAATCAAATTATTAAGGTTGAGATATCGTTAGGATACATGAAGATAAAAGTCCACGTCAACTATGGAGTCCTGGACGGTAGTTGATCTCAATAGTGGTAAGGATGGAAATGTACGTAGCGCTGTTGTTCAAGTCTACAGAAAGGGAAAAGTATCTGAACTGAGACGACCTGTCAAGAAATTGTATCCTGTTGAGGTTCGTGATAAAGATGTTGCCGAACAGGAAAAACTTAAATATGCGTTGATGCAGAACCTCAGATTTAAACCGTATTATATGATGACGTAGTAGAGATGATTCAATAATCGTAATTATGTATTCGTTTAGTTAGTTAATATCGTTTTCTTGGTTCTATATTATTATAGAGTATATTTGTAGTCGTAGAGTAGTAGGAGTGGAACTCACTGTTCATGTCACATGACTTTAATTAATTATTTAGCGTGTTTGTGTAACGTGTTTGGAGTTCAGTAGAGTTTGGAGAGTAGGCTTTGTGCTAGGTAGAACTAGGAACCAAATATACGAGCGATTTATGTCACCCTGACTCAAACCCTAAACCTAATTCTAACCCTAACCCCAACCCTAACCCTAAACCTAACCCTAACCCTAACCCTAAACCTAATCCTAACGCAGATCCTAAAACTAATGCTAACCCTAAACTAATCTCGACTCCCACCCTTAGCCTAACCTCAAACAAAGGCTTACCCTAATCCTAACCCTAACCCAAACCCCAACCCTAACCTTAACGCTATCCCAACCCTAACCCTAACCCTAACCCTGACTCAAACCCTAACCCTCATTCTAACCCTAACCCCAACCCTAACCCTGACCCTAGCCCTAACTCTAACCATAACCCTAACCCTAATCCTAACCTGCACCCTAAAACTAATGCTAACCCTAAACTAATCTCTGACTCCCACCCTTAGCCTAACCCCAACCAAAGGCTTACCGTAATCCTAACCCTAACCCAAACCTTAACACCAACCTTAAACCTAACCCTAACCCTAACCGTAGCTCTAACTCCTACCCTAACCCTAACCCTAACCCTAACCCTAACCATAACCCTAACCCTAACCCTAACCCTAACCTTAACCCTAACCCTAACCCTAACCCTAACCCCAACCCTAACCCTAACCCTAACCCTAACTCAAAACCCTAACCCTTAACCTTACCCTAACCCTAACACTAACCATAATCCTAACCATAACCCTAACCCTTACCCTAACCCTAACCTAACCTTAAGCCTAACCCTGACCATAACGGTAACCACAACCATAACCATAATGCAAAGCCTAATACTAACCCTAATCCTAACTGTATCTCTAAACCCAACACAAAATCCTAGCTCCAATCCAAACCAGAACCCAAACTCTAACACTAACCCTAAACCCAACCATAAACCAAACACTAACACTAACCCCAACCCTAAATCTAACACTAACCATAACCCTAGCCCTAACAGAACACTAACACTAGAACTAGTGCTAACCCAAAACTAATCTATAACTCCCACCCTAAGCCTAACTCTAACCAAAGGGCTTACCCTATCCCTAACCTTAACCCTAACCAGAACTGTAAGACTCACCCGAACACAAAACTAACCCTAAACCCAAACCCAACCCTAACCCTAACCCCAACCATAACCCTAACCCTAACACTAAACCTAACTATAACCCCAACCCAAACCCCAACCCTAACCTTATTTCTCCTCTAACACTAAAACTAAAACCAACCCTTACCCCAACCCGAACCCCAACCCTAATCCTAACCCTAAACCTAACCTTAACACTAACCCTAACCCCTAACCCCAACCCTAACCCTTACCCCAACCCTAACCCTAACCCTAAACCCACCCCTTACCTTAACCAAAACCTGACTCAAACCCTAAACCTATTTCTAACCCTAACCCCAACCCTAACCCTAACCCTAACGCTAACCATAACCCTAACCCTAACCCTAACCCTAACCGTAACTCTAACTCCTAACACTCACCCTAACACTAACCCTAACCCTAACCCTAAACCTAACCCTAACACTAATCCTAACCCTAACCTTTACCCTTATCATAACCCCTAACCTTAACCCTAACCCTAACTCCCAACCTTATCTAAATCCTACCCCTACAGTAACCCTAACCCCAACCCTAACCCTAACCCTAACCCTAACCCTAACCCCAACCCCAACCCCAACCCTAACCCTAACCCTAACCCTAACCCCAACCCTAACCCTAACCCTAACTAACCCTAACCCTAACCCCAACCCCAACCCCAACCCTAACCCTAACCCCACCCCAACCCTAACCCTAACCCCAACCCTAACCCCAACCCCAACCCCAACATAAAACCCTAACCCTAACCCTAACCTTAACCCTAACCCTAACCCCCCAACCCCCCAAACCTAACCCTAACCCTAACCCTAACCCTTACCCTAACCCCTACCCAGTAACCCTAACCCTAACTCTAACCCCAACCCTAACCCTAACCCCAACAAACCCTAACCCTAACTATAACCCCAACCCTAACCCCAACCCCAACCCTAATCCTAACTATAACCCCAACCCAGACCCAACCCCAACCTTAAAACACTAAAACCAAAACCAACCCTCACCCCAACCTGAACCCTAACTCTAACCCTAACCCTAACCCTAACTAAAAGGCTTACCCTATCCCTAACCTTAACCCCAACCAGAACTGTAACCCCAAACCCAACACAAAACCAACCCTTACTTCAACCCCAACCCTAACCTTAACCCTAGCCCCAACCCCAACCCAAACCCCAACCCCAACCCTAACCCTAACCCCAACCCCAACCCCAACCCCAACCCTAACCCTAACCCCAACCCCAACCCCAACCCTAACCCTAACCCTAACCCTAACCCCAACCCCAACCCCAACCCTAACCCCAACCCCTAACCCTAACCCTAACCCCAACCCCAACCCTGATCCCAACCCTAACCCTAAACCTAATTCTAACCCCAACCCTAACCCTAACCTTAACCCTAGCCCCAACCCTAACGCAAACCCCAACCCCAACCCCAACCCCAACCCTAACCCTAAACCCAACCCTAACCCTAACCCTACTCCTAACTCTAACCCCAAGCCCAACCCTAACCCTAACCCTAACACTAACCATAACCCTAACCCTAAACTTAAACCCAACCCTAATCCTAACCTGCACCCTAAAACCAATGCTCACCCTAAACTAATCTCTGACTCCCACCCTTAGCTTAACCCCAACCAAAAGGCTTACCCTAATCCTAACCCTAACCCAATCCCTAACCTTAACCTTAACCCTAACCCTAACCCTAATCGTAACTCTAACTGCTACACTAACCCTAACACTAACCTTAACCCTAAACCTAGCCCTAACACTGAACCTATCCATAACCCTAACCCTAACTCTATCCCTAACACTAACTATATATATAACCCTAAACCTAATCCTAACCCTAACCCTTACCCTTATCATAAAAATATACCTTACCTTAACCCTAACCCTAACTCTAAACCTTATCTAAATCCTAGCCCCTACAGTAACCCTAACCCTAACTCTAACCCTAACCCTATCCCTATCCCTATCCCTATCCTTAACCCTAACCCTAACAATAACCATAACCCTAAACCTAGCCCTAACCCTATTTCTCCCTGAAACACTGAAACTAAAACTAACCCTTATCTAACCCGAACCCTAACCCTAACCCTAACCTTAACCCAAACCCTAACACTAACCTTAACCCTAAACCTAACAATAACCCATAAAGTAACCCTAACCCTAAACCTAATCCTAACCCTAACCCTTACCCTTATCATAAAAATATACCTTACCTTAACCCTAACCCTAACTCTAAACCTTATCTAAATCCTAGCCCCTATACTAACCCTAACCCTAACTCTAACCCTAACCCTATCCCTATCCCTATCCCCAACCCTAACCCTAACCCTAACCCTAACCCTAACCATAACACTAACCCTAACCCTAACCCTAACCCTAACACTAACACTAAAACTAATGTTAACCCAAAACAAATCTCTGACTCCTGCCTAAGCCTAACCCTAACCAAAAGGCTCACCATAACGATAACTTTAACCCTAACAAGAACTGTAACCCTAACCACAACACAAAAACTAACCCTAACCCAAATTTAACCCTAACACTAACCATAACATAAACCATGACCCTAACCCTAAAACTAACCTTAACTTTAAACCTAGCCCTAGCACTGAATCAAACCCTAACCCTAATCCCGCTCCTAACCCTAACCCTGAACCTAATCCTAACCCTAACTATAGCTCTAACTCTAAACCTAACCCTAACCCTAACCCTAACCCTAACCCTAACCCTAACCCTAACTATAACCCTAACCCTAACCCTAACCCTAACCCTATTTCTCCATATAACATTAAAACTAAAACTAACACTTACCCCAACACGAAACCTAACCCTAACTCTAACTTTACCCCAAACCCTAACCCATCCCTAAACATAACGCTAACCTTAAAACTAACTCTAACCCTAACCCTAACCCTTACCCTAAACCTAACCCTAATACTAACTATAAATATAACCCTAAACCTATTCTCAACCCTAACCCTTACCCTTATCATAACAATAAACCATACCCCAACCCTAACCCTAACTCTAAACCTTATCTAAATCTTAGCCCCTAAACCAACCCCAACCCAAGCAACAACCCTAAACCCAAACATAAACCCAACCCTATTTGTCCCTCTAACTCTAAAACTGAAACTAAAACTAAAACTAACCCTAACCCTAACCCTAACCCTAACCCTAACCCTAACCCTAACCCTAACCCTAACCCTAACCCTAACCCTAACCCTCACTCTAACACTAATCCTAAAACTAATTCAAACCAGAAACTAATCTCTGACTTCCACCTTAAGCCAAACCCTAACCAGAAAGCTCACCCTAACCCTAACCTTAACCCTAACCATAACTTTAAACCAAACCCCAACACAAAATATAACCCTAATCTCAAACCTAAACCTAACACTAACCATAACAAAAACCATGAACCTAACCCTAACACTAACCTTAACTTTAAATCCAGCTCTAACAATGAACCAAACCATAACCCTAACCCCCCCTAACCCTAACCCTAACACTAACACTAAAACTAATGCTAACCCAAAACTAATCTCTCACCCTGCCCCAAGCCTAACCCTAACCAAAAGGCTTACCATAACCCTAACCTTAACCCTAACAAGAACTGTAACCCTAACCCCAACACAAAACTAACCCTAACCCAAAATTTAACCCTAACACTAACCATAACATAACCCCAACCCCCTAACCCTAACCCTAACCTTAACTTTAAACCCAGCCCCAACACTGAACCAAACCCCAACCCTAATCCCGCCCCTAACCCTAACCCTGAACCTAATCCTAAGCCTAACT
>JACTAT010000062.1:121962-161962 GCA_014526335.1 Chrysaora quinquecirrha | reverse complement strand
CCCAACCCCAACCCCAACCCCAACCCCAACCCCAACCCCAACCCCAACCCCAACCCCAACCCCAACCCCAACCCCAACCCCAACCCCAACCCCAACCCCAACCCCAACCCCAACCCCAACCCCAACCCCAACCCCAACCCCAACCCCAACCCCAACCCCAACCCTAACCCTAACCCCAACCCCAACCCCAACCCCAACCCTAACCCCAACCCCAACCCCAACCCTAACCCTAACCCTAACCCTAACCCTAACCCTAACCCTCACCCAAACCCAACCCTAACCCTAACCCCAACCCCAACCCTAACCCCAACACTAAACCTAACCCCAACCCCAACCCAAACCCCAACCCTAACCTTATTTCTCCTCTAACCCTAAAACCAAACCAACCCTTACCCCAACCCGAACCCCAACCTTAACCCTAACCCCAACCCCAACCCTAACCCCAACCCCAACCCTAACCCTAACCCTAACCCTAACCCTAACCCCAACCCTAAACCCACCCCTTACCTTAACCAAAACCTGACTCAAACCCTAAACCTATTTCTAACCCTAACCCTAACCCCAACCCCAACCCTAACCCCAACACTAAACCTAACTATAACCCCAACCCAAACCCCAACCCTAACCTTATTTCTCCTCTAACACCAAAACCCCAAAACTGACCTTACCCCAACCCGAACCCCAACCCTAATCCCAACCCTAAACCCAACCCTAACACTAACCCCTAACCCTAACCCTAACCCTAACCCTAACCCTAACCCTAACCCTAACCCCCCAACCCTAACCCTAACCCCAACCCTTACCCCAACCAAAACCCCAACCCAAACCCTAAACCTAACCCTAACCCTAACCCCAACCCCAACCCCAACCCTAACGCCAACCATAACCCTAACCCTAACCCTAATCCTAACCCCAACCCTAAAACTAATGCTATCCCAAAACTTAACCCTGACTCGCACCCTTAGCCTAACACTAACAAAAGGCTTACCCTAATCCCAACCCCAACCCAAACCCCAACACTAACCTTAATCCTAACCCCAACCCCAACCCCAACTCTAACTCAACCCCAACCCTAACCCTAACCCCAACCCCAACCCTAACCCCAACACTGAGCCTAGCGCCAACCCTAACCCCAACCCTAACCCCAACCCCAACCCTAACCCTAACCCCAACCCTAACTCTAACCCTAACCCCCCAACCCCAACCCCAACCCCAACCCTAACCCTAACCTTAACACTAACCCCAACCCTTAACCCAACCATAACCCTAACACTAACCATAACCCCAACCGAACCTTGCTTCAACCCTAACCGTGACGGTAACCACAACCCCAACCCCAACCCAAACCCTAACCCTAACCCTAATACTAACCCTAACTCTAACCCCAACCCAAACCCCTAACCCCAACCCCAACCCTACCCAAACCTAACCCTAACCCAAAACCCAACCCCAACCCATAAACCAAACCCAACCCTAACCCTAACCCTAACCCCAACCATAACCCTGACCCTAACACCAACCCCAACCCTAATGCCCCAACCCCAACCCTAACTCTAACTCCCACCCCCAACCCTAACCCCAAACCAAAAGGCTTACCCTAACCCCAACCTTAACCCTAACCAGGACCCCAACCCCAACCCGAACCCCAAAACCAACCTTACTTCAACCCTAACCCCAACATTAACCCTAACCCCAACCCTAACCCTAACCCTAACCCTAACCCTAACCCCATAACCCTAACCCTAAACCCAACCCCAACCCTAACTCCTCTAACACTAAAACCAAAACCAACCCTTACCCCAACCCGAACCCTAACTCTAACCCTAACCCTAACCCCAACGAAAACCCTTACCCTAACCCTAACCCCAACCCTAACCCCAACTGTAACCCCAAACCCCAACACAAACCCAACCCTTACTTCAACCCCAACCCTAACCTTAACCCCAACCCCAACCCCAACCCAAACCCCAACCCTAACCCTAACCCCAACCCCAACCCCAACCCCAACCCCAACCCCAACCCCAACCCCAACCCTAACCCCAACCCCAACCCCAACCCCAACCCCAACCCCAACCCCAACCCTAACCCTAACCCCAACCCCAACCCCAACCCCAACCCCAACCCCAACCCCAACCCCAACCCCAACCCCAACCCCAACCCCAACCCCAACCCTAACCCCAACCCCAACCCCAACCCCAACCCTAACCCTAACCCCAACCCCAACGCTAACCCCAACCCCAACCCCAACCCCAACCCAAACCCCAACCCTAACCCCAACCCTAACCCTAACCCTAACCCTAACCCCAACCCTAACCCCAACCCTAACCCTAACCCTAACCCTAACCCTAACCCTAACCCTAACCCTAACCCTAACCCTAACCCTAACCCCAACCCTAACCCTAACCCTAACCCTAACCCTAACCCTTAACCCTTATCCCAACCCCATACCTTAACCCCAACCCTAACCCTAACTCTAAACCTTATCCCAATCCTAACCCCTACCCTAACCCTAACCCTAACCCCAACCCCAACCCTAACCCCTATCCCTAACCCCAACCCTAACCCTAACCTTAACCCTAACCCTAACCCTAACCCCAACACTAACCCTAACCCTAACCCTAACCCTAACACTAACACTAAAACTAATGCTAACCCAAACCAAAACTCTGACTCCTGCCCAAGCCTAACCCCAACCAAAACCCTCACCATAACCCTAACTTTAACCCTAACAAGAACTGTAACCCTAACCAAAACACAAAACCCAACCCTAACCCAAATTTAACCCTAACACTAACCATAACATAAACCATGACCCCAACCCTAAAACTAACCCCAACCCCAAACCCCAACCCCAACCCAGAACCAAACCCCAACCCTAACCCCAACCCTAACCCTAACCCTGACCCTAACCCTAACCCTAACCCCAGCTCTAACCCTAACCCCAACCCTAACCCTAACCCTAACCCTAACCCTAACCCCAACCCTAACCCCAACCCCAACCCTAACCCTAACCCTAACCTCCCTATAACCCAACCCTAAAACCAACACTTACCCCAACCCGAACCCTAACCCTAACTCTAACTTTAACCCAAACCCCAACCCATCCCTAAACATAACGCTAACCCCAACCCTAACTCTAACCCCAACCCTAACCCTCACCCTAAACCCAACCCTAACCCCAACCCGAACCCTGACTCAAACCCTAAACCTAATTCTAACCCTAACCCCAACCCCAACCCCAAACCTAAACCCAACCCTAACCCCAACCCTAACCCTAACCCTAACCCCAAACCTAATTCTAACCCCAACCCCAACCCTAACCTTAACCCTAGCCCCAACCCTAACCCAAACCCCAACCCCAACCTTAACCCCAACCCTAACCCTAACCCTAAACCCAACCCTAACCCTAACCCTAAACCTAACTGTAACCCCAACCCTAACCCCAACCATAACCCTAACACCAACCCCAACCCCAACCCTAAACTTAAACCCAACCCTAATCCTAACCCTAACCCCACCCCAAAACCAACCCTCACCCTAAACTAATCTCTGACCCCCACCCTTACCCTAACCCCAACCAAAAGGCTTACCCTAATCCTAACCCCAACCCAATCCCTAACCCCAACCTTATCCCTAACCCCAACCCTAACCCTAACCCTAACTCCTACACCAAACCCCAACCCCAACCTTAACCCTAAACCCAACCCTAACACTGAACCCAACCACAACCCTAACCCTAACTCTATCCCCTAACACTAACTATATATATAACCCTAACCCTAATCCTAACCCTAACCCTTACCCTTATCATAAAAATATACCCCACCTTAACCCTAACCCTAACTCTAAACCTTATCTAAATCCTAGCCCCAACAGTAACCCTAACCCTAACCCTAACCCTAACCCTATCCCTAACCCTATCCCTATCCTTAACCCCAACCCTAACTATAACCCTAACCCTAAACCTAGCCCCAACCCTAACCATCCCTGAAGCACTGAAACCAAAACCAACCCTCACCCCAACCCCAACCCCAACCCTAACCCTAACCCCAACCCAAACCCCAACACTAACCTTAACCCTAAACCCAAAAATAACCCATAACCCAACCCTAACCCTAAACCTAATCCTAACCCTAACCCTTACCCTTATCATAACCCTAACCCTTACCTTAACCCTAACCCTAACTCTAAACCTTATCTAAATCCTAGCCTCTATACTAACCCCAACCCTAACTCTAACCCTAACCCTAACCCTATCCCTATCCCCAACCCTAACCCCAACCCAAACCCTAACCCAAACCATAACACTAACCCTAACCCTAACCCTAACCCTAACACTAACACTAAAACTAACCCTAACCCAAAACAAATCTCTGACTCCTGCCCCAAGCCTAACCCTAACCAAAACCCTCACCATAACGATCACTTTAACCCTAACAAGAACTGTAACCCTAACCACAACACAAAACTAACCCTAACCCAAATTTAACCCTAACCCTAACCATAACATAAACCATGACCCTAACCCTAAAACTAACCTTAACTTTAACCCCAGCCCCAGCACTGACCCAAACCCCAACCCTAATCCTGCTCCTAACCCCAACCCTGAACCTAACCCTAACCCTAACCCCAGCTCTAACTCTAAACCCAACCCCAACCCTAACCCTAACCCTAACCCTAACCCTAACTATAACCCTAACCCTAACCCTAACCCTAACACTATTTCTCCATATAACATTAAAACTAAAACCAACACTTACCCCAACACGAACCCCAACCCTAACCCTAACTTTACCCCAAACCCCAACCCAACCCTAAACATAACGCTAACCTTAAAACCTAACCCTAACCCCAACCCTAACCCTTACCCTAAACCTAACCCTAATACTAATTATAAATATAACCCTAAACCTATTCTCAACCCTAACCCTTACCCCCATCATAACCCCAAACCTTACCCCAACCCCAACCCTAACTCTAAACCTTATCTAAATCCTAGCCCCTAAACCAACCCCAACCCAAACAACAACCCTAAACCCAAACATAACCCCAACCCTAACCCCTCTAACTCTAAAACTGAAACCCTAAAACCAACCCCAACCCTAACCCTAACCCTAACCCTAACCCTAACCCTAACCCTAACCCTAACCCTAACCCTAACACTAACCCTAACCTAATTCAAACCAGAAACCAATCTCTGACTTCCACCTTAAGCCAAACCCTAACCAGAAAGCTCACCCTAACCCTAACCTTAACCCCAACCATAACTTTAAACCAAACCCCAACACAAATATAACCCTAATCTCAAACCTAAACCTAACACTAACCATAACAAAACCATGAACCTAACCCTAACACTAACCTTAACTTTAACCCCAACTCTAACAATGAACCAAACCCCAACTCTTAACCCTAACCCTAACCCTAACACTAACACTAAAACCAATGCTAACCCAAAATTAATCTCTCACCCTGCCCAAGCCCTAACCCCAACCAAAAGGCTTACCATAACCCTAACCTTAACCCTAACAAGAACTGTAACCCCAACCCCAACACAAAAACTAACCCTAACCCAAAATTTAACCCTAACACTAACCATAACAAAAAACAATAACCCTAACCCTAAAACTAACCTTAACTTTAAACCTAGCCCTAGCACTGAACCAAACCCTAACCCTAATCCCGCCCCTAACCCTAACCCTAACCCTAACTATAACCCTAACCCTAAACCTAACCCTAACCCTATTTCTCTAACACTAAAACTAAAACCAACACTTACCCCAACACGAACCCCAACCCTAACTCTAATTTTACCCCAAACCATATCCCATCCCTAAACATAACGCTAACCTTAAAACCAACTCTAACCCTAACCCTAACCCCAACCCTAAACCTAACCCTAATAGTAACTATAAACCCAACCCTAAACCCATTCTCAACCCTAACCCTTACCCTTATCATAACAATAATCCTTACCCCAACCCTAACCCTAACTCTAAACCTTATCTAAATCCTAGCCCCTAAACCAACCCCAACCCAAGCAACAACCCCAAACCCAAACCCAACCCCAACCCTATTTGTCCCTCTAACTCTAACCCTGAAACCAAAATTAAAACCAACCCCAACCCTTACCCTAACCCTAACTCTAACACTAACCCTAAAACTAATGCTAACCAGAAACTAATCTCTGACTTCCACCTTAAGCCAAATCCTAACCAAAAGCTCACCCTAACCCTAACCTTAACCCTAACCATAACTTTAAACCAAACCCCAACACAAAATATAACCCTAATCTCAAACCTAACCCTAACACTAACCATAACAAAACCCCAAACCTAACCCTAACACTAACCCCAACCCTAAACCCAGCTCTAACAATGAACCAAACCATAACTCTAACCCCAACCCTAACCTTAACCCTAACCCCAACCCCAACCCGAACCCCAAACCCAACCCTAACTCTAACCCAAGCCTAACCCTAACCCTAACCCTAACCCTAACCCTAACCCCAACCCCAACACTAACCCTAAACTTAAACCCAACACTAACCCCAGCCCATACCCCAAAACCAACCCTAACCCCAAACCAATCTCTGACTGCCACCGTAAGCCTAACCCCAACCAAAACCCTTACCCTAACCCCAATCCCAACCCAATCCCTAACTCTAACCTTAACCCCAACCCCAACCCCAACCGTAACTCTAACCCCACACCAACCCCAACACCAACCTTAACCCCAACCCCAGCCCCAACACTGAACCCAACCCCAACCCCAACCCCAACCCCAACCCCAACCCCAACCCCAACCCCAACCCCAACCCTAACCCTAACCCTAACCCCAACCCTAACCCCAACCCCAACCCCAACCCCAACCCCAACCCTAACCCTAACCCCAACCCCAACCCCAACCCCAACCCCAACCCCAACCCCAACCCCAACCCCAACCCCAACCCCAACCCCAACCCCAACCCCAACCCCAACCCCAACCCCAACCCCAACCCCAACCCCAACCCCAACCCCAACCCCTAACCCCAACCCCAACCCCCCAACCCCAACCCCAACCCCAACCCCAACCCTAACCCCAACCCCAACCCCAACCCCAACCCCAACCCCAACCCCAACCCCAACCCCAACCCCAACCCCAACCCCAACCCCAACCCCAACCCCAACCCCAACCCCAACCCCAACCCTAACCCCAACCCCAACCCCAACCCCAACCCCAACCCTAACCCTAACCCTAACCCTAACCCTAACCCTAACCCTAACCCTAACCCTAACCCTAACCCTAACCCTAATCCTGACCCTAACCCTAACCCTAACCCTAACCCTAACCCTAACCCTAACCCAAACCCTAACCCTAACCATAACTTTAAACCAAACCCCAACACAAAATATAACCCTAATCTCAAACCCAACCCTAACACTAACCATAACAAAACCATGAACCTAATCCTAACACTAACCTTATGTTTAAACCCAGCTCAGCAATGAACCAAACCATAACTCTAACCCCAACCCCAACCTTAACCCTATCCCCAACCCTAACCCTAACCCTAAACCTAACCCTAACTCTAACCCCAACCCTAACCCCAACCCTAACCCTAACCCTAACCCTAACCCTAACCATAACACTAACCCTAAACTTAAACCCAACACTAATCCTAGCCCATACCCCAAAACCAATGCTAACAATAAACCCATCTCTGATCCCCACCGTAAGCCTATCCCCAACCAAAAGGCTTACCCTAATCCTAAACCCAACCCAAACCCTAACCCCAACCTTAACCCCAACCATAACCCTAACCATAACTCTAACTCCTACACCAACCCTAACACTAACCTTAACCCTAAACCCAACCCTAACACTGAACCCAACCATAACCCTAACCCTAACTCTATCCCTAACACTAACTATATATATAACCCTAAACCTAATCCTAACCCTAACCCTTACCCCTATCATAAAAATATACCTTACCTTAACCCTAACCCTAACTCTAAACCCATCTAAATCCCCCAGCCCCATACTAACCCTATCCCTAACTCTAACCCTAACCCTATCCTTATCCCTATTCCCAAAGCTAACCCTAACCCTAACCCTAACCCTAACCATAAACCTAACCCTAACCCTAACCCTAACCCTAACACTAACACTAAAACTAATGCTAACCCAAAACTAATCTCTGACTCCAGCCTAAGCGTAACCCTAACCAAAAGGCTTACCATATCCCTAACCTTAACCCTAACAAGAACTGTAACCCTAACCCCAACACAAAAACTAACCCTAACCCCAAATTTAGCCCTAACACTAACCATAACATAAACCATGACCCTAACCCTAAAACCAACCTTAACTTTAAACCTAGCCCTAGCACTGAACCAAACCCCAACCCTAATCCCGCCCCCAACCCCAACCCTGAACCTAATCCTAACCCTAACTATAGCCTAACTCTAAACCTAACCCTAACCCTAACCCTAACCCTAACCCTAACCCTAACCCTAACCCTAACCCTAACCCTAACTATAACCCAAACCCTAAACCTAACCCTAACCCTATTTCTCCCTCTAACACTAAAACTAAAACTAACACTTACCCCAACACGAACCCTAACCCTAACTCTAATTTTACCCCAAACCATATCCCATCCCTAAACATAACGCTAACCTTAAAACTAACTCTAACCCTAACCCTAACCCTTACCCTAAACCTAACCCTAATACTAACTATAAATATAACCCTAAACCTATTCTCAACCCTAACCCTTACCCTTGTCATAACAATAAACCTTACCCTAACCCTAACCCTAACTCTAAACCTTATATAAATCCTAGCCCCTAAACTAACCCTAACACAAGCAATAACCATAAACCTAAACCTAACCCTAACCTTATTTGTCCCTCTAACTCTAAAACTGAAACTAAAATTAAAACTAACCCTAACCCTAACCCTAACCCTAACCCTAACTCTAACACTAACCCTAAATTTAATGCTAACCAGAAACTAATCTCTGACTTCCACCTTAAGCCAAACCGTAACCAAAAAGCTCACCCTAACCCTAACCTTAACCGTAACCATAACTTTAAACCAAACCCCAACACAAAATATAACCATAATCTCAAACCTAACCCTAACACTAACCATAACAAAAACCATGAACCTAACCCTAACACTAACCTTAACTTTAAACCCAGCTCTGACAATGAACCAAACCATAACTCTAACCCCAACCCTAACCTTAACCCTAACCCTAACCCTAACCCTAACCCTAACCCTAACTCTAACCTTAAGCCTAACTCCAACCCTAACCCTAACCCTTACCCTAACGATAACACTAACCCTAAACTTAAACCTAACACTAATCCTAGCCCATACCCTAAAACTAAAGCTAACAATAAACTAATCTCTGACTGCCACCGTAAGCCTATCTCTAACCAGAAGGCTTACCCTAATCCTAACCCTAACCCAATCCCTAACCCTAACCTTAACCCTAACACTAACCCTAACCGTAACTCTAACTCCTACACTAACCCCAACAGTAACCTTAACCCTAAACCTAGCCCTAACACTGAACCTAACCATAACCCTAACCCTAACTCTATCCCTAACACTAACTATATATATAACCCTAAACCTAATCCTAACCCTAACCCTTACCCTTATCATAAAAATATACCTTACCTTAGCCCTAACCCTAACTCTAAACCTTATCTAATTCCTAGCCCCTATACTAACCTTAACCCTAACTCTAACCCTAACCCTATCCCTATTCTTATCCCCAACCCCAACCCCAACCCCAACCCAATCCCTAACCCTAACCTTAACCCTAACACTAACCCCAACCGTAACTCTAACTCCTACACTAACCCTAACACTAACCTTAACCCTAAACCTAGCCCTAACACTGAACCTAACCATAACCCTAACCCTAACTCTATCCCTAACACTAACTACATATATAACCCTAAACCTAATCCTTACCCTAACCCTTACCCTTATCATAAAAATATACCTTACCTTAACCCTAACCCTAACTCTAAACCTTATCTAAATCCTAGCCCCTACAGTAACCCTAACCCTAACTCTAACCCTAACCCTATCCCTATCCTTAACCCTAACCCTAACTATAACCCTAACCCTAAACCTAGCCCTAACCCTATTTCTCCCTGAAACACTGAAACTAAAACTAACCCTTACCCTAACCCGAACCTTAACCCTAACCCTAACCTTAACCCAAACCTTAACACTAACGTTAACCCTAAACCTAACAATAACCCATAAACTAACCCTAACCCTAACACTAACCCTAGAACTAATGCTAACACAAAACTAATCTCTATCTTCCACCCAAACCTAACCTTAACCAAAAGGCTTACCCTATCCCTAACCTTAACCCTAACAAGAACTGTAACCCTAACCCGGACACAAAAACTAACCCTTACTTCAACCCTAAACCTAACCCTAACCCTAACCCTAACCCTAACCCTAACCCTAACCCTAACCCTAACCCTAACCCTAACCCTAAACCTAACCCTAACCTTAAGCCGAACCCTGTGTCGAAAAAAGGACTGGAACTCACTGTTCATGTCACATGTCTTTAATTAATTATTTAGCGTGTTTGTGTAACGTGTTTGGAGTTCAGTAGAGTTTGGAGAGTAGGCTTCGTGCTAGGTAGAACTAGGAACCAAATATACGAGCGATTCATGTCATAGTGCCGTGATCCGGGAAGAGAAAGTGCCGGGATCAAGAAAGAAAAACAGTAGACTTTGCGATTTGGTTCGTTAATAGCTGACAGAAAAATGGCCGAAGAGATTGTAAAGAAGAAAGCGAAAGCAGGAATTGTAAGTAGACGTTATATCAGGAAAATAATTGGAGAAACAGCGAAACTTATGGACGGGGAGACAGCTGAAGTGGTCGATCAATTGCAGGCCAACAGAGAAATTTTGAGAGCGAAAGTTGTGGCGTTGAAGGTTATCGATAGTGAAATCCAAGACTTGGTTCCACAAGATAAATTCGAAAGTCATATGATGGACTGTAAAGTTTTCTTTGGAGAAGTACAGTTATGTTTAACGAAAATCGAGTCGAAGATGAAGAAAGTTTTAATGAAAGAGAAGCCAAGTGAGCCGTGCGAAGAACCTAAGAGCGCGAAGCCAAGAACAAGAATTACAAAGTTGCCATACCTGAAACTGAAAACATTTTCGGGTAATACAGGGGAATGGACATCATTTTGGGAGACTGTTGAAGCTGCAATACACTCAGACGATGAGATTGAAGATGTAATGAAGTTCAATTATCTGAAAACGTATTTGAAAGGACCCACGGCAGATGCGGTCACAGGCCTCAAGGTTATGAAATCAACGTACGCGGAAGCAGTGAGAATATTAGAAAACAGATTTGGAGATAAACAAATCATAATTTCGACCCATATGGATAAACTCTTAAATTTGAATGCCGTAACGTCTATTAGTGAAGTCAAGAAACTGAGAATCATGTACGACACAGTTGAGGCGAATGTCAGAAGTCTGAGAGCGATGGGCGTGAAAACCGATAGATACGAGCAATTCAGGGGTGGATCCAGGATTTTTTCTGACCGGTGCTCAAGAAGAAGTATAAGGGTGTGGCCTCCAAAAAAAATTGACCACGCCCTTAATTTGAAGGCCCAACCATTACCCATTATTTTGCCTTGGTAGCTATTACAGAGTGGTTCTACAGCACCAAAGCCACTAAACTCATAAGCTGTAAAATGTTCTCGAAAATAATTAACGATTTTATAATCATAATTTGTAGTAATTTGCCGATTTACAATCAAAAGTGATCATTATTTATATTTTGTTCAGGGTCACAATCAAAACATGGACACGTTCATCCTACTAGGGTGACTAGAATGCTGTTGCTTACCTTAGGTTTCAAGCCTAAGGCCTAAGGCGGTTCCTTCACCGGGGCCGATAGGAAGTTATAGGTCCTCAAACCAACCAGTCGGCAGAATTCTTGTTTATATTAAAGCATTTCCTTTTCTTCTTCTCCTGCTCTGCAAGGGCTAAAACTGTATGTTGTCCAAGTCCAATTCACAATTATTATTCGAATCGAAAGTAAACGTGCAATGATGCATCTCACAGCGAATCTCTCTTATCAAATATAAGCGAAAACAACGAGAGTGCGCCTCTCCTCTCCGTTGCCTCCGCATGACCTAAATTTTGTGCCCTGTTCTCTTCGTTGATTGGCTATTTCTTCCTGACTGGTGCTTTGATGACGTTGAGCACCGGTGAAGTTGCTTCTGATTGGCTGATCTCTGTCTGAGCACTGGTGAGTAGAATATTTTATAGACCTGACCGGTGCTCGGAATATTGAGAATAAGAGAATTTCATTGAAGATGACATTTACAAATTGCCGTATGATTGGGCAGCCCAGAAATTCTCTGGAAAATCTCATTCCGTTAAATACTGACCATTAACATCATTTGCGGAATTTCAAGAAATTCTTTTGATGAATTACTTGTTGTCGTGAGAAGAGATTGATCTAATTGGGTTTAGAAATCGAACAATGCCAGTCTCGTTTCATGTTGTTTCATTAGCCATTACAGAAATAATAAGGGTATCGGTCTACAGAATAATATCTACAGAATTGAAATAAAATAAGTAAAGGAAACAATGGTGCGCAAAATGGCCAGAAAATCTGACCGGTGCTTAAGCACCCTTCGCACCCCCTGGATCCGCCCCTGCAATTGTTGTCACCCATGATTCTGAACAAACTGGTGCCTAAAGTGAAAGATTGTGAAATCGTGCAGCTCAGCGTGAAATGCAAGGATGGTACAGAAATCATTATGTCTGCTTATGTCGTTCCTGTCATTTGCAGTCCTATCAGTAACCAGTTGATATCTGTTGCAGTACAGAAGTATTCATATTTGCGTGGATTGATTTGGCTGATTTCTCACCAGAAGATGAGTTAAACGCAGATAAACCCGTTCAAGTTTTGATTGGATCAGATGAGTTTTGGAGATTTGTGGGTGGTGAAGTCATCAGAGGAAATGAAAATGGACCAGTTGCGTTGCAGACGAAATTAGGGTGGGTACTATCAGGGCCCACTGATTTGGTAAGTTCAAATTCTGATTCTCATGTTATGAGATTTGATACCGTTATTATGGAGAAGAAAGAAGATTTTGCTATTGTCAATGAAGTGAAAAAAATTTGGGAAAACGAAGCAATTGGTATCAAGGAGAGTGGAGATCAATTTGTTCATAATAAATTTGTTGATGAGATAAAATTTGTTGATAATCGTTATGAAGTTAAAATGCCTTTTAAAGATGGACACCCGATTCTCCCAGACAACTATTCCCTTGCAAAAAGAAGATTATTCTCGCTTGTTAATAGGCTGCAGCAAAATAAGGAAATTGCTGAGCAATATGATGAAATAATAAAGGATCAGCTAGCAAAGGGAATAGTTGAAAGGGTTGATGAAAGTGCTAAAGTTGGACTGGGAGAGGTTTCTTATCTTCCACACAGAGAGGTTCTTAGGCCAGATAAAGAAACAACTAAAATAAGAGTTGTGTTTGATGCCTCAGCGAAAAACAAAGGGCCTAGCCTGTACGAATGCATTGATTCTGGACCCTCGTTGTTACCCCTTTTGTATGATATTTTATTGAGATTCAGATGGAACAATATCTGTTTGATTGGGGATATTGAAGCTGCTTTTCTGAACATTGCTGTCGCGCCAGAACATAGAGATTTTATGCGTTTGTTGTGGGTGAATGACGTACATTCAAAAGACCCAAAGGTGATTGTTTATCGCATTGCTCGCGTTTGTTTTGGTGTAATTTGCTCTCCATTCTGCCTAAATGCAGTCGTCCAATATCACATGTCAAAATTTGCCTATGATAAAGAATTTGTTGACGTTGTTCAAAGTTCACTTTATTGTGATGATTTTGTTCGGGGTACAGATAAGGAGGAAACTGCATTAGCTATTTATTCAAAATTGAAAGATCGATTTAAGCAAGGAAATTTTAACATACGAAAGTTTCGCAGCAATAGCGAGAGCGATTTGGCTAAGATTGAAAAATTAGAAAATGGTCTTGTTTCTAACGAAACTCCGAAAATGTCCAAGAAAAACGAACCGGACAACTCGCCGGACAAACCTGAAATCTCAGTACGTTCGAAAAAGTCGGACGAGACTAAAGTCTTGGGTATGCTTTGGAACTTCAAGTCAGATAAGATATCCTATGATTTTATCGATATGCTTGTGTCTTCTGAAAAAGAGCAAATTTCGAAGCGCGACGTTTTAGCAACAACGGCTAAAATATTCGATCCGATTGGGTTAATTAGCCCATTATTGGTTCCATTAAAATTGATTTTCCAGAAACTGTGTAAAGACACTAAAGATTGGGATACGTTGATTGATAAGCCCATTCGGGATGAATACAAATCAATCATCCATGATATGCAATGCGTAGGTCGCATTACTGTTGAGAGAAACTACTTCGGAGGTATTTCGTCAAAGGAAATCGACTTTATTGAATTGCACGGGTTTTCGATGCTTCGAAAACGAGCTACGGGCTTGTGTTTATGTCTTTTGCCATCTGAAAACTGGTGAAATTGTTTCTTCGTTAGTTTCTTCAAAAACACGAATAGCACCTATCGGGGGTGAAACCATTCCACGTTTGGAACTCTTGTCGGCTCTAATTCTTTCTCGTTTGATAACTAATGTACGAGAAGCCTTCAAACCGAATTTGTGCATAAAAGATTGCTATTGTTGGTCAGATTTTAAAATTACTCATTGGTGGATTTCGAGTGAAAACAAGGTTTGGAAGGTCTTTATCCAAAATCGAGTCAATGAAATCAGAAAATTAATTCCACCATCGGAATGGCGCTATTGTCCGACCAAGGTTAATCCGGCTGACATTTTGTCTCGAGGAATGAAAGCGTCAAAATTGTTGAATAATGATTGGTGGTGGAGAGGGCCTGATTTTCTCAGAAATCCTCTGAATTTTGGCCGCAGAAAGAAAACTTTGAAACTTCTGAAAGGGCTGAGTACATGAGACACGAAAATAACAGAGAAATTCCTGTGAGCGTTAATCTAACGCACAGTGAAAATGCCAAAATTGGTAATATTATTGCTGTCGATCGTTTCAGTGACATTAATCGACTCTTTCGCGTCACCGCTTACGTCTCGCGATTTATTTGCAATTTGAAATCCAGAATTCGAAAATTGAAGTCCACGCACAGCGCCGTGTTAGAACTAAACGAAATTGAAGACGCGAAAAATATGTGGTTTCGTTCCGTACAAAAGGAAATTAAAGCAGAAAAGAACTTCGAAAGCTTGAAGGTAAATTTAATGTTGTTTGAGGACAAACATGAAGTACTGCGTTGCAGAGGTAGAATCGGAAACGCCTCGTTGAATTTTGAAACTAAATATCCAGTGCTTTCACCGCGTGTGGGACATTTTACTTATTCAATCATTAGTCAGTGTCATAAGGCAGTGAAACATAACGGAGTGAAGGACACACTGACAGAACTGCGTTCAAATTTTTGGATTGTGAGAGGGAGGCAAAAGATTAAAGGGATTATCAATCGTTGTACAGTCTGTAAAAAGATTCAAGGAAAAAGCTACGACGCGCCTCCACAGCCACCGTTACCTGAGTTTTGCGTTAATGTCGAGTATGCTTTTGATAAAGTTGGAATAGATTTTGCTGGACCGCTCTTCGTTAAAAATATTTATGGAAACAATAATTCGATGTTTAAGGTTGATATATTGTTGATTACGTGCGCAAGCAGCCGTGCTATTCATTTAGAGCTGGTACCCAATTTAGAAGCAACTTCGCTTATTCGTGGTTTAAAACGCTTTCAAGCTCGCAGAGGAATTCCGAGATTCATAATTAGCGACAACGGACGCACGTTTAAAGATGCAAAATTGAAACAATTCTTAATCGAAAACAACGTCGTTTGGAAATTTATAGTCGAACGTGCTAGTTGGTTTGGCGGTTTCTATGAACGCCTCGTGCAGTCGGTCAAAAGATGCTAGACGAAAGTCTTGCGAAATGCAAAATTAACTTATGAAGAATTACTGACAGATTTAACTGAAGTTGAAGGTGTGCTCAATTCGAGGCCACTAACATATGTCTATGACGAAATGGGACTGGTTTTAACACCGTCGCACGTAATTTGTGGTCGTAGATTATTAGACAAACCGAATCAGGACAATGAACCGGAATCAGACATTGTTGAAAATCGTGAATCTTTATCGAAACGAAGTCGTTACTTAGAAAAATTGCTTGATCATTTCAGGAATCGGCATTAACATGAATATTTGACAAGTCTTCGCGAATTCCATGTTGGAAAGAAAACACGTACGAATCAAATTATTAAGGTTGGAGATATCGTTAGGATACATGAAGATAAAAGTCCACGTCAACTATGGAGTCCTGGACGTGTAGTTGATCTCAATAGTGGTAAGGATGGAAATGTACGTAGCGCTGTTGTTCAGGTATACAGAAAGGGAAAAGTATCTGAACTGAGACGACCTGTCAAGAAATTGTATCCTGTTGAGGTTCGTGATAAAGATGTTGCCGAACAGGAAAAAACTGAAATATGCGTTGATTCAGAACCTCGTATTAAAACCGTGTTATATGATGACGTAGTAGAGATGATTCAATAATCGTAATTATGTATTCGTTTAGTTAGTTAATATCGTTTTGTTGGTTCTATATTGTTATAGAGTATATTTGTAGTCGTAGAGTAGTAGGACTGGAACTCACTGTTCATGTCACATGACTTTAATTAATTATTTAGCGTGTTTGTGTAACGTGTTTGGAGTTCAGTAGAGTTTGGAAAGTAGGCTTCGTGCTAGGTAGAACTAGAAACCAAATATACGAGCGATTCATGTCACCCTGACTCAAACCCTAAACCTAATTCTAACCCTAACCCCAACCCTAACCCTAAACCTAACCCTAACCATAACCCTAACCCTAATCCTAACCCGTACCCTAAAACTAATGCTAACCCTAAACTAATGTCTGACTCCCACCCTTAGCCTAACCTCAAACAAAGGCTTACCCTAATCCTTACCCTAACCCAAACCCTAACACTAACCTTAACCCTAACCCTAACCCTAACCGTAGCTCTAACTCATACCCTAACCCTAACACTAAACTTAACCTTAAACCTAGCCTAGACACTGAGCCTAGCGCTAACCCTAACCCTAACCCTAACCCAACCATAACCCTAACTCTAACTTTAAACCTTACCCTAACCCTTACCCTTACCCTTACCCTTACCCTTACCCTAACCCTAACCCTAACCCTAACCCTAACCCCAACCCTTAACCTAACCCTAACCCTAACACTAACCATAATCCTAACCATAACCCTAACCCTTATCGTAACCCTAACCTAACCTTAAGCCTAACCCTAACCGTAACGGTAACCACAACCATAATCATAATGCAAACCCTAACACTAACCCTAATACTAACTGTATCTCTAAACCTAACCCAAAATCCTAGCTCCAACCCTAACCCTACCCAAACTCTAACACTAACCCAAAACCTAACCATAACCCATAAACTAACCCTAACCCTAAACCTAACCCTAACCCTTACCATGACCCTAAACCTAACATTAACCCTAGAACTAATGCTAACCGAAAACTAATCTCTAACTCCCACCCTAAACCTAACCCTAACCAAAAGGCTTACCCTATCCCTAACCTTAACCCTAACCAGAACTGTAACCCTAACCCGAACACAAAAACTAACCCTTACTTCAACCCTAACCCTAACCTTAACCCTAACCCTAACCCTAACCCTAACCCTAACCCTAAACCTAACCCTAACCTTAACACGAACTCTGACAACGGATCTAACCCAAAATCCTAACCCTAACCCTACCCAAACTCTAACACTAACCCAAAACCCAACCATAACCCATAAACCAACCCTAACCCTAAACCTAACCCTAACCCTTACCATGACCCTAAACCTAACATTAACCCTAGAACTAATGCTAACCGAAAACTAATCTCTAACTCCCACCCTAAACCTAACCCTAACCAAAAGGCTTACCCTATCCCTAACCTTAACCCTAACCAGAACTGTAACCCTAACCCGAACACAAAAACTAACCCTTACTTCAACCCTAACCCTAACCTTAACCCTAACCCTAACCCTAACCCTAACCCTAACCCTAACCTAACCCTAACCTTAACACGAACTCTGACTCAAACCCTAAACCTAATTCTAACCCTAACCCCAACCCTAACCCTAAAACTAACCCTAACCCTAACCCTAACCCTAACCCTAATCCTATCTCGTACCCTAAAACTGATGCTAACCCTAAACTAATCTCTGACTCCCACCCTTTAGCCTAACCTCAAACAAAGGCTTACCCTAGTCCTAACCCTAACCCAAACCCTAACCCTAACCTTAACGCTTACTTTCACCTTAACCCAAACCCTAACCCAAACCCTGACTCAAACCCTAACCCTAATTCTAACCCAAACCTCAACTCTAACCCTAACCCTAACTCTAACCCTAACTCTAACCCTAACCCTAACTATAACTCTAACCCTAAACCTAACCCTAACACTATTTCTCCCTCTAACACTAAAACTAAAACTAACCCTTACCCCAACCCGAACCCCAACCCTAACCCTAACCGTAACTCTAACCCTAACCCTGACCCTAACCCTAACCATAACCCTAACCCTAAACCTAATCCTAACCTTTACCAAAACCCTTACTCAAACCCTAAACCTAACCGAAACTCTAAAATTAACCCTAATCCAAACCCTAACCCAACCCGAACCCTAACCTTAAACCTAACCATAACCCTAAAATTAACCCTAATCCTAACCCTAACCCGAACCCTAAACCAACTCCTATCCCTAATTCTAACACTAAGCCCAACCCTAATCCTTACCCTAACCCTAACCCAACCCTAACTCTAATCCTAACCCGTACCCTAAAGCTAATGCTAACCCTAAACTAATCTCTGACTGCCACCCTAAGCCTATCCCTAACCAAAAGGCTTACCCTAATCCTAACCCTAACCCAATCCCTAACCCTAACCTTAACCCTAACCCTAACCCTAACCGTAACTCTAACTCCTACACTAACCTTAACACTAACCTTAACCCTAAACCAAGCCCTAACACTGAACCTAACCATAACCCTAACCCTAACTCTATCCATAACACTAACTATATATATAACCCTTAACCTAATCCTAACCCTAACCCTTACCCTTATCATAAAAATATACCTTACCTTTACCCTAACCCTAACTCTAAACCTTATCTAAGTCCTAGCCCCTAGAGTAACCCTAACCCTAACTCTAACCCTAACCCTATCCCTATCCCTATCATTAACCCTAACCATAACTATAACCCTAACCCTAAACCTAACCCTAACCCTATTTCTCCCTCTAACACTGAAACCAAAACTAACCCTTACCCTAACCCGAAACCTAACTGTAACCCTAACCCTAACCCTAACCAAAAGGCTTACCCTATCCCTAACCTTAACCCTAACCAGAACTGTAACCCTAACCCGAACGCAAAAACTAACCCTTACTTCAACCCTAACCCTAACCTTAACCCTAGCCCTAACCCTAACCCAAACCCTAACCCTAACCCTAACTATAACCCTAACCCTAACCCTAACCCTAACCCTAACCCTAACCCTAACCTTAATCCTAAACCTAATCCTAACCTTTACCAAAACCCTGACTCAAACCCTAAACCTAACCAAAACCCTAAAATTAACCCGAATCCAAAGCCTTACCCTAACCCTCCCCTAGCCCTAATTCTAACCCTAACCCCAACCCTAATCCTTACCCTAACTCTAACCCAACCCTAACTCTAACCCATACCCTAATACTAATGCTAACCCTAAACTAATCTCTGACTCCCACCATAAGCCTAACCCTAACCAAAGGCTTACCCTAATCCTAACCCTAACCCAAACCCTAACCCTAACTTTAACCCTAACCCTAACCCTAACCATAACTCTAACTCTTACGCTAACCCTAACACTAACCCTAAAACTAAACCTAGCCCTGATACTGAGCCTAACCCTAACCCTAACCCTAACCCTAACAATAACCCTAACCATACCCCTGACCCTAACCCTAATCCTAAAGCTAACAATAACCCTAACATTAACCCTAACCCTAACCCTAACCCTAACCCTAACCCTAACCCTAACCATAACCCTAACCCTAACCCTAACCCTAACCCTAACACTAACCTTAACACAAACCCTAACCCTAACCATAGCCCCAACCTAACCATAACCCTACCCTAACCCTAACCCTAACTCTAAACCTTATCTAAACCCTAGCCCCTACACTAACCCTAACCCAAACTCTAACCCTAACCCTATCCCTAAACCTAACCCTAACTATAACCCGAACCCTAACTCTAACCCTAACCCTAACCCTAACCCTAACCAAAAGGCTTACCCTATCCCTAACCTTAACCCTAACCAGAACTGTAACCCTAACCCGAACACAAAAGCTAACCCTTACTTCAACCGTAACCCTAACCTTAACCCTAACCCTAACCCTAACCCTAACCCTAACCCTAACTTTAACCCTAACCCTAACCCTAACCCTAAACCTAATCTTAACCTTTACCGAAACACTGACTCAAACACTAAACCTAACCAAAACACTAAAATTAACAATAATCCAAACCCTAACCCTAACTGTCCCCTAACCCTACATCTATCCCTAACCCCAACCCTAATCCTTACCCTAACCCTAACCCAACGCTAACTCTAACCCGTACCCTAAAACTAATGTTAACCCTAAACTAATGTCTGACTCCCACCCTAAGCCTAACCCTAACAAAAGGCTTACCCTAATCCTAACCCTAACCTTATCTCTAAACCTAACCATAACCCTAACCCTAACCCTAACCCTAACCCTAACCCTAACCCTAACCCTAACCCTAACCCTAACCCTAACCCTAACCCTAAACCTAACCCTAACCTTTACACGAACCCTGACTCAAACGCTAAACCTAATTCTAACCCTAACCCCAACCCTAACCCTAAACCTAACCCTAACCCTAACCCTAACCCAAACCCTAACCCTAACCTTAACCCTTATCCTAACCCTAATCCTAACCCTTACCCCAACCCAAACCCTAACCCTAACCCTAACCCTAATCCTGACCCTAACCCTAACCCTAACCCTAACCCTAACCCGAAACCTAATCCTAACCTTTACCGAAACCCTGACTCAAACCCTAAACCAGTAGGTTGCAAAGCGGTGGCAGGACTTCACCGATCCCAGCACAGTGACGTCATCAGTGACGTCATAAGGTCGCGCTATAGTGCGATGGTGTTTATGGATGTTGATTTCTCCAACCTCAAGAGTCCTCTAACTCCAGTGACGTCATCAGGTCGCGCCATAGTGCGACGAGTTTTAATTCTCCACCCTCAAGAGTTCTTCCAATCCTTGTCTGAAACCGCTAGCCTCGTTTCCGATTTAACAATCTAGAAGTTTCCAGAATGTTCCAGAACGTCCCTAAGAATCCTCTTATCTGATTGGTTAGAACTTTCCAGAACTTTCGAGAACTTTCTAGAAATCCTACAATCTGATTAATTATGATGGCGTAATAATTCGAACGCGACGTTCGAATCGTTTATGAAATAAAATAACATAATAATCCTACAATCTGATTGGCTAGAACTTTCCAGAAGTCTCCAATTTACAATTCAACAACAACAACTCAATTATTATCAACAATAACATTTTCTTAATATTAAATATTCGCACAGTTTAATTCCAAACACCAACAATACTATTAAAGTTATACTGTTACATTATCTTCGCTCATCTCAATGTCTGAATCTTCTGTCTCTGCATTTCTCAAACAATCGCACTGAACCATTCGATCCCATTCTCGGCCACAATAATTACAAATAGTCAAAGTTGGTATTCCATCGCAGTACAATCCGGGAGTATAACAATATAAAGAACGTCTATCTAAACAGTCATCTATTAAACCATACAGTTTGAAATGAATTTCTTTTTTATCTCTATCAGCATATAGACAAATTGTAGATTGTTTTTCAACTGTTAGGAATGGCGGGTAAAAACCATACAACAAGTCCAGCAAATCTTTAAACAGAAAGATGAGTGATGAAGCAGATTCAATATTTGATATATGTCTGCTTATCTCATAGCCAGTAACATTTTTCCAGTATCCTTCTGCTTCTCTGTTGAAGATATCCCACTCACCATTTTCCAGAGGTTTTGCTGTATATGTATACTCATCACCTCGAACAAATTCAACCAGTGCTTCATAGTATGTGTTTTTATGGTGCATTGAAGCAAACGGTAAAACTTCATTTCTGTATGTGTTAAAAAGACCTTGTAGATCATCAGTTTCTTCAATTTCACTCAGTGCTATTCTTGAATCAAAGTGATACATTATTTTAAGCAGTTACTTACAAATATTTATATGACTTTACAACTAAACTCTACGTTCTTTTATACAGTATTTGAATTCTAATGACGTAATAATCCTGCAATCTGATTGGCTAGAACTTTCTAGAAGTTTCCAGAATGTTCTAGAAGATGCTGGAACCGAGAAATCTTACAATCTGATTGGTTTATACTCAAAACCGGTTTAAACCGGTTTGTTATGGATTTCATCATGATGGCGTAATAATTCGAATTTCACCTTCGAATCCATGGCTTATGATAGCCTTATATTGTTTATACGCAAAAGTATTATCTAAACATTACAATATATTACCTATATACTCTATAGATAATAGCAATTTATTTATAGCATCGTTTTCAAAGAATGTTCACAAAGAAACAAGATTATATTTCTAACAGACAACTAATAAAGAATAATTTCTAAACATTTTTTAAGTATAGCTATTTCTAGTTATTTCCATAGTATGGGAATAATCGAGTACTAGCATATTCAACTTCTTTCACACCAGCATCCTCAGAATTACTAGCTTCCTCTTCTTCATCATTCTTTGCTTGACGTATGATGAGATATTTTCTTTCTCAATAGCATAATCTAAGGCCTCTTGCATATCCATACCATCTTCCTTTTGTGCTTTTCGCATCGTTGCTATGACTGCAGTCACAACAGCATCATTTTCAAAACTTCTATTATATAAAATTTACGTCTGAAAACTTGCAGTATGTTTTCATCGTCATCCACTTCCTTACGCATGGAAGGCCATACATTCCCTAAAGGAAGATCCTCCTCAGTGTTGACAGTTTCATCATCATCATGGTCACTTTCAGCTTCTATCTCATCATCATCTGAGTCAGACTCTTCACTACTCTCCTCATGCATCTCTTCTTCATGTCGCTTAACATTATTTTTAAACTTGGAAGAGAATTCACAATGATCACATTTATACTTATTCATGATTAGCGGTTTGCTTATAATTGTCGACTACCTCTTAAATACCTGAGTCCTAGAGCATAAACTCGCTTGAATTTATAGACTGGTTCCTCCATTCAATATGATGTGGGAAAGGAATTCCACACTTGCGCAGGAAGGATGTTTCCAATCAGACCATACCTAATCAATTGTTAATCCTTACTGATCCTCACTAATCATACCTAATCCATAGTTAATCATTACTGATCCTTAACTAATCATTATTTCATCCTTGCTGATCATTACTGATCCTTAGCTGATCCTTACTGATCCTTACTGATCCTTAGCTGATCATTACTGATCCTTACTGATCCTTAGCTGATCATTACTGATCCTTACTAATCCTTACTGATCCTTAACTAATGATTACCTGATCCTCATTAATCATTACTGATCCTAGCCTAATCCTTACTGATCCTTGCTGATCCTTAGCTGATCCTAACCTAATCACTACTTAATCCTCACTAATCATTACTGATCCTCACTAATCATTACTGATCCTTAACTAATCATTACCTGATCCTAACCTAATCCTTACTGATCCTCACTAATCATTACCTGATCCTCACTAATCCTTAGCTGATCCTTACTGATCCTCACTAATCATTAGCTAATCCTTACTGATCCTTAACTAATGATTACCTGATCCTCACTAATCATTACTGATCCTTACTGATCATTACTGATCCTTACTGATCCTCACTAATCATTAGCTAATCCTTACTGATCCTTAACTAATGATTACCTGATCCTCACTAATCATTACTGATCCTTACTGATCATTACTGATCCTTACTGATCCTCACTAATCATTAGCTAATCCTTACTGATCCTTAACTAATGATTACCTGATCCTCACTAATCATTACTGATCCTTACTGATCCTTACTGATCCTTAACTAATCATTACTGATCCTTAGCTGATCCTTACTGATCCTTAGCTGATCCTTACTGATCCTTAGCTAATCCTTGCTGATCATTACTGATCCTTACTAATCCTTGCTGATCATTACTGATCCTTAGCTGATCCTTACTGATCCTTACTGATCCTTAACTAATCATTACTGATCCTTAGCTGATCCTTACTGATCCTTAGCTGATCCTTACTGATCCTTAGCTAATCCTTGCTGATCATTACTGATCCTTACTAATCCTTACTGATCCTTACTGATCCTTGCTGATCCTTACTGATCCTAACCTAATCATTACTTAATCCTCACTAATCCTTAGCTGATCCTTACTGATCCTTACTGATCCTTAACAAATCATTACTGATCCTTAGCTGATCCTTACTGATCCTTACTGATCCTTCCCGATCCTTAGCTAATCCTTGCTGATCATTACTGATCCTTAGCTGATCCTTACTGATCCTGACTGATCCTTAACTAATCATGACTGATCCTTAGCTGATCCTTACTGATCCTTAGCTGATTCTTACTGATCATTACTGATCCTTAGCTGATCCTTACTGATCCTTAACAAATCATTACTGATCATTACCTGATCCTCACTAATCATTACTGATCATTACCTGATCCTCACTAATCATTAATGATCCTTACCGATCCTTAACAAATCATTACCTGATCCTAACCTAATCCTTACTGATCCTCACTAATCATTACCTGATCCTCACTAATCCTTAGCTGATCCTTACTGATCCTCCCTAATCATTAGCTAATCCTTACTGATCCTTAACTAATGATTACCTGATCCTCACTGATCCTTACTGATCCTTAGCTAATCCTTACTGATCCTCATTAATCCTTACTGATCCTTAGCTAATCCTTACTGATCCTTACTGATCCTTAGCTAATCCTTACTGATCCTTACTGATCCTTACTGATCCTTACTGATCCTTACTGATCCTTAACTGATCCTTACTGATCCTTAGCTAATCCTTGCTGATCATTACCGATCCTTACTAATCCTTACTGATCCTCACTAATCCTTACTGATCCTTAACTAATCATTACTGATCCTAGCCTAATCCTTACTGAGAATCAGAGATTCTAGAACATTGACACTTCATTGGCTCAAATAGTTAGTAATGATTAGTGAGGATTAAGTAATGATTAGGTTAGGATCAGCTAAGGATCAGCAAGGATCAGTAAGGATTAGGCTAGGATCAGTAATGATTAGTTAAGGATCAGTAAGGATCAGTAAGGATCAGTAAGGATTAGTAAGGATCAGTAAGGATTAGCTAAGGATCAGTAAGGATCAGCTAAGGATCAGTAAGGATCAGTAAGGATTAGCTAAGGATCAGTAAGGATCAGTAAGGATCAGTAAGGATCAGTAAGGATCAGTAAGGATCAGTAATGATCAGTAAGGATTAGCTAAGGATCAGTAAGGATTAATGAGGATCAGTAAGGATTGGCTAAGGATCAGTAAGGATCAGTGAGGATCAGGTAATCATTAGTTAAGGATCAGTAAGGATTAGCTAATGATTAGTGAGGATCAGTAAGGATCAGCTAAGGATTAGTGAGGATCAGGTAATGATTAGTGAGGATCAGTAAGGATTAGGTTAGGATCAAGTAATGATTTGTTAAGGATCGGTAAGGATCATTAATGATTAGTGAGGATCAGGTAATGATCAGTAATGATTAGTGAGGATCAGGTAATGATCAGTAATGATTTGTTAAGGATCAGTAAGGATCAGCTAAGGATTAGTGAGGATCAGTAAGGATTAGGTTAGGATCAGCAAGGATCAGTAATGATCAGTAAGAATCTGCTAAGGATCAGTAAGGATCAGCTAAGGATCAGTAATGATTAGTTAAGGATCAGTAAGGATCAGTAAGGATCAGCTAAGGATCATTAATGATCAGCAAGGATTAGATGTTATAAATGTTGAAGGTTGGCCAGAACAAGAACAAGAAAAGAATAGATAGGCCGTCTGCTATCGAACAACATAACACAATAATCAATAATGATAACAAGCAAGAGTAGAACTAAGTTATATAACAACTGAGCAACGCCCTAATCGTACGATGCTCCTACGCAGAGGTAAAGTACATAATAATCATCATAACATATCATACTCTAATGAATTCCTAACACTCCCACTTGATGATTAATTATCAATGCAAAAGATAACAATAAAAATAAAACAAACAAATCAGTCCATGAGTCAATTTATCTTTTTAATTCCTAAACTGTCTCTAAAATTTTCAAAAGCAATTTTTCCAAGTCCCTTTGTCATTATATCTGCCAACATATGTTTTGTAGGACAATATTCAACAGAAATAGCTTTTAGATGAACTTGCTCTCTGATAAAATGATATGCTACGTCAATATGTTTTGTACGATTATGAAACTTAGGGTTCTTAGCTAGCTCTATTGCTCCCTGATTGTCTTCAAGAATAATAGTTGGTCCCTTTTGCTCAAGATTAATATCTGCTAGTAATCTTCGAATCCAAATACCTTCTTGACTGGCTCCACTTAATGCAATGTATTCAGCTTCAGTAGAAGATTTTGATACAGATGCTTGTCTTTTACTACACCAACTGACAGTGTTACCTTGAATTTGGAAGACATATCCTGACGTTGAGCGACGCGTATCTAGATCACCGGCCCAATCTGCATCAGAATAGCCAACCAATACATGGCTCTTATCAGTAGCAGAATAAACAAGACCATAATTCAATGTTCCTTGAACATATCGTAAGATTCTCTTTATACCTGTCCAATGATCTTTCCCAGGTTTTGCCATAAATTTCGAAAGTATGCCAACTGCTGCAGCTAAATCTGGACGTGTAGCAGTAGTTGCATAAGTCAAACATCCAATGATCATTTGATAACCTTGAACATTAACAGGCTTTTCATCTTCTGATAATTGTTGGAATTTCCGTCCTTGCTCCAACGGAGTTGAAACAGGTTTGCATTTATCCATATTGGATCTCTTCAGAATTCCCTCAAGATACTTCGGCTGACTGATAGAAAGTGTTCTTGACTTGCGATCTCGTTTCACAGACATACCAAGAACGTAATGCACCTCACCTAAATCTTCAACTTTGAATCTTTTTCCAAGTGAAATTTTCTCTTCCATCAGCAAATCAATGTTGTTAGAAAACAACAAGATGTCATCAACGTAAAGAGCAAGAATGATAAAATCAACCTTACCATTCCTCTGCTTCACTGATTTTATATACAAACATGAATCTGCACTGCTGTTTTGTAGCCTTCTGACTTCAGGAAACTGTCTATTGCGTGATTCCAGCAACGTGCAGCTTGCTTTAATCCATAGATACTTTTGTTTAACTTGCATACATGGTTTGGTTTCTTCTTGTTTATATAACCATCAGGTTGCTTCATGTATATTTCTTCATCAAGGTCTCCTTGTAAGAATGCAGTCTTCACATCCATCTGATGACATTCCCAATCATAAATATTTGCCATGACCAACAGAGATCTAATCGAGCTGTAACGCACAACTGGAGAAAAAACTTCCTGGTAATCAAGTCCATGAGACTGTGAGTACCCTTGTGCCACAAGACGAGCTTTGAATTTTCAATCAAACCATCAGCATTACGCTTAACTTTAAATACCCATCGACTACCGACTACATTTTTCCTTCAGGCAATGGAACAAGGTCCCAAGTGTGATTACTTAACAATGAGTCATATTCAGAGTTTGTCGCATCCTTCCAATTGGTAGAATAATCTCCTCTCCAAGCTTCAAAGATATCACTTGGCTCATTTATGTCAGCTGTAAGAGTTTCTGCAGCATAAAACTCTTCTTCAATAAATCTGACTGGAGGCCTACGCTGTCTTTGTGCAGGCAAATTATTGACTTCTCTCATAAAATTGTCTTCATAAGTAACTCCCACTGGTTCATTGTCCAATACAGCAGGTTCTTCAACAATTTCAGGCTCAGCTTGATCACTATGTGGTTCATCAGTGACAGCTACAACATCTGATACATTTGGAAGTACAGTTTGTGAATCATTATCAACTGGATAAAAGAATTGCAAATCAGAGTTTACAGAATGTCCATTTTCAAAATCATGAAAATCATTTTCGGCAAATATTACATCTCGACTTCGTATAAAACAACAAGCTTTCAGGTCATATAGTTTATATCCCTTGGTTTCATTTGGATAGCCAACAAATACAGATTTGCGAGACTTTTCTTCAAACTTCTTGCGTTGATCCTTTGGAATGTGTGCATATGCTAAACATCCAAATACCTTCAGGTTTGAAACATCAGGTTTTCGGTTAAACAATGATTCAAATGGTGTGACTCCATCTAGTGAAGTAGTAGGACTTCTATTTCTCAAATATGTTGCAGTATTAACTGCTTCTGCCCAAAATTTCTTTGGCATTCCTGACTGTGACATCATTGACAGAGCTGTTTCCACAAGGGTGCGATTCATTCTTTCTGCAACGCCATTTTGAGCAGGACTGTAGGGAACTGTGGTTTGGTGTACAATCCCTTTCTCTTTCATGTAAGCGTCAAACTTCTTTGAACAATATTCACCACCATTATCTGAACGTAATGTTTTCACAAGATTTTCAGTCACCAGTGTTTTCATTTGTTTTCCAGTAACATTTGTTGTGAAATTAACAAACTCTTTAAACTTGTCCATCACTTCATGTTTGTGTTTGATGAAATAAACATGAGTGTACCTTGAATAATCATCAATAAAGGTGATAAAATATTTAGATCCTCCAAGAGAATCAACAGACATTGGTCCGCAGACGTCGCTATGAACAACTTCAAATGGTCTAGTTGCACGAGTTGCACTTCCTTTGGAATATGGGACACGGTGTTGTTTTCCCATAATGCAAGGCTCACAAACAGATTTTCTTCCAACTTTGGTACTACATTTCATTCCTTCTACCATTTTATCTTTCATTAATTTTTCAACATTGTCCATCCCCAAATGACCAAAACGATTATGCCACAAATGGATATCAATTTCATCTTTTGCAATATTTATATGCTCATCAGAAACAATTTTCAACATATACAGTTTCCCTTGCATCTCTCCAACTGCTAACAACTTTCCATTTCTTGAAATTCGGCATTGGTTTCCTTTGAATTCAACAGAAGCTTCAAGTTTTGTCATGGCTCTTACAGACAACAAGTTCTTTTTAAGATCAGGTAAGTAAAGAACATCATGCAGAGCAATGGGCTGAGAATTTTCATCTAGATCAGCAAGAAGATGGTAAGTACCTTTTCCATAAGCTAAAATAGAACCATTATCACCAAGATTAACAGTGCACGGTTGCCTAAATTCAATATAATCAGATAAGGAATCTCTTTCAAAAGACATGTGTTGAGTTGCTCCCGAGTCTATGATCCACCCAGAATTATCCATTTCATCAGAGGTAATCAAAGCTTCCTCACAGATAGCTTCCACATAGATAACTGGATCAGAATCATTCTTTTCAGCACAATTTGCAGATGATTTGCCATTACCACGCTGTGCATTCTCTTTGTGATTTTTCTTAGGGCAGTCTCTTGCAAAATGTCCCTTCTCCTTGCAATAATGACAAGTTCCACGAAAAGGTTTATCAAACTTTACCTCATGACTCACAGGGCCACTAGAACCACGTCCTTGTCTTCCTCTCCTACTATATCCCATTGATCTTCTTGCAGAAAAAGCATCTTCAGATTTTCTTGTACCAAAGGTACCATCAAAACTACGATCCACATCATTAAGCAGCATTCCTTTCACTTTTCAAAGGATAACTGATCTTCTCCAACAGCATCAAGAGCAGTGATTAATGGTTTGAACTCTTCTGGCAAACTTGCAAGCAGTGTCATTGCCAGTTCTTTATCATCAACAGATACCCCATCTCTTTGAGCTGGTCATGGAGCGACCTTAAATGCGTTATGTGTTCTAACATACTATTACCACTTTGAAAACGGCAAGAATAGTATTGCTGTCGCAATCTTATTTTCTGAAGAATAGATTCACGAGCAAACTGGCTTTTTAAGGCATCCCAGGCTTCCTTTGCAGTTGTCGTTTCTCTCACATGAATTTGCTGCTCGGGTTCCACAGCCAGACAAATTGATGTCCACGCCTTCTTTGCTCTGGAGTTGAAAGCTCGTAGTAGGGCTGCGGCATCGTTTCCAGTACTAGTCGGAGTTTCAGCAGAACCATCGGCATGTTCAAACAAATCCAAACTTTCCAAGTACAAACGCATGTTGAATGCCCAGGACCTATAATTCGATCCATTCAACTTACGAAACTTCAGCACACCCATCACATCCTCAGACGACGAAGCCATTTTGTTTTGTCTTTCAGCCAGAAAAACAAACTCACAGGCCTCACAAAACTTTCTGTTCCGTTAGCCAACGTTCTGATAAACGTTCTGGGCCCATAACCTGTTATAAATGTTGAAGGTTGGCCCGAACAAGAACAAGAAAAGAATAGATAGGCCGTCTGCTATCGAACAACATAACACAATAATAAAAAAAAGATAACAAGCAAGAGTAGAACTAAGTTATATAACAACTGAGCAACGCCCTAATCGTACGATGCTCCTACGCAGAGGTAAAGTACATAATAATCATCATAACATATCATACTCTAATGAATTCCTAACATAATGATCAGTAAGGATCAGTAATGATTAGTGAGGATCAGGTAATCATTAGTTAAGGATCAGTAAGGATTAGTAAGGATCAGTAATGATCAGCTAAGGATCAGTAAGGATAAGTAATGATCAGCTAAGGATCAGTAAGGATCAGTAAGGATCAGCTAAGGATCAGTAATGATCAGCAAGGATGAAATAATGATTAGTTAAGGATCAGTAATGATTAACTATGGATTAGGTATGATTAGTGAGGATCAGTAAGGATTAACAATTGATTAGGTATGGTCTGATTGGAAACATCCTTCCTGCGCAAGTGTGGAATTCCTTTCCCACATCATATTGAATGGAGGAACCAGTCTATAAATTCAAGCGAGTTTATGCTCTAGGACTCAGGTATTTAAGAGGTAGTCGACAATTATAAGCAAACCGCTAATCATGAATCAGTATAAATGTGATCATTGTGAATTCTCTTCCAAGTTTAAAAGTAATGTTAAGCGACATGAAGAAGAGATGCATGAGGAGAGTAGTGAAGAGTCTGACTCAGATGATGATGAGATAGAAGCTGAAAGTGACCATGATGATGATGAAACTGTCAACACTGAGGAGGATCTTCCTTTAGGGAATGTATGGCCTTCCATGCGTAAGGAAGTGGATGACGATGAAAACATACTGCAAGTTTTCAGACGTAAATTTTTATATAATAGAAGTTTTGAAAATGATGCTGTTGTGACTGCAGTCATAGCAACGATGCGAAAAGCACAAAAGGAAGATGGTATGGATATGCAAGAGGCCTTAGATTATGCTATTGAGAAAAGAAAATATCTCATCATACGTCAAGCAAAGAATGATGAAGAAGAGGAAGCTAGTAATTCTGAGGATGCTGGTGTGAAAGAAGTTGAATATGCTAGTACTCGATTATTCCCATACTATGGAAATAACTAGAAATAGCTATACTTAAAAAATGTTTAGAAATTATTCTTTATTAGTTGTCTGTTAGAAATATAATCTTGTTTCTTTGTGAACATTCTTTGAAAACGATGCTATAAATAAATTGCTATTATCTATAGAGTATATAGGTAATATATTGTAATGTTTAGATAATACTTTTGCGTATAAACAATATAAGGCTATCATAAGCCATGGATTCGAAGGTGACATTCGAATTATTACGCCATCATGATGAAATCCATAACAAACCGGTTTAAACCGGTTTTGAGTATAAACCAATCAGATTGTAAGATTTCTCGGTTCCAGCATCTTCTAGAACATTCTGGAAACTTCCAGAAAGTTCTAGCCAATCAGATTGCAGGATTATTACGTCATTAGAATTCAAATACTGTATAAAAGAACGTAGAGTTTAGTTGTAAAGTCATATAAATATTTGTAAGTAACTGCTTAAAATAATGTATCACTTTGATTCAAGAATAGCACTGAGTGAAATTGAAGAAACTGATGATCTACAAGGTCTTTTTAACACATACAGAAATGGAGTTTTACCGTTTGCTTCAATGCACCATAAAAACACATACTATGAAGCACTGGTTGAATTTGTTCGAGGTGATGAGTATACATATACAGCAAAACCTCTGGAAAATGGTGAGTGGGATATCTTCAACAGAGAAGCAGAAGGATATTGGAAAAATGTTACTGGCTATGAGATAAGCAGACATATATCAAATATTGAATCTGCTTCATCACTCATCTTTCTGTTTAAAGATTTGCTGGACTTGTTGTATGGTTATTACCCGCCATTCCTAACAGTTGAAAAACAATCTACAATTTGTCTATATGCTGATAGAGATAAAAAAGAAATTCATTTCAAACTGTATGGTTTAATAGATGACTGTTTAGATAGACGTTCTTTATATTGTTATACTCCCGGATTGTACTGCGATGGAATACCAACTTTGACTATTTGTAATTATTGTGGCCGAGAATGGGATGGAATGGTTCAGTGCGATTGTTTGAGAAATGCAGAGACAGAAGATTCAGACATTGAGATGAGCGAAGATAATGTAACAGTATAACTTTAATAGTATTGTTGGTGTTTGGAATTAAACTGTGCGAATATTTAATATTAAGAAAATGTTATTGTTGATGTATTTGTATTATGAATTTTTTAAAAGGATATGTACAATTCAGTTTAATATAAACTGCTATCAACATGTGTCCTTTTGACCTAATTAAGAGAAGATAAATTTATATAACAAGCGAATAAGTAAATAAATTACGATATGCCTACAATTCAAAAATAAAAGCCTATAAATGTCTTGCAATCTAAAATAAAATTTACTTAAAAAATATGTTTACTTTGTTCTCAAAATCATCTGCACTTTCTCTAATAGCTTTAGGAAGTGAGTTATATAATCTAGCGCCCATAAAGAAAAACCATTCTTGGCAAACTCTAGTTTAACTTTCGGAATTCGTAAAAGAATGTTTCTGTTCCTTGTTCTTGCATTGTGTTCGTTGATTATAAAGTAGTCGTGAACTTTCTTACCAATAAAATAGCATGCTTATCGATTTCGTGTTTTAAATTGCATGTCTTTGACTTTAATATAGAGGAAGCTCGTGCCTCTATCGATTTCAGTTTCTTAAGCTGGGTTTGAGTGAGGTTCAACTGAACGATGCAGTTGTAATTCAGGGCTGGAATGATGGCACTCGTGTAGACGGCATTTGCGGCCTTAATGGTCATCAACGGCTTCAATTTGCGCAGGAGGCCAAGTTTAGCTGACGCTTTTTTATACTTTTTGTCAAAATTTGCTGCGAGATTTAGTTGTTGATCCAGAAGGGTACCGAGATATTTATATGACTGAGTGCAATTGATCTTTGTACCATTATAAGACAGATTTAGATCTCTCGAGTTTGGTGCAACAGCTGATATACGTCTTGAAGTGCCTAGCAACATGCACTCTGTTTTGCCCTTCTTTAGATTGATTACGAGGTCGTTACAAGAAAGGTAGGTCGATATCGAGGCGAGGTCTCTGTTTAAGTTATCCTCTATTTCATCAATTGATTTTGACGACAGGTATATCACTGTGTCATCTGCAAACTGTACGACGTTACTATGATGGAGGCAGTCTTCAAAGTCGTTGAAAAATAGCAAGAACATGATGGGGCCTAAGATTGAGCCCTGAGGGACTCCACAAGTTAGAGGACATGGATCTGAAAGTTCTTGACCTAGCTTAACAACTTGCAATCTTTGAAATAGATAATCTGTAAACCAAGTGAGCGCTAATTCATTGATTCCGTATGACTTCATTTTTTCAAGAAGCCTACTATGGTCGAGCGTGTCAGCCTACTATGGTCGATAATAATTGAGTTGTTGTTGTTGAATTGTAAATTGGAGACTTCTGGAAAGTTCTAGCCAATCAGATTGTAGGATTATTATGTTATTTTATTTCATAAACGATTCGAACGTCGCGTTCGAATTATTACGCCATCATAATTAATCAGATTGTAGGATTTCTAGAAAGTTCTCGAAAGTTCTGGAAAGTTCTAACCAATCAGATAAGAGGATTCTTAGGGACGTTCTGGAACATTCTGGAAACTTCTAGATTGTTAAATCGGAAACGAGGCTAGCGGTTTCAGACAAGGATTGGAAGAACTCTTGAGGTTGGAGAATTAAAACTCGTCGCACTATGGCGCGACCTGATGACGTCACTGGAGTTGGAGGACTCTTGAGGTTGGAGAAATCAACATCCATAAAAACCGTCGCACTATAGCGCGACCTTATGACGTCACTGATGACGTCACTGTGCTGGAACCGGTGAAGTCCTGCCACCGCTTTGCAACCTACTTAAACCTAACCAAAACCCTACAATTAACATTAATCTAAACCCTAACCCAACCCTAACCCTACCCCATAACATTGATTCTAACCCTAACCCCAAACCTAACCCTAACCCTAACCCTAACTCTAACCCTAACTATAACCCTAACACTAAATCTAACCCTAACCCTATTTCTCCCTCTAACACTAAAACGAAATATATTCGGACTTACAAAGGCTGTTTCTGACACTGTATTAGACATGATAACCACCACTTATCATGACAAGCCTTTGATATTTAGTGATATTTGACCCTAACCCTAACCCTAACCCTAACCCTAACCCTAATCCTAATCCTAACCTTTACCGAAACCCTGACTCAAACCCTAAACCTAACCTAAACCCTACAATTAACACTAATCCAAACCCTAACCCAACCCTAACCCTACCCCTAACCCTGATTCTAACCCTAACCCCAACCCTAACCCTAACCCTAACCCTAACTCTAGCCCTAACCCTAAACCTAACCCTAACCATAACCATAGCCCTTAACCCTTACCCTAACACTAACCCAACCTTAACTCTAATCCTAACCCACCCTCAAACTAATGATAACACTAAAGTAATCTCTGACTCCCCACCTAAGCCTAACCCTAACCAAGGGCTTACCCTAATCCTAACCTTAACCCAAACCCTAACCCTAACCTTAACCCTAACCCTAATCCTAACCGTAACTCTAACTCCTACTTTAACCCTAACACTAACCCTAAAACTAAACCTAGCCCTGACACTGAGCCTAACCCTAACCCTAGCCCTAACGCTAACCCTAACCCTAATCATAAAACTAACCCTAACCTTAACCCTAACCCTAACCCTACCCCTAAGCCAAACCCAAACCATAACCCTTAACATAATCCTAACCCTAACACTAACCATAATCCTAACCATAACCGTAATGGTAACCACAACCATAACCATAATGCCAACCCTAACACTAACCCTAATCCTAACTGTATCCCTAACCCTAAATCCTAGCTCCAACCCTAACCCTAACCCGAACTCTAACACTAACCCTAAACCTAGCCCTAACCCAAAAACCTATCCTAACGCTAACACTGACCCTGAACCTTACCCTAATACTAACCCTAATCCAAACCCTAACTCTAGCCTTAACCCTAACCCTGAACCTAACTGTTATTCTTTATTTACCCTAACCCTAACACTAACCTTAACCTTAAACCTAGCCCTAACACTGAACCCAACCCTAACCTTAACCCAAAACATAACCCTAACCCTATTTCTCCCTCTAACACTGAAACTAAAACTAAGCCTTACCCTAAACCGAGCCCAAACCCTTACACTAACCCTAGAACTAATGCTAACCCAAAAATAATCTCTAACTTTCACCCTAAGCCTAACCCTAACCCAAAGGCTTACCCTAACCCTAAACTTAACCCTAACCAGAACTGTAACCCTCAACCCAACACAAAAACTAACCCTAACCCCAAACCTAACCACAACCCTAACCCTAACTATAACCAATAACCTTAACCTTAACTATGACAATAATCTCAAAGCTAACCCTTACCCTATTTCTCCCTGTAACACTAAAACTAACCCTAACCCTTACCCCGACCCTAACCCTAACCCTAACCCTAACCCTAACCCTAACCTTATCCGTAACCCTAACCCTAACCCTAACCCTAACCCTAACCATAACCATAACCCTTAACCTAATCCTAACCCTATCCCTAACCCTAAGCTTAATCCTAACCTTAACCCTAACCCTCACCCTAACCGTAATCCTAATGATAACCCTAGCCCTAACCCTAACCCTTAACCTAACCCTAACCGTAACCCTAACCATAAACCTAACAATAACTCTAACCTTTATCCTAACCCTAACCTAACCTTTAGCCTAACCCTTACCGTAATGGTAAACACAACCATGACCATAATGCGAACCATAACACTAACCCTAATCCTAACTGTATCTGTAAACCTAACCCAAAATCCTAGCTTCAACTCTAACCCTAACCCAAAATATAAAAATACCCCTAAGCCTAACCCTAACCGAAAAACGAACCCTAACCCTAGCACTAACCCTGAAACTTACCCTAATACTAACCCTAACCCCAACCCTAACCCTAGCCTTAACCCTAACCCTAACACTAACCGTAACTCTTACTTTACCCTAACCCTAACACTAACCTTAACCTCAAACCTAGCCCTAACACTGAACCTAACCCTAACCCTAACCCTAACCCTAAACCTAACCCTAACATTAACCCAAACCCTAACTCTAACCCTAAACCTAACCATAACCATAAAACTAACCCTAACCCTAACCCTAACCCTAACCCTAACCTTAACCTAGACTTGCTTCCCAAGTCCCTAACTTTCGCTCACATTGAATTGAATTGATGTTGTTGTTGTTCGCTTCAGTCAGGGACTTGTTTCCTTTTATCATCTGAAAGTGGCATGAAAGTGGCAGCCCGCACCAAAAAATTGGTGCACCAATCAGAGAGCAGCATTTCGAAATAAGCATTCTGATTGGTTGATTTAGCGATTTCAACCCGCAATGAGGCATTTTCCGTTTATTTTTCTGAAAATGTGACCCCCCAGGATTACACGAGAACTTTGGTCGGCATTGGAGGGAAAACATCATCACAGCTTCGCAGAAAGCCACAAATTTGGTTACCTACTGAATCTTCTTTTTAGGAGACTTCAGGAAGGTTTTGTTGCATTCAAATCTGTAAAAATTGCTTTGTAAATGTACTCTACGCTGCTCAAATTGGATGTGAAAAAAAGATATTTTTCTTCTGCTTTTGTCCGACTTTTTGGATTCATATTCACGGCAAGCACAAAACAGGCCGAAGAACTGATTTAAACCGGCAAACAACTGAACTGTACGTAAATATTTCAAACTTCAATTATTATTTGTATGATACAGAACATTTGGTATAAATCCTTCTGCTTGCACCAAGTGGAATTTGATTCAGCCTTCTGATATTTTGTCTAGATATGTTTTTATAAGTTTTGCATTTTGCAATTTTCCCTGAATCTGATTTTCTAAATTTTGAGCTGATGTGTTTTCCGGCTTTCCACGCCAAAAACGGTATACAGTCGAATCCTCTCAAATTTTATGAGTGTGTATCTAGACTACTTGTAATTTTATGTTACTTCACAAAAATATATATTCTCGAATCAAAAGGCATTTTACAGTAAAGCTGACTCAAATTTGAAATTGCACTGGCGAGTTTTAACATCGCTATTTGAGGACTAAATACTCTTGAAGTATATAGGTAGACTTTTTGGTTTGTTTGTTTAGAAGTAGCCCTCATCAATCCGATTACCAAACTGTATGTCTGTTAGACGTTGAAATCATGTTAAGAAGAAAAAATTGCAAACCGAATGTTTGTTGCTTCATTTTTGTTGTTTGTTGTTTTATTTTCATGTTTTCGGTGTCGTCCTGCAGTTTGCTCAAAATATTTAAGAGCAAGTCTGACCTGACTCCAAATTTACATGATATGATGGTTTTTTTCGGCAAGAGCAGAAAAAATGAGCTGATTTATTAAAAGCGGCAGAAAAATAAGCATTTTCATATGAATTTATTTCAAATATTTCTCAGCCGAGTCGAGTCGAGTTGAAAACACAGCAAAAAGTGAGATGAGAGAAATTTCTGTCGGGGGGTCGCCACATCTTTAGCCGAACAGAATAATGGAAACGAGGCAGCAGATTTCAATCCACTTTCGCAACACGAAAGGGAATGAGTCGTTAGTTTGAGCGTCCAGCAATTCAATTCAATAGGGATAACTGCGACTCATGTAGTAAGTCTAACCTTAACCCTAACCTTAACCCAAACCCTAATATTAGCCCTAACCCTAACCCTAACCCTAGCCATAGCCCCAACCTAACCATAACCCTAACCCTAACCCTAACACTAACTTTAAATATAACCCTAAACCTATTCAAAACCCTAACCCTTACCCTTATCATAACAACGAAACTCACCCAAACCCTAACCCTAACTCTAAATTTTATCTAAATCTTAGCCCCTACACTAACCCTAACCCTAACTCTTACCCTAACACTAAACCTTAACCTAGCCCTATTTCTTTCTCTAACCCTAAAATTAAACTAGCCCTAACCCTAGTACTAACCCTAACCCTAACCCTAAACCTAGTCCAAACCCTAACACTTACCCTAACCCTAACAATATACCCTAACCCTAACCCTTACACTAGCCCTAACCTTAACCCTAACCCTAGCCCTAAACATAACCCTAACCCTAACCCTAACCCTAACCCTAACCCTAACCCTAACCCTAACCTTAACCCAGGGGGGCTGGGAAGCAGGTTCGCGCATGCTCATTTTAGTCTCACGAGTAAGAGGCTAGATCGCTGCAGTTCTATCTTGTTGGATTTGTGTGCGGATGTCGAAGCTTTTTATGGCCCAAGCACTTCTTCCAACATCTTCAATATTCTTTGCAATCACCTGTTATACCGTTATTTGGTTGCATATAATTTAGTCCTTTGTTTATCTACAGTGGGAATATGAGGCCTTTTACCGTTTCTGGAGGAGTATGTTGAGGATTTTGATTTGAATGGCCTGAGGAATAAGATTGTGTTGGAATAGATTCTTTCATCTTGCTTTACAAAGGATGCATTTGTGGTCCCTACCATTATTATGTATTTTAATGACCTTTTTTGCTGTTATAAACTCATTTTGGTGTCCTATTGTTGAACTGAGATGATGATGTAATTGATGAGTCCTATAAATGTTGATAAATAACATTCTCTTCTACCGGATTAGGAAGCCAATGTTGCAGATAAATCCTGTTACATATAGTGGGTGGCACTCCATGATCCCCCTGCCTTGATCAGATAATACAGATCACTTTGATCTTGGGAACAAGAAGACATTTAGCTCTTTGGCCATTGCTAAATAGTTGGATCTTGGTTTTAATACTGTGTGGTTCTCTTTTTCACAATCTGTTTGTAATCTAGTATAAGAGCATAATCATTTTATCATATTAACCTTAACAGTGGTAAGACAAATGAAATTCATAGATATGAAAAATTTGAAATTAATAACCCAGCATGCTATAAACAAATTCAATTACATTTCAAGGTGCATTTTTGTTGAACACAAGGCTGCTTTCCAAATGCAAGGATATTTATTCTGAGGTAAAGATGTATTTCCTATTGAAAGTTTTCTCTCACAAATGGCTTCCATTCACAACACAGTTCATATAATAACTTTTCATATAACATACACTA
>JACTAT010000062.1:109462-111962 GCA_014526335.1 Chrysaora quinquecirrha | reverse complement strand
CCAACCCTAACCCCAACCCTAACCCCATTTCCAACCCCAACCCCAACCCCAACCCCAACCCCAACCCCCCCAACCCCAACCCCAACCCCAACCCCCCAACCCCAACCCCAACCCCAACCCCAACCCCAACCCCAACCCCAACCCCAACCCCAACCCCAACCCCAACCCCAACCCCAACCCCAACCCCAACCCCAACCCCAACCCCAACCCTAACCCCAACCCCAACCCCAACCCCAACCCCAACCCCAACCCCAACCCCAACCCCAACCCCAACCCCAACCCCAACCCCAACCCCAACCCCAACCCCAACCCCAACCCCAACCCCAACCCCAACCCCAACCCCAACCCCAACCCCAACCCCAACCCCAACCCTAACCCCAACCCCAACCCCAACCCCAACCCCAACCCCAACCCCAACCCTAACCCCAACCCCAACCCCAACCCCAACCCTAACCCCAACCCCAACCCTAACCCCAACCCCAACCCCAACCCCAACCCCAACCCCAACCCCAACCCCAACCCCAACCCTAACCCCAACCCCAACCCCAACCCTAACCCCAACCCCAACCCCAACCCCAACCCCAACCCCAACCCCAACCCCAACCCCAACCCCAACCCCAACCCCAACCCCAACCCCAACCCCAACCCCAACCCCAACCCCAACCCTAACCCCAACCCCAACCCTAACCCCAACCCCAACCCCAACCCTAACCCCAACCCCAACCCCAACCCCAACCCCAACCCCAACCCCAACCCCAACCCCAACCCCAACCCCAACCCCAACCCCAACCCCAACCCCAACCCCAACCCCAACCCCAACCCCAACCCCAACCCCAACCCCAACCCCAACCCCAACCCCAACCCTAACCCCAACCCCAACCCCAACCCCAACCCCAACCCCAACCCCAACCCTAACCCCAACCCCAACCCCAACCCCAACCCCAACCCCAACCCCAACCCCAACCCCAACCCCAACCCCAACCCCAACCCCAACCCCAACCCCAACCCCAACCCCAACCCCAACCCCAACCCCAACCCCAACCCCAACCCCAACCCCAACCCCAACCCAAACCCCAACCCCAACCCCAACCCCAACCCCAACCCCAACCCCAACCCCAACCCCAACCCCAACCCCAACCCCAACCCCAACCCCAACCCCAACCCCAACCCCAACCCCAACCCCAACCCCAACCCCAACCCTAACCCCCCCAACCCCAACCCCAACCCCAACCCCCCCAACCCCAACCCTAACCCCAACCCCAACCCCAACCCCAACCCCAACCCCAACCCCAACCCCAACCCCAACCCTAACCCCAACCCCAACCCCAACCCCAACCCTAACCCCAACCCTAACCCTAACCCCAACCCTAACCCTAACCCTAACCCTAACCCTAACCCTAACCCTAACCCTAACCCTAACCCTTACCCTAACCCTAACCCTAACCTTAACCCTAAATCTAACCCTAACCCTAACCCTAACCCTAAACCCTAACCCTAACCCTAACCCTAACCCTAACCCTAACGCATAGGCCAAAACTTGCATGTTTTCCAGTCTTGGTGTGACCATCTGGGATGTGAATTCATTTTTGCACATTTCCTCGTCTTCTCTTCTTGTGAAATTTGTCCATGAATCATGAATGTTCAATCTAAAGGACCAGTGAATAAAGTTAAAAACATTTTGCAACTCGTAGGCAATGTATAAAAGAATCAATGAGAATTCAATGATTCCCAGGTAACAACATATGCGGAATAAGATGGTCATATATTTTTGTCACAGCAATGGGCCTAGATTTCAAAATGGCGCCAAAAACTCGGAAAGCAGCACATTTTCAGAGGCCGATTACACTACTAAGCAATGGGGCTCTATGGAGTTCTTTAAAAGTTTTGATATTTTCGAACATTGGTATATCGTTTTCAACTTTTTATATCATAGAACCCCTTATGATTTGTGTAGAAATGCCGTGTTGAAAATAGGCACTGTGGAGGTCTTAAAAGTAGGCCGCAAAGTACTAATTTTCAAATACGTTTTTTAAGATGAAAAATCAACCGAACCGCAATGAAACTTTAATATAATAAATCAACTAGGATTAAAATTAATGTATCATCTCTAAAAAACTAAAAATCTATGAAAATGATAAAGATACTTACTCTTAAACTGGACCAAAAAATCGAAGCGACTATCAGCCATCAGCTTCCATGCAAAAAGCAGCTCACGGAGCATGCGCGAACCCGCTTCCCACCCCCTGACCTTAACCCTAATCCTAACCCTAATCCTAACCCCACACCCAACCCCAACCCCAACCCCAACCCCAACCCTAACCCCAACCCCAACCCCAACCCAAACCCCAAACCCAACCCTAACTCCAACCATAGCCCTAACCTTAACCCCAACCCCAACCCTAACTCTAACCCCAACCCCAACCCTAACCCCAACCCCAACCCCACCCCAACCCCAACCCCAACACCAACCCCAACCCCAACTCCAACCCCAGCACCAACC
>JACTAT010000062.1:96962-106962 GCA_014526335.1 Chrysaora quinquecirrha | reverse complement strand
TTCCTCGTCTTCTCTTCTTGTGAAATTTGTCCATGAATCATGAATGTTCAATCTAAAGGACCAGTGAATAAAGTTAAAAACATTTTGCAACTCGTAGGCAATGTATAAAAGAATCAATGAGAATTCAATGATTCCCAACATATGCGGAATAAGATGGTCATATATTTTGTCAACAGTGGCCTAGATTTCAAAATGGCGCCAAAACTGGAAAGCAGTACATTTTCAGAGGCCGATTACACTTCTAAGCAATGGGGCTCTATGGAGTTCTTTAAAAGTTTTGATATTTTCGAACATTGGTATATCGTTTTCAACTTTTATATCATAGAACCCTTATGATTTGTGTAGAAATGCCGTGTTGAAAATAGGCACTGTGGAGGTCTTAAAAGTAGGCAAAGTACTAATTTTCAAATACGTTTTTAAGATGAAAATCAACCGAACCGCAAATGAAACTTTAATATAATAAATCAACTAGGATTAAAATTAATGTATCATCTCTAAAAACTAAAAATCTATGAAAATGATAAAGATACTTACCTTAAACTGACCAAAAATCGAAGGACTATCAGCCATCAGCTTCCATGTAAAGCAGCTCACGGAGCATGCGCGAACCCGCTTCCAACCCCGTGACCTTAACCCTAATCCCAACCCTAATCCTAACCCTAACCCCAACCCCAACCCCAACCCCAACCCCAACCCCAACCCCAACCCCAACCCCAACCCAAACCCCAAACCCAACCCTAACTCTAACCCCCCAACCCTAACCTTTACCTTAACCCCAACCCTAACTCTAACCCCAACCCTAACCCCACCCCAACCCCAACCCCACCCCTAACCCTAACCCCAACACTAACCCCAACCCCAAACCTGACCCCAGCACCAACCCCAACCCCAACCCCAACCCTAAACCCAACCCCAACCCTAAAACCCAACCTTAACCCCAAACCCAAACCCCAACACTAACCCCAACCATAACCCCAACCCCAACCCAAATCCTAACTCTAACCCTAACCCCAACTGTATTTCCAACCCCAAACCCAACCCTAACTCTATCCCCAACCCCAACCCTAATCCTAATCCTAACCCCAACCCTAACCCCAACCCCAACCCCAACCCCAACACAAACCCTAAACCCAACCCTAAACCTTACCCTAACCCCAACCCCAACCCTAACCCCAACCCCAACCCCAACCCCAACCCCAACCCCAACCAAAACCCCAAACCCAACCCTAACTCTAACCCCAACCCTAACCTTTACCTTAACCCCAACCCTAACTCTAACCCCAACCCCAACCCAACCCCAACCCCAACCCCAACCCCAACCCTAACCCTAACACCAACCCTAACCCCAACCCCAACCCTAGCACTAACCCTAACCCTAACCCTAACCCTAAACCTAACCCTAACCCTAAAACCTAACCTTAACCCTAACCCAAACCCTAACACTAACCCCAACCATAACCCTAACCCTAACCCAAATCCTAACTCTAACCCTAACCCTAACTGTATTTCCACCCCAAACCTAACCCTAACCCTATCCCTAACCCTGACCCTAATCCTAATCCTAACCCTAACCCTAACCCTAACCTTAACCCTAACCCTAACACAAACCCTAAACCTAACCCTAAACCTAACCCTAACCCTAACCTTAACCCTAACCCTAACCCTAACCCCAACCGTAACCCCAACCCTACACCTAACCCCAACCCCAACCCCAACCCCAACCCCAACCCCAACACCAACCCTAAACCCAACTGTAACCCCAACCCCAACCCCAACCCCAACCCTAATCCTAACACCAACCTTAACCCCAACACTTCACCCCAACCCTTAACCCAACACCAACCCCAACCCCAACCATAACCCCAACCCCAACCCCAACCCTAACCCCAACCCCAACCCCAACCCACACCCCAACCCCAACCCCAACCCCAACCCCAAAACCAACACAAACCCCAAACCCAGCCCAAACCCCAACCCCAACCCCAAACCCCATCCCTAACTTTAACCCCAACCCCAATCCCAACCCTAACACCAACCCCAACCCCAACCCCAACACCAACCTTAACCCCCCAACCCCAACCCTAACTCTAATCCCAACCCTAACCCCAACCATAACCCCAACCCCAACCCCAACCCTTAACCCAACCTTAACCCTAACCTTAACCCCAACCCCAACCCCAACCCCAACCCCAACCCCAACCCACACCCCAACCCTAACCCCAACCCCAACCCTAAAACCAACACAAACCCAACCCTTGCCCAAACCCCAACCCCAACTGCAACCGTAACCCCAACCCCAACCCGAAACCCAATCCCAACCCCAAAACCAACCCCAGCCCCAACCCCAACCCCAACCCTAAAACCAACCTTAACCCTAACCCCAACACTAACTCTAATCCTAACCCTCAACCCAACCGTAACCCTAAGACCAACCTTAACCCCAACCCCACCCTAACTCTAACTCTAACTCTAACCCCAACCCCAACCCCAACCCTAACCCCAACCCTAACCCTAACTATAACCCCAACCCCACCCTAACTCTAACTCTAACCCCAACCCCAACACCAACCCTAACTACAACCCCAACCCCAACATCAACCCTAACCCCAACCATAACCCCAACCCTAACCCTAACCCCAACCCTAACCCCAACCCCAACCCTAACCCCAACCCCAACCCTAACCCCAACCAACCCCAACCCCAACCCTAACCCCAACCCCAACCCTAACCCCAACCCTTAACCCAACCCTAACCCCAACCCCAGCCCTCACCCCAACCCTAACTCTAACCCCAACCGTAACCCCTAACCCCAACCGTAACCCTAACCCCAACCCTAACCCTAACCCCAACCCTAACCTTAACCCCAACCCTAACCCCAACCCCAACCCTAACCCTAACCCCAACCCTAACCCAAACCCCACCCCAACCCCAACCATAACCCCAAGACTAACCTTAACCCTAACCCCACCCTAACTCTAACTCTAACCCCAACCCCAACCCCAACCCTAACACCAACCTTAACCCCAACCCCAACCCCAACCCTAACCCTAACCTTAACCCTAACCTTAACCCTAACCCTAACCCCAACCCCAACCCTAACCCTAACCCCCCAACCCCAACCCATACCCCAACCCTAACCCTATCCCTAACACTAAAACCAACACAAACCTTAACCCTTGCCCAAACCCCAGCCCTAACCGTGACCCCAACCCTAACCCCAACCCAAAACCTAATCCCAACCCTAAAACCAACCCTAGCCCCAACCCCAACCCCAACCCTAAAACCAACCTTAACCCTAACCCCATCTCTAACTCTAACCCCAACCCCAACCCTAACCCCAACCCCAACCCCAACCCTAACCCTAACTGTAACCCTAACCCCACCCTAACTCTAACTCTAACCCCAACCCCAACACCAACCCCAACCACAACCCCAACCCCAACATCAACCCTATCCCCAACCATAACCCCAACCCTAACCCCAACCCCAACCCTAAACCCATACCCCAACCCCAACCCTATCCCCAACCCTAAAACCAACACAAACCTTAACCCTGCCCAAACCCTAACCCTAACACTAACTGTAACCCTAACCCCACCCTAACCCCAACCCTAACCCCAACCCAAAACCCAACCCTAACCACAACCCTAACCCTAACATCAACCCTATCCCCAACCATAACCCCAACCCCAACCCCAACCCCAACCACAACCCCAACCCCAACCCTAACCCTAACCCCAACCCTAAAACCAACACAAACCTTAACCCTTGCCCAAACCCCAACCCCAACCGTAACCGTAACCCTAACCCCAACCCGAAACCCAATCCTAACCCTAAAACCAACCCCAGCCCCAACCCCAACCCCAACCCTAAAACCAACCTTAACCCCAACCCCAAAACCAACCTTAACCTTAACACCAACCCCAACCCCAACCCTAACCCCAACATCAACCCCAACCCCAACAACCCCAACCCTAACCCCAACCCCAACCCCAACCCCAACCCCCCCAACCCCAACCCCAACCCCAACCCCAACCCCAACCCCAACCCCAACCCCAACCCCAACCCTAACCCCAACCCTAACCCCAACCCCAACCCCAACCCCAACCCCAACCCCAACCCCAACCCCAACCCCAACCCCAACCCCAACCCCAACCCCAACCCCAACCCCAACCCCAACCCCAACCCCAACCCCAACCCCAACCCCAACCCCAACCCCAACCCCAACCCCAACCCCAACCCCAACCCCAACCCCAACCCTAACCCTAACCCTAACCCTAACCCTAACCCCAACCCCAACCCCAACCCCAACCCCAACCCTAACCCTAACCCCAACCCCAACCCCAACCCTAACCCTAACCCCAACCCCAACCCTAACCCTAACCCTAACCCTAACCCTAACCCTAACCCCAACCCCAACCCCAACCCTAACCCTAACCCTAACCCCAACCCTAACCCCAACCCTAACCCTAACCCCAACAACCCTAACCCTAACCCTAATCCTAACCCCAACCTAACCCTAACCCTAACCCTAACCCTAACCCTAACCCTAACCCTAACCCTAACCCTAACCCTAACCCTAACCCTAGCCCTAACGCATAGGCCAAAACTTGCATGTTTTCCAGTCTTGGTGTGACCATCTGGGATGTGAATTCATTTTTGCACATTTCCTCGTCTTCTCTTCTTGTGAAATTTGTCCATGAATCATGAATGTTCAATCTAAAGGACCAGTGAATAAAGTTAAAAACATTTTGCAACTCGTAGGCAATGTATAAAAGAATCAATGAGAATTCAATGATTCCCAGGTAACAACATATGCGGAATAAGATGGTCATATATTTTTGTCACAGCAGTGGGCCTAGATTTCAAAATGGCGCCAAAAACTCGGAAAGCAGCACATTTTCAGAGGCCGATTACACTTCTAAGCAATGGGGCTCTATGGAGTTCTTTAAAAGTTTTGATATTTTCGAACATTGGTATATCGTTTTCAACTTTTTATATCATAGAACCCCTTATGATTTGTGTAGAAATGCCGTGTTGAAAATAGGCACTGTGGAGGTCTTAAAAGTAGGTCAAAGTACTAATTTTCAAATACGTTTTTTAAGATGAAAAATCAACCGAACCGCAATGAAACTTTAATATAATAAATCAACTAGGATTAAAATTAATGTATCATCTCTAAAAAACTAAAAATCTATGAAAATGATAAAGATACTTACTCTTAAACTGGACCAAAAAATCGAAGCGACTATCAGCCATCAGCTTCCATGCAAAAAGCAGCTCACGGAGCATGCGCGAACCCGCTTCCAACCCCCTGACCTTAACCCTAATCCTAACCCTAATCCTAACCCTACACCCAACCCTAACCCTAACCCTAACCCTAACCCTAACCCTAACCCTAACCCTAACCCAAACCCTAAACCTAACCCTAACTCTAACCCTAACCCTAACCTTTACCTTAACCCTAACCCTAACTCTAACCCTAACCCTAACCCTACCCCTAGCCCTAACCCTTACCCTAACCCTAACCCTAACACTAACCCTAACCCTAAACCTGACCCTAGCACTAACCCTAACCCTAACCCTAACCCTAAACCTAACCCTAACCCTAAAACCTAACCTTAACCCTAACCCAAACCCTAACACTAACCCTAACCATAACCCTAACCCTAACCCAAATCCTAACTCTAACCCTAACCCTAACTGTATTTCCACCCCAAACCTAACCCTAACCCTATCCCTAACCCCAACCCAAATCCTATTCCTAACCCTAACCCTAACCCCAACCCCAACCCCAACACAAACCCTAAACCCAACCCTAAACCCTACCCCAACCCTAACCTTAACCCTAACCCCAACCCCAACCCCAACCCTAACCCCAACCAAAACCCTAAACCTAACCCTAACTCTAACCCTAACCCTAACCTTTTCCTTAACCCTAACCCTAACTCTAACCCTAACCCCAACCCCACCCCTAACCCTAACCCTTACCCCAACCCCAACCCTAACCCTAACCCTAACCCCAACCCCAACCCCAGCCCTAACCCCAACCCTAACCCCAACCCCAAACCCAACCCCAACCCTAAAACCCAACCTTAACCCTAACCCAAACCCTAACACTAACCCCAACCATAACCCTAACCCTAACCCAAATCCTAACTCTAACCCTAACCCTAACTGTATTTCCACCCCAAACCTAACCCTAACCCTATCCCTATCCCTGACCCTAATCCTAATCCCAACCATAACCCTAACCCCAACCTTAACCCCAACCCCAACACAAACCCTAAACCTAACCCTAAACCTAACCCTAACCCTAACCTTAACCCTAACCCTAACCCTAACCGTAACCGTAACCCTAACCCTACACCTAACCCTAACCCTAACCCTAACCCTAACCCTAACCCTAACACTAACCCTAAACCTAACTGTAACCCTAACCCTAACCCTAACCCCAACCCTAATCCTAACACTAACCTTAACCCTAACACTTACCCTAACCCCAACCCCAACACCAACCCCAACCCCAACCATAACCCCAACCCCAACCCCAACCCCAACCCCAACCCCAACCCCAACCCCAACCCATACCCCAACCCTAACCCTAACCCTAACCCTAAAACTAACACAAACCCTAAACCTAGCCCAAACCCTAACCCTAACCGTAACCCTATCCCTAACTTTAACCCGAAACCTAATCCTAACCCTAACACTAACCCTAACCTTAACCCTAACACTAACCTTAACCCTAACCCTAACCCTAACTCTAATCCTAACCCTAACCCTAACCATAACCCTAAGACTAACCTTAACCCTAACCTCTACCCTAACTCTAACTCTAACCCTAACCCTAACCCTAACCCTAACACTAACCTTAACCCTAACCCCAACCCCAACCCCAACCCTTACCCTAACCTTAACCCTAACCTTAACCCCAACCCCAACCCCAACCCCAACCCCAACCCCAACCCATACCCCAACCCTACCCCAACCCTAACCCTAAAACCAACACAAACCTTAACCCTGCCCAAACCCCAACCCTAACCGTAACCGTAACCCTAACCCTAACCCGAAACCTAATCCTAACCCTAAAACTAACCCTAGCCCTAACCCTAACCCTAACCCTAAAACTAACCTTAACCCTAACCCTAACACTAACTCTAATCCTAACCCTCACCCTAACCGTAACCCTAAGACTAACCTTAACCCTAACCTCTACCCTAACTCTAACTCTAACTCTAACCCTAACCCTAACCCTAACCCTAACCCTAACCCTAACCCTAACTATAACCCTAACCCTTACCCTAACTCTAACTCTAACCCTAACCCTAACACTAACCCTAACTACAACCCTAACCCTAACATCAACCCCAACCCCAACCATAACCCCAACCCTAACCCCAACCCCAACCCTAAACCCCAACCCCAACCCCAACCCCAACCCCAACCCTAACCCCAACCATAACCCCAACCCCAACCCCAACCCTAACCCCAACCCTAACCCTTAACCCAACCCTAACCCCAACCCCAGCCCTACCCCAACCCTAACTCTAACCCCAACCGTAACCCCAACCCCAACCGTAACCAGAACCCTAACCCCAACCCCAACCCTAACCCTAACCTTAACCCTAACCCTAACCCTAACCCTAACCCTAACCCTAACCCTAACCCTAACCCAAACCCTACCCCTAACCCTAACCATAACCCTAAGACTAACCTTAACCCTAACCTCTACCCTAACTCTAACTCTAACCCTAACCCTAACCCTAACCCTAACACTAACCTTAACCCTAACCCTAACCCTAACCCTTAACCTAACCTTAACCCTAACCTTAACCCTAACCCTAACCCTAACCCTAACCCTAACCCTAACCCTAACCCTAACCCTAACCCATACCCTAACCCTAACCCTAACCCTAACCCTAAAACTAACACAAACCTTAACCCTTGCCCAAACCCTAACCCTAACCGTAACCGTAACCCTAACCCTAACCCGAAACCTAATCCTAACCCTAAAACTAACCCTAGCCCTAACCCTAACCCTAACCCTAAAACTAACCTTAACCCTAACCCTAACACTAACTCTAATCCTAACCCTCACCCTAACCGTAACCCTAAGACTAACCTTAACCCTAACCTCTACCCTAACTCTAACTCTAACTCTAACCCCAACCCCAACCCCAACCCCAACCCCAACCCCAACCCTAACTATAACCCTAACCCTCACCCTAACTCTAACTCTAACCCCAACCCTAACACTAACCCTAACTACAACCCTAACCCCAACATCAACCCTAACCCCAACCATAACCCCAACCCCAACCCTAACCCCAACCCCAAACCCCAACCCTAACCCTAACCCTAACCCTAACCCTAACCCTAACCATAACCCTAACCCTAACCCCAACCATAACCCCAACCCTAACCCCAACCCTAACCCCAACCCCAACCCTTAACCCAACCCCAACCCCAACCCTAGCCCTCACCCTAACCCTAACTCTAACCCCAACCGTAACCCCTAACCCCAACCGTAAATCAGAACCCCAACCCCAACCCTAACCCTAACCCCAACCTTAACCCCAACCCCAACCCTAACCCTAACCCCAACCCTAACCCCAACCCCAACCCAAACCCCACCCCTAACCCCAACCATAACCCCAAGACTAACCTTAACCCCAACCCCACCCTAACTCTAACTCTAACCCTAACCCTAACCCTAACCCTAACACTAACCTTAACCCTAACCCTAACCCTAACCCTTAACCTAACCTTAACCCTAACCTTAACCCTAACCCTAACCCTAACCCTAACCCTAACCCTAACCCATACCCTAACCCTAACCCTATCCCTAACACTAAAACTAACACAAACCTTAACCCTTGCCCAAACCCTAGCCCTAACCGTAACCGTAACCCTAACCCTAACCCAAAACCTAATCCTAACCCTAAAACTAACCCTAGCCCTACCCCTAACCCTAACCCTAAAACTAACCTTAACCCTAACCCTAACTCTAACTCTAACCCTAACCCTAACCCTAACCCTAACCCTAACCCTAACCCTAACCCTAACCCTAACTGTAACCCTAACCCTTACCCTAACTCTAACTCTAACCCTAACCCTAACACTAACCCTAACCACAACCCTGACCCTAACATCAACCCTATCCCTAACCATAACCCTAACCCTAACCCTAACCCTAACCCTAAACCCATACCCTAACCCTAACCCTATCCCTAACCCTAAAACTAACACAAACCTTAACCCTTGCCCAAACCCTAACCCTAACACTAACTGTAACCCTAACCCTTACCCTAACCCTAACCCTAACCCTAACCCAAAACCTAATCCTAACCCTAACCCTAACCACAACCCCAACCCTAACCCTAACCCTAACCCTAACCCTAAAACTAACACAAACCTTAACCCTTGCCCAAACCCTAACCCTAACCGTAACCGTAACCCTAACCCTAACCCGAAACCTAATCCTAACCCTAAAACTAACCCTAGCCCTAACCCTAACCCTAACCCTAAAACTAACCTTAACCCTAACCCTAAAACTAACCTTAACCCTAACACTAACCCTAACCACAACCCTAACCCTAACATCAACCCTAACCCTAACCATAACCCTAACCCTAACCCTAACCCTAACCCTAACCCTAACCCCAACCCCAACCCCAACCCCAACCCCAACCCCAACCCCAACCCCAACCCCAACCCCAACCCCAACCCCAACCCCAACCCCAACCCCAACCCCAACCCCAACCCCAACCCCAACCCCAACCCCAACCCTAACCCCAACCCCAACCCCAACCCCAACCCCAACCCCAACCCCAACCCTAACCCTAACCCTAACCCTAACCCTAACCCTAACCCTAACCCTAACCCTAACCCTAACCCTAACCCTAACCCTAACCCTAACCCCAACCCTAACCCTAACCCTAACCCCAACCCCAACCCTAACCCTAACCCCAACCCTAACCCTAACCCTAACCCTAAC
>JACTAT010000062.1:21962-91962 GCA_014526335.1 Chrysaora quinquecirrha | reverse complement strand
ATTAACCGCGTTTATCAGAAACCTCTATTAGAAAGTTGCCGCCCATTGAAATATACCTTGTCATCAAATGATTAGAGAATTTACCCCTATGCAAACATACGCCAAGTATTACTCTTATTTAATTGGCGTTTGCACATTGCAGGAGGTGACGAGAGGCTGGAGAGGGCTGGCGCACTTCAAGCAATGGAAAAGAAGAATTGAAAAGACGTTCACGAGTAAAGAACGAACTTATACATATGAACAACGATATTTCTGCTGTTCTTCTCATTAATTGTTGCCATAAAGGTTGTAGAACGAAGAAGCCTTTCTGCTTTGCGTGAAACGTGTGCGCTCTTTCTTTATACACGCTGTTTTTTTTCTAAGCACCCGCTGATATGGTAGTTCTTGACTGATGTTATTTATAGTATTTGTTCGCTGTAGTAGGTGTTCTAGCGTTATGTTGCATAACGAGCTATACGATAACTCCACATGTCCCCGTTTTTCTAGCCTCTATACAACTCTTAGGGCGAAATATATAGCTAAAATTAAGCAACGACTAAGCAAGTTTTCCGAGTAGAAGGTGGCCATAAGAGGTCGCAAAATAAGCAACTTCTGCAACTAGACCTGGGTGAGGTTGCATATAAAAAAAACTGCGTGAAAGGGAGGTTGCGTTTCCTCGGAGCCTCAAGTTCCCTATTTTCTTCCACGGCTTGCACGTGAAAGTTCCTGATGTCTTCCTTATATTTTCAATGCCGCTGTAAATCTTCAAGGCCTTGTTGGACGATTTCCTACTGAGTGAACAATAACTACACTCTTTTCTTTATAAAGAATATTGTTTATAAGAATATTCACACTCAGAATCTTTCTATTTTTAAGAATATTGTAAGAATATGCTTAGCCTCAGCTCTCCCATATTTCTGTGTCATTTTGCGCCAGATGCCTCTTTTGCAATGTTAGAACGGAACTTCATGATTGTTAACAACATTCTTTTTCTTATAATAGTTCAATATTTCTTTCCCTCGACCATATGAGATGATTTTTCTTTTAACTATGTTCCCTAAAACCGCATATCAGATTTGAAAAATAAGAAGACTGTAAGAATATATAGGCTGAAAACGAACATTTTTAAAGAATATTGAGGCTGGAGAAAATTTATAGTATTCTTATGAAGAAAAAGAGTGTAGGGGAAATTTCAGACACTGAAACCACATCTGCGTCATCTTCCTGCAATACTTGAACAATGTTGCAAATGAAAGGGATTCAAGTAGAGAAGCCTCGGTTCCAGTTCAGAACTCCTGGCGTCATTGAAAGTATCCTTATTTTTTAGATACGTCAAATGCAAATTGCAGACCTTCTTTTCCAGGCGAACATTGACATCTGTTTTTGTTCGTGAATATTACGACTCATGAAGCATAATTTACAGGAAGATAAAAGAATTGAACGGGTGGATATTTCGTAATGTGTCTTTATGAATTCCAATTGAATTCTGTAATGCGATGCTCATACTTCAATCAAAATGTCTCTGCTGTTTGAATCACCTTTGAATGTCCTAACGACTTTTCTCAGTGAGAAACAAAGCTAGCCTTCCGTAAACAGTTATTGCATTCATTTGTGACAACCCATTGTTTGGAATGTAATTACCTGAAGTTGCATTTGTCATAGTATCAATTGAAAGTCTCTAGCAAATAAGGATACGTTCAATGACCTCAACATGAAAACAAGCCAGAGCTAGGAGACGAATTGAAAGAAAGTTCTAGGCCTCTTTAACCCGCCATATCTCCCTTCATGAAAGAAGAGTATGAGAAATATTTTAGCTACAGGTATCAAAGTAATTTCCATTTCAAAAACCAAGTTGTGAGATCGATGAACGACATCATTAAATAAGCGAATCCTCCTTTTAAGTGTCATTAGGAATGAAATGCTCTTTTCCCTATCTGTTTTACAGATCTGACGGGGCTTGTTGCTATTGTTCATATCTTATTGCTCTTACTTACAATACACACTTTTCTTCATAAGAATACCTTATTTTTTGCCGAGCCTCGATTATTCTTAAGGTTATTCGATTTTGAGCCTGAAAATATTGTTAAATTATTCTTAATCATCAATGTTGTAAATTGGCTTCATATAGCTATTTCCACTTTTGAACAGAAATTCTCATGGTGCCATAGATGGATGGCTGACATTAATAGAAAGAGTTACTGTATCAAAGAGTCAGGCAGGATGTATGCATTTCAAAACTAATACAGTAGCCTGACAATCACACTTATTGTACACAGTAAAAAATGCAGAGAAATAGAAATGATCCTCTTCAAGCTTGAGCCTCAGATTATTCTTAAATAATTCTTAAATTTCAGCAATTTTGAGCCTGAATATTCTTATAGACTGTATTGTTATAAAAACAAAAGTGTGTATGAAATTTACGGAGAACACGATTTTGTGGTTGTTGTTTGAACCTCGTTTCCGGCTTTCCTTGCTCCTTAATTTTTCCAAAAGCCCAGCCCAACCACTGTCCTAACAGTTTCTTATTTTGTTGGCAATTCTGAGCCTGAACCTCTTTTTCAATTTTTTTCGTTATCAACAAAGACGTTTATTGCTGACCTGATATCGGAATATACTTTTCCTTTTTATGAGCAACACCATCTCCTTTATAAAGAACGGAAGGCTGCAAATTGACAAACATTTATAGGACTTCAAGGAGATGTTCAGGAAGCACAAATGGGTGTTCCTGCAATCTCTGCAGGATAGGCATATTTCCAATGCAGAGTTCCCCAATACAGTATATTATACCGTTGTGTGTAACGTACCTCATTAAGGAATGCAATGGGCCTTTCTGCTGAAAGACTGTACAGATCTTGCATTTTTACAAGGGAATTCTCCGATAAAAGCGGTGTTCATTTCTGGTTGCTTTTCAGGGCCTTGGTTCTTTTCTTATAACAGGTTTTGTTTAGAAAACCAGTTGCTATAGCCGTACCGTATGGACTAGGAAGTGCAGGCAGAATGTTGTCTGCTCATTTCAGAATCCTTAAGTTATCTATCTAACTACATTAATGTCTATTCAATTACTTGAGACAAGTAACGATATTGTTGTGCCTGCTTCCATGTTAACACATCTTGAAAAGGAATCGACAAGGCTAAGGCAGTGCCTTTTAAGAATGGCCTTTTCAACCACTTTCCATTTTAAAGCAAGCTAGTCAAGGCTAGGCTTCTCTCCAGTGCACAATAGAGTCAGTTCATTGTCTGTTAGTACATATCAATAGGCTACTAGTATGTCAATACCATCCATAGTATAGGTTACTAGTATGGCAATAGTATCCATAGTATATAAATAGGCATCTGACAGGGACTGGCCTGTGCCAGCTATAACCTTCTCGATTCCCTTTCAAATCAATTAAGAACATATATTATTCATGCACAGTTATTGTCCTTTGAGGTCTTCGACTAGCACAAAGCAATCCACGCCAGTACACAGCAAGAATACCTGAAAAATGTAGATCACATGATAGATGACATGGAAGTGACTCGTTACTTATTGCAGGTTGTTATTGATATAGCGTGGGGGTCTATTACTCAAAAATCTCCTACACTTTCCACTCAAAAAATCTCCTACACTTTGAAGATAAATTTTCATAAATCCTAGATAGTAGAATTATAGTGGTCCAGACCCCTGTCAGTCTTGTTAACATTAATTATGAAATATCATTTTCTAACGCAAGTTTGCAGACATTTACAAAAAGTGAAGAATTTATCACATTTTCATCTCCATATATCGCAACAACAGCCATAAATCTGGCCGCAAAAGGCAAAGATATGTACATCAGATAAATCTCGTACGCCATTTTCAGATGTGATACACACACATTTAGATATCAGAGGCCTGGTTGTGAGGGTACCAGCCAATCCGGGGCTACGCTGCGAACACGGGTGTCAACGTCACCAATATACCTGCGACATTCAGCACGGTACGCACTGTGGGCATAGTAGAATGAAAACAGAGTTTCTTCTATTCACAATGCCGACGGTAAAGAAACATCTTTAGGTTACAAACTTGCCTTTAAAATGCCTTCATATTTTCTCCTATGATTCAAAATATTGCCCAATACAATTACGTACATTGTCCCCCGGTTCACTACTGTTGTGTCAAAAACTGGAATATATTATTCCAAAATACAAAGATACAGAGACATTTGTTTCATCACTGGTATACCTGTTGTTTGTAGGCTTGTAGGCCGCGTTGGCTAAACGGAATACAGTATCTCTCCATCTCCGCTCAAGCACACTCCATGGGGTTTAGCTTTACCAGTCAATTCTAGGCTGCTATATGTGGCATAACGGCTGCATGGATATCTTGCAGGCCTGTATAGGGAAAACGATAATATCTATTCAAATCATTGCGGTATTTCGTATTTGTAATATGTACGTCACATTGCCCCCCCCAGGGGGTACATGACTTATGAATGGACGGGGATGTGCCGTCCTGATTTTGGAAAGCCACCCACTTATAATGTAAGCCTTTGCAGAAACGGACCCTATTTTACCAGTATAAATAAGCGGAATATGAGAATAATAAGACTTTCTCGATCTTATCATTGCTCGATATTGTTCTACGAACATCTTGGACGCAATTTTACCACTTTTCTGACCGAATTATAGTTCAACCTTCCACTTGTCTTCAATTTGCCACCCACCTTTATGGGGTGTTGGTTAAGATCATACTCATGTTTAGAGAATTGAAGGCCAAAAACGAACGCATATGGCCGGCACATACCCGTACCCAAATTACACTAAGTACCCCCCCACGGGGTTGGGCCGTCTTCTCTAGGTCTTCAAATATACAACTGTACTCATATATTTCAGTTTGCTAATAGGGATGATGACATGGACACGTTAAAGGAAATAAATCTATATTCTCGTACGTCTTTTTCCCATATATTCTCGAACGTCTTTTTCCCATATTTTATAAAGATAAAGTAAGGTGGCTCTTTCTCATACTTTAACTCATTTCTAACCTTGCATTGGTGTGCCCTACTTTAAAGGCAAGCGTTGTGACATTTGTACATCTATGCATGGATTCATTTGTTAGCTTCTCAATAGATTTACTGATTCATTGACGGATTCATTTTGTTATCATGCATCCATCTATGTTTTCATTCATTCATTCACTAGTATATGGAGGAGACTTTACAAAAGTATTCGACAGGTAAGAAAATTATATTGAACTCTGACTGTCTTTCTAAGATCCACTATTGTTCACATGGGGACATCAAAACGAATTATAACATTAAGATTTCCCTTGCTTGCAGAATCCTGCTTATACATGGCGTCATTAGAGTTACTTTGTCTTGCAACTGTCCTAATGTCTAATTATTGGCTACAATAGATAAATGACACATTGTAGAATGCAAACTGCTTCCACCAATACAGAGAATAGGCATCACATTTACCGAAACATGTTTCCTTAGTGCTTACCATTTTCCTGGTATTTTCGATATATGTTACTTCACATACCCAATCTGACCATTACACTATCCTGGGTAACATATTGTGATTCCTGTTGAAGAAAAATGAGCATTTGTAATTTCTTTCTCCTGAAATGAATGAAGAAATACAAAGGAGGCTCGTGTCTTTAAATACCTGGTGCTTTTGGAGGAATTCTTAAACAGGTTCCTAACGCTGGACGCTAACTCGAAAGTTGTGTTCACTTGCAGATTTCTCACGATGAGTTCTGACCAGGTTAGGAAAATCAGGAAGCAACCACAGACTGCTTGGTCGAACCTACACAAACGACTTATAGAATTGCCTGATCCTTTTGATGACTTGCTTGATCCTCCCGTCTTGGCATTTGTGAAAAAGATGGCAGTGTCGATAAGCTCCAGCCTGGGTTACCTGATTGTCTGTCTGGTCAGCACGACAGCCTTCGTGGCATCGACAACAAGCAAGGCAAAGTCAGTGGGGCATACTTTCCTCTTAATCTCTTCACCATTTTGGCTGGACCACCAACGACTGGCAAATCACAAGCGGTTGAAGAGTGCGCTGTTCAACCTGTGGACGCTTTGGTAGCTGAATTCGACTGGGGAGCTGCTCGAATTGGAACATGTACGTCGTCTGGACTCACCAAGTTTTTATCCACGCATAAAATGGCATACGTCGTGTCTTCAGAGATCTTTGGACTAGTAAGCAAGCTTCTCAAATCTGATGAAGACACTGGTTCAGGAGATGCTCAGTTGCTCTGTCAGATGTTCACCGGAGAGAAGTCCACATTTCAGTTTGCATGCATCAATGATAGAGAGGTAACATCTAAGTACATACCTTTTCCGTTGCTTTCCGGAATATATGTGTTAACATTATTGCGCTAAATGCTCATATATATTTGTAGTCCTGAAAAAATGAAACAATACATTACCAGTCACATTTCAAATGCAGGGAAGAAACCTGTCTAAGTTTCGAAGCTGTACAAACTACTTCTACTATATTACAGGTTAAGAAATACTATTTCATGTTGGAGAGCAATATTCCTTTAAAGTTATAAAAGATTACTACATACCCCAGCCTAGAAGAGCTAAAATGTGTTCCTTCTTTTCTAGATACCAGCACAAACCCCGTTTAGCATATTGGGCTCTCTTCAGCCACCATTTGCAGCCAGACTTGCTGCACAGCTGGACCAGGGCAATGGGCTGTTTGATCGACTGATCTTGGTGTCCCCTGAGTGCTTCAGACCAACAGCGGCAGAAACTGTTCAGGCAAGAGAGCAGTTGCAGGATAGTCCCGTCACCAGTTTCACTGATGTCTTTATTGCCATGAGGAGGATCAGCGACCAGGACCGTATATACGAGTTTGACAATGATGCCACTGAGATGTTGCATGCAATAAGTGATACATTTATTGCTGAAGTGAACGATGCTATTCGTCGTGGGCAGCCTACACCTAAGTCGAAAAGTATCGACATTATACAACGAGTTGCGGTTGCGTTGCACATTTTCAACCACGTACTTGGGGCCCTGCTGTCTCGTACAGAGCTCACCCAGCCTGGTCTGCAAGTTAGCCAGCAGAGCCTTACACGTGGCATACAGTTCGTGGAATGGGCAAACTCGCAGAAAGAAATAGTAGCAGAGGTATGCACTTGAAATTACTATAGCATGTACTTTCCTTTATTCGAGTTGTATCTTTCTTTCAGGCTTTGTGACATTGAAATTTTGAGCTTTGAGAAAATGGGCAGCAGCAAGCAATATCTACTTATCACGGATATTTGTAGGGGTGTTCACACATAATCAACCTCTAGGCCCCCAAATGAAGGTATAGAATTTCCATATCAGGGTTTACCATAACAACATCATGCATGGGTGAACATTTCCACTCTTACCATATGAGAATGTTGATAATATGTATACATATTTATTCTGTCTACACATGATAAATACATACTCGGTTCCCATTCACAAACATCTTCCTTTTACAAATTCGAACTTAGTTACTCCTTCCCGCGGATATGATAAAGACATACCTTTTGCTAGTGCATTTTGACAACACTCTCTTGTTTTGTATAGTACTGAATCCTGTCTATCCTCTTCGTTTACACTTTACTCAAAGATTCTTCCTCTTCTACCACAGTATGTAGCCGCTATAGTACAGCCAGTAATGGAAGCAGAAATACCACAGCCTACTATACAAGATATCATGAAGCTGTGCAGATCACTTCCTGGACCGGTGGTCTCATTCAGGACCTTCAAACAGTGCACATCTCGCAAACTTCGTGGCATTGCAGAAAAGGAATTCGAAAAGGCCATCGCGCACTTGGAGAGTTATGGACGTGTAGTGGACCTAGCTGTGAACCGTGCAACTCCATCGTGCAAATATTTCCTCAAGAAACATCCAGACGATATAGACTGGAGTGATAAGCCTGGAGAAAAGGATAAGTACAAGACGAAATACGAAAAGCCAATACATTCCAGCATTACTGCAGGAATCAGAAACATTTTGGTTCAAGATGGCCATTTGCCAGCAAACGTTTAAGAAACTTTGATATGAACCCTTGTATCTATTTAATTCTTCTATTGCTATTTCTTACAGTATTTTGTTGCGGCGACTTTTCTTGTTTACTTTATTTTATATTGATATTCATTTATTCACTTGCATCAGTTAGTAGTGCTAGGCCATGCTCATGTTTGACTTGGCATTTGCACCACTATTCCATAGCAGTGCTGTTCGTTTTTCTCAGACCTGCAAAAAGTAAGAAGTATACAACAAAAATACAAAAGACCGAACAATCAAGTAGAACTGCAGGCATCAGAAACGTTTTCCTTCGTTTCGGCTACACTACTTCAAGGCGGCGCAATGTCTTGCTTACTTAATTCGTGTTATATTGCTGTGTTAATCGTTCACTCAAAACAAACCTATTAGTGTTATGCCAGTCTCGTTTCTTGTCTTTTGTCTACCATCCACCAGGCAGCTTACCTTCGCGCGGATCCATAACACTTCCTACCACTGCATCCCCATGAGCAAAAAATACAGAGTTGGGTGGAGCAAATAGGTGCACTATTCCTTTTCTTGCCTAACTCTCGCTCTATTTAATTCAAACAGAAAACATCATTGTTCTCAATTTGACCAATTTCCGCGTCTGCGCTATAAAACAACAACACTATAAGTGCTTTTCAAATTGTCAACTAATAGGCCGATATTCAACAGAATGCATCTGCCACAGGCGAGTTACGCTCAGATACCATAACAACAATGCGTTTATTTTATCATTTGTAACTGCAGGTTAAATGTCGGGGAGGAAGCGAACCGTGCGCTAACATTTTTCAACGTCAAGCTGTAATTATATCCACTTCTCGTGATATATCTTTGTATGGTGCCCAGCGCAGCTACAAGTTTTTTTATAAGAAACCTAGAACTAGACACCCCTACAAGTTAAAAAAACTTTTACACCTCGGAGGAAAGAGTTAAGAAACTTAAGAAATTTTGGTGTAAGTTTTCCAACATGCTGATTTTACATTTGTTGACGTACTCATCAATTCTCAAGGATTTGCGTGTGATTTCTCGTACCAGCATGGCTATTTCTCTGTAATACAATAATATTAATAATTTGCTTGCTTTATTCACTTTTTTTATCGTTGTCACTGCAATTTATTTCCATTAAACTAAGAAACTGTTAAGAAACTTTTCTAACTAGGCCCGAAGACAGGTTTCTTAGAAAAAAAACCACGTGTACCCCCAAAAACTCAACCTTCTGTTTGCATGCTACTGTGTTTCCAATTGATATTTCCGTTTACAATTTCCGTGGCATTATCAAACTGGAATTCCATCTACGAAGTTCAAAACTAAATTGTAAACACTTATTCCAAATCAAAGTGTCGGCGCTCATTAATTTTCTTTCATAATTCGGGCCTGGTTATACTATAACGTAACATTACATATTACATTCATCCATCATCTCAAACGAGAGAGGACAATGGAATATCTAACAGTAAACAATCTAACGAGGGCATCACAGATTTGCCATTCAATGAAGCGAGGAGCAAATTACCTATTGTTTTCGGGTGCACGGGCTAAAAACTAACAAAAGAAATCACTCCAAAATCACGACATCACGGGAAATTTAAATCATCACAGATAAAATCACAACATTACCTTTAAATCACACACGTCATAGGAACATTGACAAAATGCACAAAAAAGCAAAACAAGAGGTCGCGCATGTATTGGCCTTCTATTACACGTAATTTTTTTTATAACAAACCGGTTTATAAGAAACCTAGAACTAGACACCCCAAAAGTTAAGAAACTTTTAGAACTAGGAGGATGGAGTTGAGAAACTTCAGAAATTTTTGTGTCAGTTCTCCAGCATACTAATTTCACATTTGTGGACGTAGTAATCAATTTTCAAGCATTTCCGTGCGATTTCTCGCGCCAGCATGGCTCATTCTTTGTAATACAATAATATTAATAATTTGCTTGCTATATTCACGTTTTTTAATTTTTTTTACTGCAATTTATTTCCATTAAATTAAGAAACTGTTAAGAAACTTTGAGAACTAAAATTGGGCCAAAAATTAAGAAACTTTTGGAACCAGGCCCCGAGCTAGGTTTCTTATAAAAAAAAACGTGTAGCCTAAGCGTGGAACCCATATTCCAAAAAAGCGGTTTTCCGTCTTATTTTCATTTATTTGCAACAAATTACTCGTGGACCTATTGCGATATGACCACAAGCGGAATTTCTATTACTGTATTGCACTCTTTTTCTTTAATAAGAAACTCATTTATAAGAAACTCAATACTGATAACACTGTTGGTTTACATAATTTTTCTGCCTGACCCGTTGAGAGACCTCCTCAAAATTCCCTGAATCTTAAAACACGCTCTAATATCGCTGTTATTTTTGCTCTTTTTTGTTACAATTTCAAGCAAATTTCATTCTTCTAGACTCACTTATTTTTTATAGTACTCTTAGTAATTGTATTCTTTGCTATTAAGCATCCTTGGGGAAATCGAGAGAAAAAATGAGAGAGAAAATGACAACTATATCCTCCCATGTCAGATAACCGTTTATCAACTGAAGGAAACAGTAAAATATGTCATAAGTGGATTGATATCAGTTTGCTTATGAAAATACATGCGCTTCTGAGCATGCCAAAGTTTTCTCCTCTCAGCCATTGACACACGTACACTGCTATGGCTTCACGTATAAGGAGACGACAGAATGTAGCTGTACAGGCTGGATGCTCTTTCGCAGATGAGGTGCGTGCGACACAGACAGATAACTGGGCATGTACATATGAGAGATGCGCACAAGACAGTCCATTAACATACGACGAACTGCTATTGAAATATTTGCCCCATCGTCAGCGGACCTTTCTCTGGTTGAAGGAAGAAGGTCTGCTTGCGCCGCAACCATCTTGCACAATTTGTCACTCAGACATGAAATGGACAGAGTGCAGTGATCGACTGGACGGTTATCGCTGGGAATGCAGAGCAACCACGAATGGAAAGAGGCATAAGAATGTGAAGAGTATTAGAAGCGGCAGCTGGTTTGAGAAAGCTAACCTCTCGATCGAGGAAGTCCTGAAGTTCACTTATTGGTGGACTACTGGCGTTGAACAGGCGTTCATCAGAATGCAGCTGAAACTGTCTAACCACACAGCTGTAGATTGGGACATGTTCTGCAGGGAGACATGCTGTGAAGTTCTTTTCCGAGACAGGCAGATGATCGGTGGGGTTGGAAAGGTGGTTCAGATCGATGAATCCAAGGTTGGAAAACGGAAATATCACAAAGGTCATTTCGTGGAGGGCCAGTGGGTCTTTGGTGGCATAGAAGAGGAGTCCAGGAATTCATTCATCGTCTGTGTCGATGATCGCTCAGAGGCTACCTTGGTTTCCTTGCTTAAAGAATGGGTTCGGCCTGGAACAACAATACACAGTGATTGTTGGAAGGGCTACATAAATCTTAGTGCTCATGGATACATTCATCAAACAGTCAACCATAGCAAGGAGTATGTTACCATCGATGGTGTCCATACAAACAAAATAGAAGGCCACTGGCGCCAACTCAAGACACACTTGCCTATTCATGGAACCAAGAAGGCGCACTTTGACTCATATATAGCGGAGTTCATATGGAGGTATGTTCACCGTGGTGAAGATCTCTTTTCCGTGTTTCTGCAAGAAATAAAAAAGGTATATAATCCTTGCAGGCTCCAGGACACTGCAACAACAACATCTACCTCTCCATAATGTGGAACAATTTATGCCTAATTCGTTTCTCAATCATTGTTTGTATCATCACATCTATTATATGTTACTAGGATATTATGAAACGTACCTGCAAAAGTCTCAATTCCTATTAACATTGCACTTATTGTCTTCATTTTCTTCACTAGCCTTTGTCTTCTCAGTGGCTTTATCGATAAACCAGATAAACGGGATTCAGATTAATTAGCAGCATTTATCCTATTAGCAATAACAAGCGGATACATGCTTCTTCTATTAGAAATCGGTGCATAAGAAACCTGGAACTGGAGAACATGAAAGTTAACAAACTTTCACAACCACGACGAGTGAGATCCGAGTCTTTCAAAATTTGGACAAATGCGGGAATAGCGATTTAGTTTCTGCGTATTTCGGTGCGATTTCTAATGCTAATTCCGTGAAATACAATAATACTAATCATTTGCTTGCCATTTTAACGCACTGCTACGATTCTTACTCCAGATAATTTTCAGACAGTTACGGAGCTAAGAAGACATGTGAAGCCCTGGGCAGGTTTCATACAGAAAAGAGCTGTATCAATACTTGTGCTGTAAAGGAGTGCGTTTATACATTCCTTAACATAGAACACGCACCTCATTCCATACATGCCGCGCCTGCTACAAAAAGTGACATGTCGACTGTCCGAATGAAATATGCGCATCTCAAAACCTACTTCTATCCTTCTTATTCCATCAGCTTCTGTTACTCAGCGCTATGCTAGCGCTACAGGTGCTACTGAGTTTAATAATAGATGACAAGATGCATGATATACAAAGATAAACACACAATTTTCAACAGGGGTTTCTTTATTAGGTGACAAGGCAACTACGACTGGAATGTTGTTGACATTTCGCTAGAGATAGCCATCTTTATACAATACACCGGTGCTAACTTCTCCATTACACTGAGCAGCATCAAACGAGCCAAAAAAAGAGGCCGTAGGGGCTTCCAAATCACCGAGGGGAACACCTGATTTACATTTCCATTATAGGTACGCGCCGCCTGAGATTCGAAATGCCTACCCATATTTATACCAAATTCCTGAAAATGAATATACTCTTTTCCTATAAGAAACCCATAACCAGCGAAAAAAAGAGGCCGTTGGGGCTCCCCAGTCACCGAGGGGGACACCTGATTTACATTTCCATTATAGGTACGCGCAGCCTGAAAGTCGAAATGCCTACCCATATTTATACCAAATTCCTGAAAATGAATATACTCTTTTCTTATAAGAAACCCATTTATAAGAAACACAGTACTGAGATCAATATTGGTTAAGAAACTTTCAGTCGGCGATGAGAAATGGTACGAAACTGGCAGGTCTCAACAATCTTTAGAATTAGAAATGAAGCATCGGAAAACAAACTTCTGTTGCACCATAAGTGTCTATTTCTACACAAAAACTGATGTAAACGTTAATTGTATTGCTTCTTGTATTTGTAGAATTCAAATGTCAATAACCTGTTTTGGCAGTTAAAAATTTTGATTCTAAGAAACTGGAAAGAAACTTTCGGCACGAGATTTCTCAAATCTTGCTTTCTTATAAAACAAAACAATGTACCCATAATTTTGCCAACATATCAACCCGTACATTGCCAAATGTGCTGAAATGTACTATAATATGTCATTTCTAATCAAACTTCACCAACGAAGATGAAAACAAACGAGGAGAAAACTGCTTTTGATAAACTTTGAACTCCTTGTGAAGAAATCAACACCCATATTTATACCTATTTCCAGAAAATTAATACCCATGTTCAGACCCAAATCGTGAAACAAGATACCCTTTTGGGCTGCACCTCCGCACTACGAAAAATATATTAAGTCCCCCTCGAGGGAGGCAGTCATTCTGTGAGGCCTGAAAGACCAGATACATCAGGCAACTTTGAGGGCTGGACCACAGGTGGAGGACCTTATTGGAAAAAAGGGTACCTGCTAAGTAGCATTTATTCGTCACTAAATAGACGGTTACACTTCCTAGGGGGGGGTTTCTTTCAGACCTTTTTCCCACATACTCCAGGAGTTTCTGGCTTCATGGAAAAGGCGTACCGACTTCCTTACAGTCACTTTTTTATATAACGAAATCAGTGTCTCTTGTTGGCAAGTAGATTTTCATTACCAACTTCATGACCGTAAATGAATGGCATGCTTTTCAAATCTTCCCCATGATGCACTGTCAAAAGAAAACTCTTTCTCCCTCTATGATTGTCTCTCGAAATCCGGACGGCACATTAAAAGTCCGTAATTTTCGGTTAATCATCAACGATACTTTCATCAGGGAAGTCAGCATTGTTCATGTATTCCAACGTCTAATATAGCATATTCATACACAATATCTCTCTAAAAACTCAAGAAAACGTAATTGCCTAACACCTATTTCATACAGGAACTGCATAACAAATGACCAAAGCAAAATAACAAAGGCCTGGAGAAATCATTCTGGACCTATCACCACACTGCAAGAACCACATACTCAGAATCTCTTTCGCAACAAATTCTTATCCCACAGGATGAATCATTACAGCATAGATTTAGAGGAAGAAACTGTCCAGTTTTGGACACGACTGCAAGATGCATCAAGAAGTGACATCGCGAAGGAGAGGAGGCAACTGTCTTCCCTTATCAATGGAGACGTCTTTTTCGACATGCATCTTTGGCCTGGGTGGATAAAGCCAATTTTCTGGTCAACACCTTTAACTGACCGACAAACTTTCATTCTTGCCTTGTTTCTAATAGGCAACGGTTGTCCTCCTAACATTGCATGTCAATGGATCATGTCCTCAACAATTTATAAGGAGCCACCCATGCGTCAAAGAAAACGCCTCGATCAGTTGCTACAAATTATCAAAAGTCTGCAGGGTAGAAGAAATGACTGGTACTATTTTGATGTCTTCCATGGCCGTTATTTCTACTTCAATGGAAGACCAAGAACAAGCCCCACAGAATAAATGCCTAGCTCAAGATGAACTCTTTCTGCCACATTAATTATGATTTGAAACTCTTGAATAAACTTATCGATATATTAAAATCTACTTTGCTTACATGAATTTATTGAAAAAAACAACTTCAACATGTTTCATTTTTGCATACACCTCGTATGACGTCACAAAGACAGGCTTCTGCGTTGTTCAACTCTAAGCCTATATCGTTCTAAATTATCCACTTGCTAACGCCTATTCGGAATTCGCGCAACTTTCTTTACACATTTTTCTATATCAGAAATCCCGCTAAAGCGTCACTAGTCAAAGTGTATTGCATTTTCTATTCTTCTCTACTCTTTAAAGAAACAACAGGAAAAAGATCTGTTGCAATTTGCCACAAATCTTACTAGTGCCTTTCTCATAAAGCAGTTTTTCATAGAGTCAAAACGTGCTGTCTTCAATTGACTGTGTTATGTTCCCCCAGTGCTCTGTGCACCAACCAGGTCGAACTCTTTATGACGTTCCATCTTCCCCCTTAGTGCTATATTAATAACAAGGATAGAAATCGTATAGCCAACTACACGAGGCCTCTTCTCTTAACTACACTACGGCAGCAGTTGCTGTATATATTCTCCCCTTCCCAGAAACCTGATTCCTGCGGCACGGCCAAACCGCCCCTATGCAGCGTTTTCTCCCACTATATTTTATAGACAGCAGGACCTGTGACGAAATGGTAACTAGGGGCGCGCTTCTTTCCAGACACATAACCCTGTACATTTTACAACAAAAAGGGAAAGTTCACATCTGTAAGCAACTACAAATGCCATTTTGTAAACAATTCAGAAACACTTGCGTCTATGAGGCTACAAGGATTAAGTATTAAATGAGACACGAAACAGAAACTATGAAACAATTTCCCTTTTTCACATTAAGGTTTCCATTATCCGGTATGAATTTTGGAATGCGCAAGTACAACTAATCCCAACAACAATCATACTTGGGGTCTATTATGGAAGAGATCCATATTTCCACTGCCAGGAACATTCTACTTCACGTTAAACCATTATTTCAAACAGTTTTCTAGATGTCAGTTTTTCGGTTACGAAGCTCTGCAAGAGACTTAACTACACCACCTGTCCTCAAAGAAACCCTACAAACTAGCTTGGAGGATAGTTGTCCACAAAAAAAGACTATATTCTTGAAAGGTCCTACTGTTTGTACCCACGCTTTCAACATCCCTCAAAGTTGACCCCACCTTGCAACAGACAGTCAGAGATGCATGCATCTCTTATTGAGAGAAACTAGCCTTGATACATAGATCAGATATTACTGCACAGATCATCAATATACTCTTGCTTCAGAAATCATTCTGCATACAACAAGTGCCGTAATTAGTGCTTTCATGAGGCTGTATAGTTTCCTCATTAATTTTCACATGTCACACTTCAACTTACGCTTATATCCTGAATCATTTCCAAGCCTTCACATATAATCATACTCAGTATACCTATCTCCACACACAGCCTATTCGCCACATCGATCACACAGCAAACTACACTCCAGCTGGTCTACATAGGTAAGAATGTTTTATTGCCTTAACACTGTATGTTCCTCCTCTGTCAGTAACCCACCAGTGGATCCGTTCTCATCCCTCTTCTTGTTGAATTAAACGTTTTTCATAACCAACCCCTCATTAACCAACTGAAGGGCTCAACTGTATCACAATGACCAGGTAAGAAGTCAAACAACAAAGCTTATACGCTTTCTTGTTCTTAGGCCGGACATTGTTTCCTGTTATTTCTTGGCTATTGAAGTTCTTTAGCTAACGTTATTTCACTTAGCTGCTGTCTCCCTAAAATCGTATTGTACGCCAAAGAGTTGAGGATTTTCACCCTGAAATAGTGGGTACTTGCTAGGTACACGAACAGTTTAGGAACTTTTAAGCAATTTCGAGGGCTGAAAAGTCTAACATTGAAGCAACCATGAGGACTGAATTAAAGGACTGTCCTCGTATGTATATATATCAGTCTTGCATACACTTAAGCCTTACAAAAAGCATGGGCTTCAGCTGTATTCTACAAGCTTGCCCACTTCTCCCATTACAATATCTTCCTCCAAAGGACGAGCATTTTTAGGCCAGAAAATATGCAGGTTACTGTTGCATAACAAAAGGCTTGTAAAATAAATTTGTGAAACATGATTGTTTTCAAAGCTTTATGTTCTTTCAGAATTAACCTAGTTAAGCTGAGCAGATTTTAGGCAAGTTAACTATAGGCCTTAAGGTTATTAGTTTTAACGTGTTCTTGTATGCTGTATGAAATCATGTGAATAGGACTAAAGAAGAATGACCAATACCTTAATACAAATTACAATACATCAATTTGTTCTAATATTGGAGATTTCATTTTCCTGTTCTGCTCTGTATGTAATACATTCTTCATTTTGTGCATAAGTCAACTGATGTCAACTGATCATACCATTTCGTGCAAATGTCTTGTTTCTACATAATATCCATGCCACAGTCCATACATAATATCTTTGTGGCAGATCCTACTTTGAAGACAAGAAATCCTAATTTTTAACCCCCTAATAGTATTATTTATTAGATAATAATTGCATTTTTAGATTTAGTAATTATGATAACCAAGCAGTATTTGTGAACCCCTAATAAACACCCCCCTGTAGAATTCGTAATCTCCCAATGTTTTCAAATAGTATTTCTTTTTAAATATATCTTCTGTCCATATTTAATAGAATGGAAAGAAACTTTTCTTCACCCAGGACACTCAGCTAAGATATTATTTGTTGTTACTTTTTAGACATTTGACATTGGAAAACAAAATTGGAATCAAAGTAAGTTCAACTTTAATTTACAATGAAATCATATTTCTATCTGTGATGACAATATACTCCCAGAACGTAGAAAACCATACTAACCCTTGCTTTCTTTGTGTATTTCTCAGACCTAACAACCATGCAATGTCATTATTGTACTAAATGCTACAAAACCAACAAACAAGAAAATAAGTTTTATCTTATTAATTTTATAAAAAGAATAAAGCTTACTTAAACTCGCAGAAGCAAAGTCATTTCATTGTTTATCAATGGTCTAAACTATAAAACAAGAACTTTCCTGTGTGATTCTTAAAATATAAGTGATAAATGGTTGTAGTGTCATTGAGATTAAGATTGTTTTTTTTTGATCAGTTTTTTTTTTGCCAATTTCTTTGCTATAACTATTAAATAGGAACTTATGCTCTTTAGCCTCAAGTTATCCATAATAGCCCATAAACTAGCTCTTATGTCTTAAAATAAAAAATTTTGATAAAAAACTTTGACTAATGTTATAACTATGAAAGAGGGACTTAGGCCTTTTAGTGTCATAAGTATCAATGATAGCCCTTGAACTAGCTCTAACCTATTAAAAATAGAAGATTATTGCTATAAACCTTGGCCCGTTTGCTATGTTATAACTATGAAAAGGGGACTTAGGCCCTTTAGTTTTATAATTTATCCATGATAGCCCGTGAACTAGCTGTAACCTCTTTAAATAGAAGATTATTCATATCGACTTTGACCCGTTTTGTATGTTATAACTATGAAAGATGGACTTAGGCCCTTTAGTTTTATAAGCTATCCATGATAGCCCGTGAACTAGCTCTAGCCTATTAAAATTGAAGATTATTCATATAAAGTTTAACCCGTTTTCTATGTTATAACTATGAAAGATTGTCTTAGGCCCTTTAGTTTTATAAGCTATCCATGATTGCCCGTGAACTATCTGTAGCCTCTTAAAATTGAAGATTATTGATATAAACTTTGACCCGTTTTCTATGTAATAACTATGAAAGATGGACTTAGGCCCTTTAGTTTCATAAATTATCCATGATAGCCCGTGCACTAGCTGTAGCCTCTTAAAATTGAAGATTATTCATATAAACGTTGACCCGTTTTCTATGTAATAACTATGAAAGATGGACTTAGGCCCTTTAGTTTCATAAATTATCCATGATAGCCCGTGATCTAGCTGGAGTCTCTTAAAATTGAAGATTATTGATATAAATTTTGACCCGTTTTCTATGTTATAACTATGAAAAAGGGACTTAGGACCTTTAGTTTTATAAATTATCCATGATAGTCCGTGCACTAGCTATAGCCTCTTAAAATTGAAGATTATTGATATCAACTTTGACCCGTTTTCTATGTAATAACTATGAAAGATGGACTTAGGCCCTTTAGTTTTATAAGTTGACCATGATAGCCCGTGAACTAGCTGTAGCCTCTTAAAATTGATGATTATTGATAAAACTTTGACCCGTTTTCTATTCATAAATTATCCATGATAGCCCGTGCACTAGCTGTAGCCTCTTAAAATTGAAGATTATTCATATAAACTTTGACCCGTTTTCTATGTAATAACTATTAAAGATGGACTTAGGCCCTTTAGTTTCATAAATTATCCATCATAGCCCGTGAACTAGCTTTAGCCTCTTAAAATTGATGATTATTGATAAAACTTTCACCCGTTTTCTATGTAATAACTATGAAAGATGGACTTAGGCCCTTTAGTTTTATAAGTTGACCATGATAGCCCGTGAACTAGCTGTAGCCTCCTAAAATTGAAGATTATTGCTATAAACTTTGGCCCGTTTGCTATGTTATAACTATGAAAAAGGGACTTAGGACCTTTAGTTTTATAAATTATCCATGATAGCCCGTGAACTAGCTGTAACCTCTTAAAATAGAAGATTATTGATATAAAGTTTGAACCGTTTTCTATGTTATAACTATGAAAGATTGTCTTAGGCCCTTTAGTTTTATAAGCTATCCATGATTGCCCGTGAACTATCTGTAGCCTCTTAAAATTGAACTTTGACCCGTTTTCTATGTAATAACTATGAAAGATGGACTTAGGCCCTTTAGTTTCATAAAATATCCATGATAGCCCGTGCACTAGCTGTAGGAAGATTATTCCCCCGTTTTCTATGTTAACTATGAAAGATGGACAGGCCCTTTAGTTTCATAAATTATCCATGATAGCCCGTGATCTAGCTGGAGTCTCTTAAAATTGAAGATCTTGATATTAATTTTGACCCGTTTTCTATGTAATAACTATGAAAGATGGACTTAGGCCCTTTAGTTTTATAATTGAATGATAGCCCGTGATAGCTGTAGCCTCTTAAAATTGATTATTGATACTTTGACCCGTTTTCTATGTAATAACTATGAAAGATGGACTTAGGCCCTTTAGTTTCATAAATTATCCATGATAGCCCGTGATCTAGCTGGAGTCTCTTAAAATTGAAGATTATTGATATAAATTTTGACCCGTTTTCTATGTTATAACTATGAAAAGGGACTTAGGACCTTTAGTTTTATAAATTATCCATGATAGCCCGTGAACTAGCTGTAACCTCTTAAAATAGAAGATTATTGATATAGAGTTTGACCCGTTTTCTGTGTTATAACTATGAAAGATTGTCTTAGGACCTTTAGTTTTATAAATTATCCATGATAGCCCGTGAACTAGCTGTAACCTCTTAAAATGAAGATTATTGATATAAAGGCCCGTTTTCTATGTTATGAAAGATAGGCCCTTTAGTTTGATAAGCTATCCATGATTGCCCGTAGCCTCTTAAAATTGAAGATTATTGATATAAACTTTGACCCGTTTTCTATGTAATAACTATGAAAGATGGACCCTAGGCCCTTTAGTTTCATAAATTATCCATGATAGCCCGTGATCTAGCTGGAGTCTCTTAAAATTGAAGATCATTGATATTAATTTTGACCCGTTTTCTATGTAATAACTATGAAAGATGGACTTAGGCCCTTTAGTTTTATAAGTTGACCATGATAGCCCGTGAACTAGCTGTAGCCTCTTAAAATTGATGATTATTGATAAAACTTTGACCTGTTTTCTATGTAATAACTATGAAAGATGGACTTAGGCCCTTTAGTTTCATAAATTATCCATGATAGCCCGTGATCTAGCTGGAGTCTCTTAAAATTGAAGATCATTGATATTAATTTTGACCCGTTTTCTATGTTATAACTATGAAAAAGGGACTTAGGACCTTTAGTTTTATAAATTATCCATGATAGCCCGTGAACTAGCTGTAACCTCTTAAAATAGAAGATTATTGATATAGAGTTTGACCCGTTTTCTGTGTTATAACTATGAAAGATTGTCTTAGGACCTTTAGTTTTATAAATTATCCATGATAGCCCGTGAACTAGCTGTAACCTCTTAAAATAGAAGATTATTGATATAAAGTTTAACCCGTTTTCTATGTTATAACTATGAAAGATTGTCTTAGGCCCTTAAGTTTGATAAGCTATCCATGATTGCCCGTAGCCTCTTAAAATTGAAGATTATTGATATAAACTTTGACCCGTTTTCTATGTAATAACTATGAAAGATGGACTAAGGCCCTTTAGTCTCATAAATTATCCATGATAGCCCTTGATCTAGCTGGAGTCTCTTAAAATTGAGGATTATTGATATAAATTTTGACCCGTTTTCTATGTTATAACTATGAAAAAGGGACTTAGGACCTTTAGTTTTACAAATTATCCATGATAGCCCGTGAACTAGCTGTAACCTCTTAAAATAGAAGTTGATTCATATAAACTTTGACCCGTTTTCTATGTAATAACTATGAAAGATGGACTTAGGCCCTTTAGTTTCATAAATTATCCATGATAGCCCGTGCACTAGCTGTAGCCTCCTAAAATTGAAGATTATTGCTATAAACTTTGACCCGTTTTCTATGTAATAACTATGAAATATGGACTTAGGCCCTTTAGTTTTATAAGTTGACCATGATAGCCCGTTAGCTAGCTGTAGCCTTTTAAAATTGAAGTTTATTGATATAAAGTTTGACCCGTTTTCTATGTTATAACTATGAAAGATGGCCTTAGGCCCTTTAGTTTTATAAGCTATCCATGATAGCCCGTGAACTAGCTGTAGCCTCTTAAAATTGAAGATTATTGATATAAACTTTGACCCGTTTTCTATGTTATAACTATGAAAGATGGACTTAGCCCTTCTAGTTTTATAATTTGTCAATTGAACTAGCTCTAGCCTTTATTGAAGATATATAAACCTTGACCCGTTTTCTATGTTATAACTATGAAAGATGGCCTTAGGCCCTTTAGTTTTATAAGCTAACCATGATAGCCCGTGAACTAGCTGTAGCCTCTTAAAATTGAACATTATTGATATAAACATCGACCCGTTTTCTATGTTATAACTATGAAAGATGCACTTAGGCCTTCTAGTTTTATAATTTATCAACAATAGCCCGTGAACTAGCTCTAGCCTATTATAAGAGAAGATTATTGATAAAAATTTTGACCCGTTTTCTATGTTATAACTATGAAAATGGGACTTAGGACCTTTAGTTTTATAAATTATCCATGATAGCCCGTGAACTAGCTGTAACCTCTTAAAATAGAAGATTATTGATATAAAGTTTGAACCGTTTTCTATGTTATAACTATGAAAGATTGTCTTAGGCCCTTTAGTTTTATAAGCTATCCATGATTGCCCGTGAACTATCTGTAGCCTCTTAAAATTGAAGATTATTGATATAAACTTTGACCCGTTTTCTATGTAATAACTATGAAAGATGGACTTAGGCCCTTTAGTTTCATAAATTATCCATGATAGCCCGTGATCTAGCTGGAGTCTCTTAAAATTGAAGATTATTCATATAAATTTTGACCCGTTTTCTATGTAATAACTATGAAAGATGGACTTAGGCCCTTTAGTTTCATAAATTATCCATGATAGCCCGTGATCTAGCTGTAGCCTCTTAAAATTGAAGATTATTGATATAAACTTTGACCCGTTTTCTATGTTATAACAATGAAAGATGGACTTAGGACCTTCTAGTTTTATAATTTGTCAATTATGGCCCGTGAACTAGCTCTAGCCTATTATAATAGAAGATAATTGATATAAACCTTGGCCCGTTTTCTATGTTATAACTATGAAAGATGGCCTTAGGCCCTTTAGTTTTATAAGCTAACCATGATAGCCCGTGAACTAGCTGTAGCCTCTTAAAATTGAACATTATTGATATAAACATCGACCCGTTTTCTATGTTATAACTATGAAAGATGGACTTAGGTCCTTTAGTTTCATAAATTATCCATGATAGCCCGTGATCTAGCTGGAGTCTCTTAAAATTGAAGATTATTGATATAAACTTTGACCCGTTTTCTATGTAATAACTATGAAAGATGGACTTAGGCCCTTTAGTTTCATAAATTATCCATGATAGCCCGTGATCTAGCTGGAGTCTCTTAAAATTGAAGATCATTGATATTAATTTTGACCCGTTTTCTATGTTATAACTATGAAAAAGGGACTTAGGACCTTTAGTTTTATAAATTATCCATGATAGCCCGTGAACTAGCTGTAACCTCTTAAAATAGAAGATTATTGATATAGAGTTTGACCCGTTTTCTGTGTTATAACTATGAAAGATTGTCTTAGGACCTTTAGTTTTATAAATTATCCATGATAGCCCGTGAACTAGCTGTAACCTCTTAAAATAGAAGATTATTGATATAAAGTTTAACCCGTTTTCTATGTTATAACTATGAAAGATTGTCTTAGGCCCTTAAGTTTGATAAGCTATCCATGATTGCCCGTAGCCTCTTAAAATTGAAGATTATTGATATAAACTTTGACCCGTTTTCTATGTAATAACTATGAAAGATGGACTAAGGCCCTTTAGTCTCATAAATTATCCATGATAGCCCGTGATCTAGCTGGAGTCTCTTAAAATTGAGGATTATTGATATAAATTTTGACCCGTTTTCTATGTTATAACTATGAAAAAGGGACTTAGGACCTTTAGTTTTACAAATTATCCATGATAGCCCGTGAACTAGCTGTAACCTCTTAAAATAGAAGTTGATTCATATAAAGTTTGACCCGTTTTCTATGTTATAACTATGAAAGATGGACTTAGGCCCTTTAGTTTTATAAATTATCCATGATAGCCCGTGAACTAGCTGTAGCCTCTTAAAATTGAAGATTATTGATATAAACTTTGACCCGTTTTCTATGTAATAACTATGAAAGATGGACTTAGGCCCTTTAGTTTTATAAGTTGACCATGATAGCCCGTGAGCTAGCTGTAGCCTCTTAAAATTGAAGATTATTGATATAATTTTTGACCCGTTTTCTATGTTATAACTATGAAAGATGGCCTTAGGCCCTTTAGTTTTATAAGCTATCCATGATAGCCCGTGAACTAGCTGTAGCCTCTTAAAATTGAAGATTATTGATATAAACTTTGACCCGTTTTCTATGTTATAACTATGAAAGATGGACTTAGGCCTTCTAGTTTTATAATTTATCAATTATGGCCCGTGAACTAGCTCTAGCCTATTATAATAGAAGATAATTGATATAAACCTTGGCCCGTTTTCTATGTTATAACTATGAAAGATGGCCTTAGGCCCTTTAGTTTTATAAGCTAACCATGATAGCCCGTGAACTAGCTGTAGCCTCTTAAAATTGAACATTATTGATATAAACATTGACCCGTTTTCTATGTTATAACTATGAAAGATGCACTTAGGCCTTCTAGTTTTATAATTTATCAACTATAGCCCGTGAACTAGCTCTAGCCTATTATAATAGAAGATTATTGATAAAAATTTTGACCCGTTTTCTATGTTATAACTATGAAAATGGGACTTAGGACCTTTAGTTTTATAAATTATCCATGATAGCCCGTGAACTAGCTGTAACCTCTTAAAATAGAAGATTATTGATATAAAGTTTGAACCGTTTTCTATGTTATAACTATGAAAGATTGTCTTAGGCCCTTTAGTTTTATAAGCTATCCATGATTGCCCGTGAACTATCTGTAGCCTCTTAAAATTGAAGATTATTGATATAAACTTTGACCCGTTTTCTATGTAATAACTATGAAAGATGGACTTAGGCCCTTTAGTTTCATAAATTATCCATGATAGCCCGTGCACTAGCTGTAGCCTCTTAAAATTGAAGATTATTCATATAAACGTTGACCCGTTTTCTATGTAATAACTATGAAAGATGGACTTAGGCCCTTTAGTTTCATAAATTATCCATGATAGCCCGTGATCTAGCTGTAGCCTCTTAGAAGATTATTGATATAAACTCTTAAAATTGAAGATTATTGATATAAATTTTGACCCGTTTTCTATGTAATAACTATGAAAGATGGACTTAGGCCCTTTAGTTTTATAAGTTAACCATGATAGCCCGTGAACTAGCTGTAGCCTCTTAAAATTGAACATTATTGATATAAACTTTGACCTGTTTTCTATGTAATAACTATGAAAGATGGACTTAGGCCCTTTAGTTTCATAAATTATCCATGATAGCCCGTGAACTAGCTAGCTGAAGAGATAAAAATTTTGACTTTTCTATATAACTATGAAAATGAAGAGTTTTATAAATTATCCATTGCCCGTGATAGCTGTAATTTAAAATGAAGATTATTGATATAAAGTTTGAACCGTTTTCTATGTTATAACTATGAAAGATTGTCTTAGGCCCTTTAGTTTTATAAGCTATCCATGATTGCCCGTGAACTATCTGTAGCCTCTTAAAATTGAAGATTATTCATATAAACTTTGACCCGTTTTCTATGTAATAACTATGAAAGATGGACTTAGGCCCTTTAGTTTCATAAATTATCCATGATAGCCCGTGCACTAGCTGTAGCCTCTTAAAATTGAAGATTATTCATATAAACGTTGACCCGTTTTCTATGTAATAACTATGAAAGATGGACTTAGGCCCTTTAGTTTCATAAATTATCCATGGTAGCCCGTGATCTAGCTGTAGCCTCTTAAAATTGAAGATTATTGATATAAACTTTGACCCGTTTTCTATGTTATAACAATGAAAGATGGACTTAGCCCTTCTAGTTTTATAATTTGTCAATTATGGCCCGTGAACTAGCTCTAGCCTATTATAATAGAAGATAATTGATATAAACCTTGGCCCGTTTTCTATGTTATAACTATGAAAGATGGCCTTAGGCCCTTTAGTTTTATAAGCTAACCATGATAGCCCGTGAACTAGCTGTAGCCTCTTAAAATTGAACATTATTGATATAAACATCGACCCGTTTTCTATGTTATAACTATGAAAGATGGACTTAGAAAATTGAAGATTATTGATATAAACTTTGACCCGTTTTCTATGTAATAACTATGAAAGATGGACTTAGGCCCTTTAGTTTCATAAATTATCCATGATAGCCCGTGATCTAGCTGGAGTCTCTTAAAATTGAAGATTATTGATATTAATTTTGACCCGTTTTCTATGTTATAACTATGAAAAAGGGACTTAGGACCTTTAGTTTTACAAATTATCCATGATAGCCCGTGAACTAGCTGTAACCTCTTAAAATAGAAGTTGATTCATATAAAGTTTGACCCGTTTTCTATGTTATAACTATGAAAGATGGCCTTAGGCCCTTTAGTTTTATAAGCTATCCATGATAGCCCGTGAACTAGCTGTAACCTCTTAAAATAGAAGATTATTGATATAGAGTTTGACCCGTTTTCTGTGTTATAACTATGAAAGATTGTCTTAGGCCCTTTAGTTTTATAAGCTATCCATGATTGCCTGTGAACTATCTGTAGCCTCTTAAAATTGAAGATTATTGATATAAACTTTGACCCGTTTTCTATGTAATAACTATGAAAGATGCACTTAGGCCCTTTAGTTTCATAAATTATCCATGATAGCCCGCGCACTAGCTGTAGCCTCTTAAAATTGAAGATTATTGATATAAATTTTGACCCGTTTTCTATGTTATAACTATGAAATATGGACTTAGGCCCTTTAGTTTTATAAGTTATCCATGATAGCCCGTGAACTAGCTGTAGCCTCTTAAAATTGAAGTTTATTGATATAAACTTTGACCCGTTTTCTATGTAATAACTATGAAAGATGGACTTAGGCCCTTTAGTTTTATAAATTATCCATGATAGCCCGTGAACTAGCTGTAGCCTCTTAAAATTGAAGATTATTGATATAAACTTTGACCCGTTTTCTATGTAATAACTATGAAAGATGGACTTAGGCCCTTTAGTTTTATAAGTTGACCATGATAGCCCGTGAACTAGCTGTAGCCTCTTAAAATTGAAGTTTATTGATATAAACATTGACCCGTTTTCTATGTTATAACTATGAAAGATGGCCTTAGGCCCTTTAGTTTTATAATTTATCCATGATAGCCCGTGAACTAGCTGTAGCCTCTTAAAATTGAAGATTATTGATATAAACTTTGACCCGTTTTCTATGTTATAACTATGAAAGATGGACTTAGGACCTTTAGTTTTATAATTTATCCATGATAGCCCGTGAACTAGCTGTAGCCTCTTAAAATAGAAGATTATTGATATAAACCTTGAACCGTTTTCTATGTTATAACTATGAAAGATGGCCTTAGGCCCTTTAGTTTTATAAGCTATCCATGATAGCCCGTGAACTAGCTGTAGCCTCTTAAAATTGAAGATTATTGATATAAACTTTGACCCGTTTTCTATGTTATAACTATGAAAGATGGACTTAGGCCTTCTAGTTTTATAATTTATCAACAATAGCCCGTGAACTAGCTCTAGCCTATTATAATTGAAGATTATTGATATAAACGTTGACCCGTTTTCTATGTTATAACTATGAAAGATGGGACTTAGGCCTTTTAGTTTTATAAATTATCCATGATAGCCCGTGAACTAGCTGTAACCTCTTAAAATTGAAGATTATTGATATAAACTTTGACCCGTTTTCTATGTTATAACTATGAAAGATGGACTTAGGCCCTTTAGTTTTATAATTTATCCATGATTGCCCGTGAACTAGCTGTAGCCTCTTAAAATTGAAGATTATTGATATAAACTTTGACCCGTTTTCTATGTAATAACTATGAAAGATGGACTTAGGCCCTTTAGTTTTATAAATTATCCATGATAGCCCGTGAACTAGCTGTAGCCTCTTAAAATTGAAGATTATTGATATAAACGTTGACCCGTTTTCTATGTTATAACTATGAAAGATGGACTTAGGCCCTTTAGTTTTATAAATTATCCATGGTAGCCCGTGAACTAGCTGTAGCCTCTTATAATTGAAGATTATTGATATAAACTTTGACCCGTTTTCTATGTTATAACTATGAAAGATGGACTTAGGACCTTCTAGTTTTATAATTTGTCAATGCTGGCCCGTGAACTAGCTCTAGCCTCTTAAAATAGAAGATTATTGATATAAACCTTGAACCGTTTTCTATGTTATAACTATGAAAGATGGCCTTAGGCCCTTTAGTTTTATAAGCTATCCATGATAGCCCGTGAACTAGCTGTAGCCTCTTAAAATTGAACATTATTGATATAAACATCGACCCGTTTTCTATGTTATAACTATGAAAGATGGACTTAGGCCTTCTAGTTTTATAATTTATCAATGATAGCCCGTGAACTAGCTCTAGCCTCTTATAATTGAAGATTATTGATATAAATTTTGACCCGTTTTCTATGTTATAACTATGAAAGATGGACTTAGGCCCTTTAGTTTTATAAATTATCCATGATAGCCCGTGAACTAGCTGTAACCTCTTAAAATTGAAGATTATTCATATAAATTTTGACCCGTTTTCTATGTAATAACTATGAAAGATGGACTTAGGCCCTTTAGTTTTATAAGTTGACCATGATAGCCCGTGCACTAGCTGTAGCCTCTTAAAATTGAAGATTATTCATATAAACGTTGACCCCTTTTCTATGTAATAACTATGAAAGATGGACTTAGGCCCTTTAGTTTCATAAATTATCCATGATAGCCCGTGATCTAGCTGGAGTCTCTTAAAATTGAAGATTATTGATATAAACTTTGACCCGTTTTCTATGTAATAACTATGAAAGATGGACTTAGGCCCTTTAGTTTCATAAATTATCCATGATAGCCCGTGATCTAGCTGGAGTCTCTTAAAACTGAAGATCATTGATATCAATTTTGCCCCGTTTTCTATGTTATAACTATGAAAAAGGGACTTAGGACCTTTAGTTTTATAAGCTATCCATGATAGCCCGTGAACTAGCTGTAGCCTCTTAAAATTAAAGATTATTGATATAAACATTGACCCGTTTTCTATGTTATAACTATGAAAGATGGACTTAGGCCTTCTAGTTTTATAATTTGTCAATTATGGCCCGTGAACTAGCTCTAGCCTATTATAATAGAAGATAATTGATATAAACCTTGGCCCGTTTTCTTTGTTATAACTATGAAAGATGGCCTTAGGCCCTTTAGTTTTATAAGCTAACCATGATAGCCCGTGAACTAGCTGTAGCCTCTTAAAATTGAACATTATTGATATAAACATCGACCCGTTTTCTATGTTATAACTATGAAAGATGCACTTAGGCCTTCTAGTTTTATAATTTATCAACTATAGCCCGTGAACTAGCTCTAGCCTATTATAATAGAAGATTATTGATAAAAATTTTGACCCGTTTTCTATGTTATAACTATGAAAGATTGTCTTAGGCCCTTTAGTTTTATAAGATATCCATGATTGCCCGTGAACTTTCTGTAGCCTCTTAAAATTGAAGATTATTGATATAAACTTTGACCCGTTTTCTATGTAATAACTATGAAAAAGGGACTAAGGAACTTTAGTTTTATAAATTATCCATGATAGCCCGTGAACTAGCTGTAACCTCTTAAAATAGAAGATTATTGATATAAAGTTTGTCCCGTTTTCTATGTTATAACTACGAAAGATTGTCTTAGGCCCTTTAGTTTTATAAGCTATCCATGATAGCCCGTGAACTATCTGTAGCCTCTTAAAATTGAAGATTATTGATATAAACTTGGACCCGTTTTCTATGTAATAACTATGAAGGATGGACTTAGTACCTTTAGTTTCATAAATTATCCATGATAGCCCGTGATCTAGCTGGAGGCTCTTAAAATTGAAGATTATTGATATAAATTTTGACCCGTTTTCTATGTTATAACTATGAAAAAGGGACTTAGGAACTTTAGTTTTATAAATTATCCATGATAGCCCGTGAACTAGCTGTAACCTCTTAAAATAGAAGATTATTGATATAAAGTTTGACCCGTTTTCTATGTTATAACTATGAAAAAGGGACTTAGGACCTTTAGTTTTATAAATTATCCATGATAGCCCGTGAACTAGCTGTAACCTCTTAAAATAGAAGATTATTGATATAAAGTTTGACCCGTTTTCTATGTTATAACTATGAAAGATTGTCTTAGGCCCTTTGGTTTTATAAGCTATCCATGATAGCCCGTGAACTATCTGTAGCCTCTTAAAATTGAAGATTATTGATATAAACTTGGGCCCGTTTTCCATGTAATAACTATGAAGGATGGACTTAGGCCCTTTAGTTTCATAGATTATCCATGATAGCCCGTGATCTAGCTGTAACCTCTTAAAATAGAAGATTATTGATATAAAGTTTTACCCGTTTTCTATGTTATAACTATGAAAGATTGTCTTAGGCCCTTTAGTTTTATAAGCTATCCATGATAGCCCGTGAACTATCTGTAGCCTCTCAAAGTTGAAGATTATTGATATAAACTTGGACCCGTTTTCTATGTAATAACTATGAAGGATGGACTTAGGCCCTTTAGTTTCATAGATTATCCATGATAGCCCGTGATCTAGCTGGAGTCTCTTAAAATTGAAGATTATTGATATGAATTTTGACCCCTTTTCTATGTAATAACTATGAAAGATGGACTTAGGCCCTTTAGTTTTATAAGTTGACCATGATAGCCCTTGAACTAGCTGTAGCCTCTTAAAATTGAAGATTATTGATATAAACTTTGACCCATTTTCTATGTAATAACTATGAAAGATGGACTTAGGCCCTTTAGTTTTATAAGTTAACCATGATATCCCGTAAGCTAGCTCTAATCTCTTAAAATCGAAGATACTTGATATACCCTTAATATCTTATCAGTTGCTTTGGCTCTTTGTCTATGTAATTACTTTAAAACCGGGACTAAGGCACTTTAGTTCCAAAAGTTATCAATGCTTAGCCCGTTAACCAGCTCTAATCACTGGAGGCCCAATCGCGTAAATATCACGAATGACATCACCTTCTGCTGTTTTCTGCCTAAAACGTCCTATTTTCAATATAGGATATTGTATTGTTGTTGTTGTTGTGGTGATACGCCACATTGTAATAACTTTATACTTATATAATATATAATAATATCCTATATTGAAAATAGGACGTTTTAGGCAGAAAACAACACAAGGTTATATCATTCATGGTAATTAATTATGCGATTGGGCCTCCTTTGCTCTAGTCTAAAAAAATCGAAGTTAATTTATGAATCTCCAAAACTTTCAAACAGTAGTCTTTGTTAAAATATTTTCCGATCCCATTAGATAACTTGCAACGAAACTTCTCGTCACCCAGGACATTCCACTAACATATTATTTCTTGTTACTTTTTAGACATTTGACATCGTTTATCATGAAAAAATCTGGCAGCAGTAATGATGATGATGGCATTGCCCCTAATGAGGAAAACATGGCCTGGCCTGAAGGTTCTTATTTTGTTGGTTCTTTTATGTGGGGATTTACTGTATTTATATAAACGTATAAATGTAGCTATCAGTTGCATTGGGCCGTTTCTATGTAATAACATTGGAACAGGGACTTAGCCGCTTCAGCATCTTAAGCTATCCACCATAGCCCATGAACTTGCACTACTCTCTTGAAATCTTAGATTATTGGTAAAACTTATAATCATATCAGTTGCGTTTCCTGTTTTCTATGTAATGACTATTAAAGAGGGGATTTAGGTCCTTTAGCATTATACGTTATCCATGATATCCCGTAAACTAGATCTGATCTTTTAAAATCGAAGATTTTCGATATAAACTTATAATCGTATCAGAGTAGGTAGTGTTTAGGGAATACTACGGCGGGGGCGTACTACGGCAGGTGGTGTAGGCCCTTCATGATCATGTCAACACCTAGCGTTATAGGAAAGCCCCTAAAATGACGTAATATTCGTCTAATCCGATTGGTTACAACTTTCCAGAAAATGGGAAAGTTTCGGAAAAGTCTCAGGAAAAGACCGGGTCTAGTCGGATTTTCGCGCGAAAAAATTGGAAAGGAGATGACGCCATCGTTTCAACTGCTGGATGTTGTGTACAGGTTTTTTCAAAGTTTACTGCTACTCAAAAGAGAATAGATACTTATTGGAAGATGTTAACTACAAGAAGAGTAATTTTAAGGTATGTAATGTCAACAATATAAGTAAATAAGACAGTTACTTCACCAATATTTAATGATAAATTTTACTTCACTAAGATGTCCATCATATAATCGTTTAATTAACACCACCCCTCTCAGACTCGAAAGGCTATCGACGAATGCTCTGGCCAATGTCATGAGAGGCTGTGTAGAACCCTTATACAGCGCGGGAAGAGTAGGCCGTTCGTTGCAACAGCCATTTTCGGTGAGCTTCAGAACAGGTGGCTGAAGACTTTTCCATGTATGAGAAACTCTTGGACACGGGAGACCCTTGGTAGACAGATAATGCTGCTCATCAAGGCCCCGTTTAGTTCGTGTTTTATTATTCGAAATTTGGTGGACTAGGATAGTCAACACACCATTAACTAAATTTAAACCACTCAAACACTCCTGTCAAACACTTTTTCAGACACTTTTTGAGAAAATTTTTATCATTCGGTAACCTCTTATATCATTCTTCTTTTCCTAGATTAGAATCTTCACAGATTTTTGAGGAGGAGAGCAACTGCTCCATTTGCCTATCATCCGAGATTAATGATGTTTACTAGAGACTTGAAAATTCATACATATAACTAGTCAATGATGGAGATTCAAAATATGTATCTAAATTTATATTCATCAAACTGCGAATGCGCAGTAGCCATTTTAGTTACAATTAGAGCTAGAGGCCTGAAACCTAGTTTATTGGAAAATAAATGATAATGATCTAAATCAAATTTCAACGCACAAGATATGTAACATTTGCTATGAACTAACTTCCGCACAGCGCCACAGGTCTGATTGCATCTTTTTCATACAAGAAAACATGCTTGAAAAGTTGTATTTTCCCTTTTCCTTGATCACTGGGTAGATTATTCAAAAAATGACAGGTGGATAAATAGACATCATTTATCGACGAATATTGCCATATATTTTTCGATTTCTCTGGCATGTAATCGCCGTAGAAAACTGCTATATTTTACTGCTATTATAACGAATATTTTGGTATGAATTTTAATAAATTTGCTCAAAGATTTTTGGCATATAATTTGCATTTTATGCAGACACCTCTTGAGTGGATTTCTAGTGATGTGATCCATGGTATCCCCTAAACTAGCTGTAATCTTTTGACATCGAAGATTATTGAAATTGCAACAATCAAAAGATGACATTATGCAAGAACTAATGGAAAGTGATGAATCCCTTGAAAACATTAAAGAATGGGGGCTGGCTCAGAAGAATGAAATAAAAACCTTCTGTGCAGTCCGAGATGACTTGAATAAAAAGTTGAAAGAGATATCAGCAGAAGAAAATGAAAATAGACGTCAGCGCAAGCTAGATGAACTGCAACTAGAAGAAGAATGGATAAAAAAGAGGGCAGACATGCAAAGTCAAATTATCAACAGTGGAGCAGCAAGCAATCAGCAAGCAAGCATCAATAAAACTACAGCAGTCAAACTGCAAAAATACACAATCACACCATTTCGAGGAGATTATCAAGACTGGCTAAGGTTTTGGAACCAGTTCTCTGTTGAAGTAGATGGCTCTAATATTGCAGAAATTAGCAAATTCAATTATTTGCTTGAGCTAGTTAAAGGAAAACCACGAGATGACATTATGGGACTGCCTCACAGTACAGAGGGATACGAAGAGGCCAAGCGTATCCTTGTTGAAACATATGGCAAGGATATCAAAATTCATAAATCTCTCATCAAAGATCTAGAGGGTCTACGAGCATTGACAGCATACACAAAAGGCATCAAGTTCATGAGTTCTACAACAAACTTGCAAGAATAGTGAGAACTCTGGGCACTATGAAAAGCTTGATACAGCACAGAGTGCAGTTTACACTTTGATGGATAAGTTAGGCCCGTAAGAGAAATCATCACCCAAGCAGAAGATCAGTGGGAGGAATGGAGTTTGGAAGATCTTGTTGAGAATCTACGCAAGTATATCGATCGTAATCCCCTACAAACCAGAGATGAAGTGAGACGAAGAGATAACACAACAACTGATACACGCAACAGATATGATAAAATGATGATGGGGCAGTTCAAGAACAAATGCATCTATTGTGATAGTCATGAACATACAAGTGGAAAATGCACAAAAATTTTGGATGTGGCAACAAGACGTGAAATTCTCAAAAAACGCAAAGCCTGCTTTAATTGTACAGCCATAGGTCACGCTGTATCACAATGCAGATCAAGATCATGTTTTACTTGTGGGCAAAAACATCACACCTCCATATGTCAGCAGAATAAATCTACAATGGATGAAATTAAGTCATCAAAAGATGAAAACCCATCTGAGAAAGGTATGAGTGGTACAATTGGACAATTTGGTGCTATACATGGGTCACTAAATGCAACAATCGAAACAGAACCTGTTCGAATAATGGTTGATACTGGGGCAAGCAGCTCCTACATCTGCAGTGATATCACTTACTGAACCTACAAAATCTGAGCAATTCAACCATGAAGAGTTCAAAAACAAATCCACAGGAATGGTGATGGCACTTATGAAACAGCGCTGCCTTGGAAACCTGATTGCATAGCATTGCCGGACAACAGAGAGGCAACTAAAGCAAGGCTTAGTGTGACTGCTAGAAGACTGGAAAGAATTGGAAAACTTGAAGAGTATGACCAAATAATGCAGGAACAAATACAGACTGGCATTCTTGAGCAAACAAATGATGACTCAACTAACACAGTTGTGCACTACATACCACACCAACCAGTTGTGCGAGAACAAGCACAGACCACGAAACTCAGAATCGTTTATGATTGCTCAGCGAAAACATCTCAACAATTACCGTCGCTGAATGAATGCTTGGAAACAGGTCCGGCTCTTCAACCAAAGTTATTTGATATTTTATTGCGCAGTCGTTTCAAGAGATTCTTGATCATCGGAGACATTCAAAAGGCATTTTTACAAATTCGACTAAAGAAGATAGACCGCGATGCTCAAAGAATAATCTGGTATAACAACTTAAAAGATCGTAAACTTGTAGAGTATCGATTTACACGAGTGATCTTTGGGGCAACATCTAGCCCATATATTCTGGGGGCAACAATAGAAAAACATTTGCAGCAATACGAAAATGAGTTTGCTCCTACAGTTTCAGCACTTAGGCGTGATACATATATCGATGATATTCAAGGGGGTGGTGATACACCTGAAGAAGCAGCAAAGTTCAAAAATGAGGCAATAACCATTATGAGAGATGCTGGGTTTCAACTACATAAGTGGCATTCTAACCTTCGACAGCTTGAATCTGATGAAAATGCTGATACCGAAACAACCTATGCAAAAACCACAACAGGAAATGAGAGTTCTGATACAAAGATTCTGGGAATACCATGGAACAAAGCCGATGACAGTTTGTCTGTTGAATTGGTGAGCTGTACCAATGCCCAGCACACTACCAAGCGTAAAATGATATCGCTCATTAACTCGGTGTTTGACATTCTTGGTTGGGTATCACCAATCATGATATCAGCTAAACTATTGTTCAGTGAAGTTTGCAAACTAAAAACAGGATGGGATGAATGCATTCCCGAGACTATTCAAAGAAAGTGGAAATCCTGGTTGTCAACCCTTGAACACTGCAATAAAATAACTTTACCAAGAAGTCTTGCTTCTCAGGTACAAAGTGAATTCGTACTCCATGGTTTTGCTGATGCTAGTGGAGTGGCAGTATGTGCAGCTATCTATGTTGTTGAGTATAAATTTGGCCAACCAATATCTCAAAATCTACTTGCAGCCAAATCAAGAGTTGCTCCGCAAGACACTAGTATCCCGAGACTAGAACTGATTGCAGCCCACACCCTTGCAAAGTTGCAGTCAAACGTCAATAGTGCCTTGGTCAAAGTTCCAATATCATCAGTTCATTTCTGGGTGGACAGCACAACAGTACTCTACTGGTTGTCAAATCAAGGTTCCTATGCAGTATTTGTACGGAATCGTGTCAACAAGATTAAAGAACTTGCTGATGGAATGTGGCGCTACGTTCCAACCAAGGAAAACCCTAGTGATATCGGGACAAGAGGAGCTGAGCCCAAAAATCTTAATGACCTTTGGTTCCACGGACCAAGATGGATATCCGATGAAGAACAATGGCCAGTCCAACCTGACATTGTGAAAACTAAGGAAGCAACAGTGGAAGAAAGCGCGAAAAGTACCAAGGTTTTAATGTCACAGAACACATTGAAAGAGACAGGAGACAGAGAAAGTTTCTTTGAACATATGATAAGCAGATACAAGTTTGAAAAACTTATTCGTATAACTGCATTCATCAAACGTTTTCAGCAAAACTGTAGAGGTGGTCGTCTCAATGGGCCACTTAAGCTAACAGAGATACAACAAGCTGAAAAATTGTGGGTCAAACTAGCACAAGAACACGAGTTATTGGACCCAAACCTCAAGATACTTAAAGACGACGACGGAATTTCAAGAGTTGATGGTCGTATACCTGGTTATCAACCAATATTGCTTCCAAGCAAAGGATCATTCTCACAATCAATTGTTGAATATTTTCATGAACGAACCCTACACGGGGGAGTTCAATCAACTATGACAAAACTACGAGAGCGTTTTTGGATACCACGGCTGAGATCATTAGTGAAGAAGATTATCTACTCTTGCAACCTATGTAAGAAACTAAGAGCCAAGCTACTGAAAGCACCCTCAACGTCCAATCTGCCGAAATTTCGTGTGGAATTAGTAGAGCCTTTTGCCGCAACAGGTGTTGACTTCGCCGGTCCACTGCTTTACAAAACCAACAATCGTGAGACAGCAAAAGCCTACGTAGCCCTCTTCACCTGTGCAGCTACTCGAGCAGTACACCTGAAACTTTGCCAAGAGATGTCGGCTGAGGAGTTTAAACATGCTTTAAAAGAGTTTGTAGCAAGACGAGGCACTCCAAAACTTATCGTCAGTGACAATGCGAAAACATTCCAGACAACAGCAACGTGGCTTCGAAAGCTAGAATCAGATGAAGATCTTCATTACTATCTCAATGCTGAACAAATTGAGTGGAGATTTAATATGTCTCGTGCCCCATGGTGGGGTGGATTTTTGAGAGACTTGTCGGCAAGATTTTGGCAAACTTATAATCGTATCAGTTGCTTAGGCCCGTTGTCTATGTAGTTACTATTAAAGAGGGATCTAGCATCATATGTTATCCATGATATCCCGTCAACTAGATCTAATATTTTAAAATCAAAGATTATCGATATAAACTTATAATCGCTTCAGTTGCTTAGGCCCGCTGTCTATGCAATAACTATTAAAGACGGGATTTAGGCACTTTAGCATCATACATTATCCATTATATCCCGAAAACTAGATATAATATTTTAAAATCGAAGACTATCGATATAAACTTAAAATCGTTTCAGTTGCTTAGGCCCGTTTTTTATGTAATAGTTATTAAAGAGAGGATTTAGGCCTTTTAGCATCATACGATATCCATGATATCCGATTAATTAGCTATAATCTTTTAAAATCGAAGATACTTGATATAAACTGAATATCGTATCAGCTCTTTGGCCCTATGTCTATGTAATTACTGTAAAACTGGGACTAAGGCTATTAATATTTATCCATGATTAGCACGTTAACCAGCCCTAGTTTCAAAAAATTGAAGTTTATTCATAAATTCTCAATGCTTTCAAACAGTATTCCTTGTTAAAATATTTTCCGTTGCCATTAGTTAACTTCTAAAGAAACTTCTCGTCACCCAGGACATTCCACTAACATATTTTTGTTGTTAAGTTTTAGAAATTTCACATCGGCTATCATGAAAAAATCTGGCAGCAGTAATGGTGATGATTGCATTGCCCCTGATGAGGGAAAAAGTTTAGAATCCCTGTAAGTTCAATCTTAATTTACAATGAAACAACCTTGTCATCTCTGACTTTACCATAGGCCAAGAACATAGGAAACTATGCTAATGTTTCCTTTGTTGATGTAGTTTTTTGGACTAACAATCATATAATGTCATTTTTGTACTCTAGTAGGAAGATTTTTAATATAAACTTATAATCGTAACAGTTGCGTTGGCCCGTTTTCTATGTAATAACTATTATGCTAAAGGACTAAAGCCCTTTAGCATTTTACGTTATCCATGATATCCCCTAAACTAGCTGTAATCTTTTAACATCGAAGATTATTGAAATAAACTTATAATCGTATCAGTTGCTTAGGTCCGTTGTCTATGCATTTACTATTAAAGAGGGATCTAGCATCATATGTTATTCATGATATCCCGTCAACTAGATCTAATATTTTAAAATCAAAGATTATTGATATAAAGTTATAATCGCTTCAGTTGCTTAGGCCCGCTGTCTATGCAATAACTATTAAAGACGGGATTTAGGCCCTTTAGCATCATACATTATCCATTATATCCCGAAAACTAGATATAATATTTTAAAATCGAAGATTATTGAAATAAACTTGTAATCGTATCAGTTGCTTAGGCCTGTTGTCTATGTAATTACTATTAAAGAGGGATCTATTATCATATGTTATCTATGATATCCCGTCAACTAGATCTAATCGATTAGAATCAAAGATTATCGATACAAGCTTATAATCGTTTCAGTTGCTTAGGCCCGTTTTTTATGTAATAACTATAAAACTGGGACTAATCTCATAAAATCGAAAATTACCGATTTACACTTATAACCTTATCAGTTGCTTTTTCCAGTTTCTATGTAATTACTATAATACAGGGAGTTAGGCCTTTTAGTATCTTAGGTTATCCATGATTAGCCCGTGTACCAGCTCGTATCTCTTACAATCGATGATTCTTCATATTAGCTTATAATCATATTTGTCGCGTGTGCCTGTTATCGATGTTATTTATGCTATTAAACGAGGACTTAGGCTCTTTAGCGTCATAACGAATCCATGATAGCCTGTGAACCTAGCTGTAATCTCTTAAAATCAAACATTATTGATATAAACTTTGGCCCGGTTTCCATACTATACCTATGAAACAGGGACTTAAGTCCCTTAAAATCTTAAGTTATGCATGGTAGCCCGTCAACTAGCCCTTATCTCTTGTAATCGAAGATTATTCATTTAAACAAAGATTGCTCGTATTAACTTATATTTGTAAGGGTTGTGTTGGCCCGTTTTCTATGTAATAACTATAAAACAGGGAATTAGGCCCTTTAGCATCATGCGTTATCTATGATAACCTGTAAACTTGTCTCATCTTTTAAATTCCAATATTATCGATATAAACGTATTGTCGTATCAGTTGCTTAGGCCCGTTTTCTATGTAATAACTATAAAACTGGGGCTTAACTTCTTGAAATTGAAAGTTGTTTATATACATTTATGATGGTATCAGTTTGTTTGGCCTAGTTTCTTTGTTATAACTAGAAAACAGGGACTCAAGCCCTTTAGCTTCTCGTGTTATCCATGATAGCCCGGGAACTAGCCCGATCTCTTAAAATCGTAGATTATTGACATGAAGCTTGGACTTTCATCTATTTCATAACTATGAAACAGAGAGTTATGCCCTTAAACTTATTAATTTATCCATGATAGCCCGTGAACTATCTCTTATCACTTAAAATCTAAGTTTATTGGTGTTAACTTGCTATAGTGACAGTTTGCGTTGGCCTGTTTTCTTTGTAAAAACCAAAAAAATTCTGCATTTCAGATAGAGCCATTGAGCTTCAATGACCTCATCATACAAGAACTGTAGAGCTGAATACGCTGGGAAGGTTGGAAATGCAGCAGCTGATTCCAAGGCACTCTTGCTCTTCTTTTCTTGCAATGACTTGTATATGTGACGCATTTGAAATAACTGTAATTCATTTAAAATAATCTTTTAATTTATAGCTATTAAGAGCACTTTTCGTTTTTCTGTACATTATCGTTTGTCACCAAACTCTAATTTATCTAACTAATTCTTAGTTGACTAATCTATCCCAATGTATTATGGATTATTAGTATAGTTACAGATTTATTTGAGTATAAGGGATTTGATTGAGGCAGATAAAAGTTCGCCGTGAACGAAAGGGCCTTGCTAAGCAAACTTGCAAAATACACTTTGCTAGGAAAAGTGCTGTCGTGTTCATCAAATTTTAGTATGGTAGCTACTTTTAGTGTTTTTTACTGGCATAAACTACATTTTTCAATGAAGATTCTAAATTGACTTTTTATGTAATTTTGGTTAATAATGTAAAAAATTAAAAAAACAACTGTTATCCTTCTGCTATTTACAGTATTCCTCCTTTTTTACATGAACGAGCACATGTCAGTAATATGATTTGTGTAGCCAAGATCCCTTGCGTAGGATTTTAAAGGCCTTTGATACACCTAAACAAGACGTAGAGCAAGAAACCACAGCACAGCGCTAAAATAGATATTAAAACCATTATGAAGTTTTGAGTGAAGCAATAGAACGCATGTCATTTGTCCATCTTGAGATCAATAGACGTTTCCGTAACAGATGGCGACCGTTTCTGTAAGTTCTTTGTTTTTTATTAAGGAAAGTGTGTAACTAAGGAAATCATTCCCAGAATTCCCTTCCAAAAGCCTTAATTAAAAACAAAGTACAGAAAAGCCGCCATCTTTTGCGGAAAGGTCTATAGTTGTTGCTCTTGCCGCAGCTCTTGCAACAACATATCTTAAAACCCACTACGAGACACAGTCTTCTCCAACAAGCGATACAGTGATGAATCAACATTTCGTTGTTCCTGTTTTGAAGAGGCATCCTTTGGCAACTTAAAAACTTGCACACAGTCAGTTAACCGTTTTGAGGTTGCTGTTTTTGTGAGGTGTCTAAGTACAACAATGAAGCTTAGAATTTGCGATGCGAAACACAATCGTCGAACACCATTTTGTATTGCTGTTTGTTGTGATAAGGCGTCTCAGTGCAACAATAACAACTTACTATATCAGACTCTGTCATCGGTCATCATTTTCTGGTTGCTGTTGTTAGGAGGCATTTAGAGCAAGAATTAAGCTTAAAACACTCTGAGCAAACAGCTTTATGGTTGTTGTTGTTTTTACTGTTTGCGATGAGTGAGACTCTTGTAATAAGTCCATCCGACATTAAGCTGAGGTTAGGAGGCATCCTATTGCAACAAGCTTTAAACTTGCTATACGAGAAACTGTCGTAACTGAAATTTTTTTTCTCCCTGTTCTGAGTTGCCATCACATGAAGCTTAAAACGTGCCATACGAGACACTGTTATATTTTTGCTCTTGTGTAAGGTAAGGACTGTACCCTCATCTTAGTACTTTTAGTCTTCCTGGAATCCGTGTTGTTTACGATGGGAAAAGGATTTTTTATTATATAGGATAGCCGTGATGCAGAACCACATGATACATTACTCTTGTCTATGTACATAAGCCCTTAGATATCGAGTAAAAGAACAATTTGCCGAGAGAGAATATAGCTCATTTTTCATTGCAACATGATGTCTTGTTTTTTATTTCTGACTTGCAATGAAAGTCCAAACAAAATAGCAAGCATTGGATCAGCATTGGGAGGCCTCCCTTTTTCCGTGTTGGTCGTGTGATGGGTCATGTGATTGTCATGGATCACGAGATAAACCTTTTAGCATCATGTGCTGTTTTTTCCCAATAAAAATAAATTCTTCTTGCGAAATAGAAGCTGGCTGATGTCACGAGATTCTATCTCGAAGGTTCTTTGTTCTTCTAAGATTTTATTGGTTGGTTTTATATTTAATTTTGTATTCTGAATTTTGATTGGCTTTTATTTTTAAAGTTTGGGCGTGTCATCCATGTGCTTTCCAGCAGATACTGGTATAAAATGCTGTGAATGTGGACTTGGAGGTAATTTCACTTGGGAAAAGCTACAGCAAAGACCGAGTTCTCTGAAGTGTCATCCTCCATAGCATTGATCTCCATCTTGCTTACAGTAAGTAATCCTAAGAATATTCTTCCTCGAGCCTTTAATCTTAATTTGTAAACTATCGTTAAATTAGTTGTCTGAAATTGAAGGCAGTATCGATTTGTCGCTTGATAATTCCTTTTTGAATTAGCAACGCATCGTCATGTACTCTTTCATAACTTAAAGAGGTCAGAAATTTAACACAAAAACGACATTTTTTAGTTTTGAAAACATGTTTCGATCATCATGTGATCATCATGATCGCAACATGTTTTCGAAACTAAAAAATGTTGTTTTTGTGTTAAATCTCTGACAAGTTTGCTTATCTTACGATCTTAAAGAGGTCAATTTTTTGCGACATGATCTACGTACTTTGAGTTAAACTACTGAAAAAGTATTTAGAACTCTGTCAAATTTTGATAGCGGTAAAAGTTGATAGTGTATAATAAAGTATCTGTTATTCGACATAATGCATAAAATTTACTTTTAAGAATTGCCGCACTCAAACAATCTTATACAAGTCCACGAAATTTTCACGGACGATATTTTGTCAGTTTGAAGAATTTAAGCAATTGCTGTTCCTTTGAGATCAAATCGTAAAAAACTGTGTCATGTATCATTGTTGGGGATGATTAACTTGGAGATTTAAGCTATTAAGTCAGTAACAGTGTGTTTTTCTTGCATAGACTCGCATTGCGAGGAGTACCGAGATATAATGTAGGGACATATAGGAGAGATTAAAGGGGTTTTATCCCAGTACTGTAAGGCTGTATTGGTACTGCAATCTAGACTATTGAGAAAAACTGTATTTATTTTGCTAATTTGTTATTCTCGTTTTGATGTTAGTCTCGGAGCATTAAACTACAACGTTTTCATGCGCAAAAACCTTAAAGATATTCTAAATGGAAAAGGCTGCAAAACCATTTCAAATAGGTAAGCTAAAGCCTATAGAGAATTGCAACTTTCCGGTAGCCTTGTAAATAGGAGAGAATCGCCGAAAAAAAGAATACTGTACCTCAACAATCTTTAATAGTGCCCTTTCCATAATTTCCTTAATTATTAAATTTTACTGACCTTACATGAACCTACTCAGACAACTCTATTTTCCCTAAATAACTCTGTCCATGAACTTTAAGCAATTTGTGTTGTTCATTTGAGCACCTTTAAAGATTTGACCGTGAAAAACCACTGGGGTGAAGTTCTACACCCTCGATCATCTTACCCGATCAAATCCTCATAAATTCTCACACTTTAATCAGTACAGAATCAGCATCGCAAGAACTAAGCGTAAAAATTTTCCTCAAAACTACAAAGAAGGTGCTGAATTCGAATCTGAAGTCGAAACTTCTCTATGATCTAATTTTCAATTTTTTGAAAACGAGGCCCTTAGTTGAAATGGGCTATTATGAATGGATTCCCAAGAATAGAACCCACAGGTGGCCCAGAGTGTGAATTTAGACAGAACAATAATTTGATTCCTTTATCACATTGTAATACCTGCGTGTTTTGCTTGTTGTGACTCTTTTTTGTCGATGTTTTATTTAATTAAATTCTTTTTCTCACTCCATCTGAACACAATGTTTTTTATTTGCTCATGTCATATTGCCCCCGATTCCTGCTAGTGCATATTAAATGTTCCTCATTTATCGAACTAAAGTCCCACAAACTTTCACCTTCTCCCAAATCCCTATATTTATCATGAATCTTCTTCCGCTTTTCCTGTTCAAAAACTATTCAATTCAAAATTTGATCGTGCGGAAATCTCCAGATAGGAATATCTCTTGTTGTATTTATAAGCCTCTGTCCGTCTAACATTTTATGTTATGCGATATTTACGCAACTATAATTTTCCTTTCATAGAGATCGAAAGATATTCGAAAATGAAAAATAAGAAGTCATTTGTAATAAGTAAGTAAACACCTCCGGTAAACGTTGTGTTGCAAAAATACCTTCCAATAGACTGAATCCATTTCAGGTCACATGATCATACACACAAACTGGTATAAACAAGGTTAGCACGAGATACGGTTGGAGTGGAGACATTTCCCTATTTGACAAATGCAATGATAAAATGAGACCATTTTCCGTAGGTAACGAAAACTACCCCTTGAACAAAGGTCACTTATTCAACAAGATCAACCATTTTTTTTATCAACCATCCAACTCTTATTATATGATACTAATTGGTAAAAAAATGTTATCTCTGATTAAAAATTTTGCCAGAGAAGAAATAATATTTATTTTAATTCACGTATTCTGCTGAGTTGTCTTCACTTGAACTGAAAAAGACTTGGTCACTTATTTAAAATTCTTTTTGACAGGTGAAAGAGCAGTTGAGGATGAGCAAGATGGACACGTGAAAGGTAAAATTGCTATTAAGGAACATAGCTACATTTTCTTAGAATTCCGACGAATGAAGACAAACCAGATCTTTTGAATAACAATTTAAAACGAATTCTTATTACATATACCAACTTACTATCATCTTTGACTTACGTCTGCATTGAGAAGCATTACAATACCGCACGACAGTGTCCGTCTGTTCATTAACCTAGGCCTTTAGCATTCTAGTCTGAAACATCTCCAATCGCATATTTTGCTTTCCCCTCTTGTTTTTCAACACTCTTCTTGCGGGATAGGAACGGCACATGCGTCTTCTATGCACAAAGTGCCTGGATCTTTCAACCTTTGCAATCATCACGTCAATACCTAGAAAGAAATGTTGCTCTCAAATCCCAATATTTTGCTGATTAATTGTCATCCCAAGGTAAATAATAGTACCAGTGACTTCCATAATTTCAGAAACATCTCTATCAAGCCCCTGGTATTTTTGGACTGTTTTTTAAGGGAGACTTCTTATATAGTGGGGCTTATAAGAGAGGATGGCTTGGTAAAAATAAATGCTAATTCAGCGTTTTGTTAATCAAGAACAAGGTTATAAACATTAGAAATGGTAAATGCGCTCATTAGCAGTGTTGCTCGAAAACCCGATATTTGATTGATTAATGGTCATTTCATGGGAAATAATGGTACTAGTAACTTCACAACTGATTAAAGTTACCTAAAAGCTCTATAAAGCCATCTGGGATTTTTCTCGGAGTTGAAGACGGATGTCACTAACATAAGAAATGGGCGACATAACAACGTTTGACCGTATCACAGGAAATTTGTAGTTACATATTGAAAATGTCTAGCACATTCCATTTAAATTTAGATTCAATTCCATACATTAACTACTGAGTTGTCGAGTGCCAAAAAGAAGGCTTTCTTAAAGATTCAAGAGTACAGATACATTGAGGAGTGGGGTTTCAAGGGGCTTATGAAAGAGAGATTAATGATCGAGTTGAACGGTATTATAATTTATTTGTCATTTAATTGTTGGTAATCTCTGTGTTAGTGACAATGGAGTTTCCAGAGGAAAGCGAGGAATCAGAAACATCTCCAGATGCTTCAGAGAATGAAAATGCAGGTAATATGCTTTACGATGTTTCCGAAATACATTATGACAATGCCAGTTTTCTCTATAAAAGCGCATGAAATATTAAAAAAAACTGGGAAACCAGGCTCAATGAACGTGGCCTTATTGTATAGAACTGGGCTTCAATCTATTTTGTGAGGACAGGAAAGCCCTCAATGGTTGGAGTTACAAGATGAAATAATCGCATTGCAGCATTGAACGTAACGTGCGTTTGTACGTATTGGCAAAATTTCTCTGCTCTATTTTGCCATTGTTTGTAGAGATTAAAATTATTTCGCTTTTCACAAGAACAAAACTTAGATCTGCAGTTTTGCTGTACTTATCTACCGCAAACTTATTGAAATGTCTGACCCTCTTCTGTAAACAGTTCCTCATGATAACGACGACTTTCCAAATTTTCTATGGAAGATCTCGATAGAAAATTCCATTCCGGTTATTTTAACACGGAGTAAATGGAAATTTAAAAACATCTCTGCCATGTTATTGGTTTGTAGGTCCTATAATGCTTGTAATCAACAGAAAAATCCAACTAACTTGAGGCAGTCTCCTTTAAGCATCTCTTCACAATTCGTGCTTGATCGTTTTCTTTTTATCTAACGTAATTGACAGGAGATCCTCTAGTTTCAAACCTAAATTCACTTTCTTGATCGAGTTTTAACCAAGCATCCTACAAGGGACAGGGATCTTGCTGTCGGTCAATTAAGGCAAGGATGGAGTAGCAACAAACAATTGCGCGTATCATTGAATTAACTTTTACAGATAGTATCATTAAATCAACATCTGATCCTCTCGCCGCTTATCGCACAGCGACTCGCCCATTTCGAGAAATTGTTTATTGAAAACAGCACTAAGATTTAAATTTTCCAATTTCGACCTTGCTGATGGCTGACAATGATCGTTGTTTTAATTTTTTCTTTGGTAACAGACGAGATAGATGCATTTATTAACAGTACAATAGAATAGCATAGTAGTCTGTTTAGCAATGGAATTCGTGTTGCATGCTTGGGAAGCGTGCTTGACAGTAGCCAGGGTATATAAGGTTATCAAGACGTGCAGATCTTCACAGGTCGATAGCAAGTTATCATATAGTTGAGGTTCCCTCCCGCCCCACCCTGAACTTTATGTTAGATGAGCTAATCTTCAACTTCTACACCCTTTTAAAAATCTTGCTAGACTGACCTCACTACTTGCTTGCATGTTGTTTAGCTAATAAATTAAGTTATTTTCGTTTTAGTGAAATGAATTAGAAAATAATAGAAAAGGTTGGAAGTGGGAAAAAGCTAAATAAGAATTTTCAGGAGCATTATGATAGAGATAATAATACTTTTTCAACAACGATCTTCACAAATTATGCTATCCTTTATATATATGCTAAAAACATTGTTGGAATGGTATTATAGCTGACCAAAACATTTTATCCTAGACGCTGAAGAAATAGAAAATGAGGAAAAGGAAATACTGAAGCAAGGAATACAAGAAACAGAGCAGAAAGGTACGCAAAAGCATTTCATTACTTTTCTCTAGGAGCGTTTACAACTACAATCCAAAAGAATGTCAAGCTAAAGATACAGAGACTTAGTTTTGCTTGATATTATTTTGAACTCATTTTGGTAGGGAGAACAAAAGTCGAAATAGCATTGTCATGTTATAAAACTATTCTTAAGTATGCATTTAGATACTAATAATACGTGAATGGCATTAATAGAAGGGAATACATTAAATACATTCTTACGTATGCGTATGAAAGTTCATGATAAGAAATGAAAGCTGCTTGTGTTTTGTTAATTCTTGTTGACTCCATAATCTTACTAACTTTTTTTGTAATTTTTAGGCAAAACAGATGAAATGGTCTCGAAACTGGTCTTTGAAATGGAAAAAGGCAACGTATCAGAGGCTAAGAAGGTTTGTTTAGAAAAATTGCCTTTTCTTCATTGACGATTAAGTTCTGTATCATTACTTATTATCTCGTTGGGGCATAATTATGGTCAAATGTACAATCAAATGCCTGGGTGAAAGAATTCTCGCGTTCATTGAAAGGCATGCATTTAAGTAATCAGCCGTGCGGAAGTTACAGCTTACTATACAACTCACTTTCGAAGTAAAGCGAAACAAAATGCTACAAAACACAGCGAAATCTAGCGAAATAGTGCGAACTCGTTGAATAGAGGACTGGGAAGAAATTTAACTTCATGAAAATTGATAGCAAAAAATCTGGGTATAAGCTTATGAATAGCCAATTGTCAATAGTTTTGCTAGTGCTAGACATGTTGCAAATTATAAAAAACCGACTTGTGTAATCTATGACGAAAGTTCAATTTTAAGCCGTGAAAATGACCATCAATGGATTGTGTTAACAAGCTTGCCCCCTTTCAAAAAAGTGCAGCTTTCTTTAAATTCTATAAAAGAAAAACTCTCGCTGTTTATCTGTACATGGCTTATTTTCAGGCATGTTATATTTCGTCAACAATGCGAGGGCCTAGTCTATTTGTTGCGGGTGGATGGCTCCCAAAATTAGGAAAAAAATTAAACATTTTCTAAAACCACTTCCTCAAAAGTCAATTCTCGCCTATATTCTCGCCGAAAAAAGAAAAGTCGCATTCAGAAACATCTGAATTAACTTAGGATAGTAGCTGCCATAGCCGTTTTTGTGTGCAGGGGGAGGGGGATAAATAATTAAATGTCGCCAATGCTCCCTTGACCAAAACCGTGTCTGCTTTGACTTTATGCTGAAACTTGGTGATGACATATTGAGTATTTCAATATTTGCCTATTAAAGGGCATGTTTAACATGATAAGAAAAAGAAAATTTATGATTTTGAACCATGTAAATTTCAGGCACATGTAAATGATAATCAGCGAAATCTGGTAATAAGCTTGGCCCCTTTTAACAAACGCTGTAGTCTTCCATTTTGTAACCTTTCCTATTTTTCTTTATATTTAACACGTCACCTATGATAACAAACGACAGACTTCTATGATCTATTAAGAAAGTTCAGTAAACTCCGGGTATAAGCTTGCTTCCCCACCCTCACCCTGTGAACAAACTACATGGTTTTATTTTTTTGAGAATTTTTCAATCGGTTTTATTATGCCTAACATGTTTAAAATTGAAAATTATGTTTTTGTTCAATTTAATTCCCGTGGAAGTAGCAATCAATGTATTCCTCGACTTCGGAGTATTTCGTTTCATTTCGCTTCATTTCTTTACTATAATTCGCAGACCATAAAATTATAATCAACGAAAGTAGGCAAGGGTTACTGTCCTGACCTTTATTTAGAACCCGTCTAACAGCTCCAGAACAATATTCTGTAAAAGCTGACGTCCTGTAAGAACTGAGGAAATGGTGGTACTTCATTATAAGAGGCAGTATAAAATCAGCATAACATGAAATATTGTTAATGAGGGAGGAATTCTTTGTAGAAGATTTACCATATCGTTTCCCAGAGTTGTCACTTTCTGTCAGTTTCTCAGCAGTTTATATGGATAAGAATAAATATGAATATCTTCCGGAACTGAGCGAATCATCATCAAAAACATTTATATAAAAAACTCTTTGAAAACTGTTAACTGGTGTATGGTGTAAAATGCTCAGAAATTAAATTGTCTAATCCCTGTTGTTTGATTTGTTATCTCGTGACTTGCTTTTTTTTCAACAAACAGCTGTTGAATGTTTCTACTGTCGTGAAATTTTTGCACTAAATAAAATGAGAGCTACTTTGTAAGAAACTTTCCTCGTTTCAACGGTTCTTCTTTAAGGAGCTTAAGAAGCTAAATCTGAGCTTCAAGGTCCTTATAAAAATATAAAAATAGTTTTTTTGAGTTTCCAAAAGTGGCAAAAGTATTCTAACGACTTTCGATTAAAAAACATTAACAATTTTTGCATTTCGTGAAAAATTGATAAAAATCATGAAGCATTGCCTTGTAAATTCTGTGCAAAATATTTTAAGAGTTGTCTTTAAAGCCCATGATCAAAGTTTTGAAGTGTGCCATATTCATGTCCGCATTTTCAGCAATGAGGCTTTTCGATTTGTTCGACAATTTTTAGATAAATTTGAGCACAGTAGAGCTTATTGCTTTTGCTGAAATGACTTTCTTATTCAACAACTTTTGTTGGTGTGCGAAATTCATGTCCGCAATTTAAGAAGCTTCCATACGGCTGATTACAAAAGTGAGGACATTGCGTCTTTACAACCTGTTGATGCTTATAGCTGCTCAGCTGAATAATAATGCAACACGTACTTTTACCGTCTTTGTTTTCTCCCTCAGCTTTTTGAAGGTTGGGCAACAACGAATGCCAGAACGACCAAGTCTACAAAAAGGCCAAGCGTATCTTGCCCTGTAAAAAATTGCGATGCATCAGTGGTTAATTTAGAGAGACACCTACGACTCTGTCACAAGTGGACCCCAGGTTGTGTTAAAGGTGTCCGAAACAGACTTGGTCTTCGAAGGGAAAGAGAAATAAAGGCAGGCAACAAGAAAAAACAATTTACGGCCAAAGTCTGTCCTATACCATCGTGCAATAGATTGGTCAAGCGTTTAAACAACCACCTAAGACAGGTCCACAAGATAACCGAAAAGAAGAAAATTGTGCCACTTCTATCACAGGCACAAAAATCAACACATAGCATGGAAGCAAAAAAGCTAGAGGCAGTTGTTCCAAACATCCTTAAATCTAGCCTGGGTGATGCTGCCAACAATGAAAGAACTACTGATGCTGTCAACAATGAGAGAGAAATTAGAGAAAATGAAGATTCGAAAGAATGCCTCATAGCTTCTGTGGAGCCTTGTCAAGCTAATGTATTTTATGAAGTCGAAAATCTAATTCAAGATGAAGAATCAAGTGAAGATGAGGAAGATACGGATGAAGAGGAGACGGAATTTTTTGTCTCTGACGCTGATGTTTTAAACAACATCCCAGAAAGCAACCTTAAAACATCGGAGCAAGCAGATCACGTATTTAGTGACATCTGTAAATTTAAAATTTGGCTAAAATCTGTTGACGGCGGACGTAAAACTGATCGTCTTGCAAACGCCCATGCATCTCAAATTCTTGTCGTGCATAAAGCTGTTAATGGCGATTCAAGTCTAGAAGGACTAAATGATATGAAAGCAGTCCGAGACAAGTGGCTCATGCCTTTTATAACTCAGCGTCAGCCAGGAACAACAATGACCTATCTGCATTCTTTAATTCATTGGTACAATTTCGTTATAAATGAGAACTCCTGTTCGTTCCAATTCGACGCAGAAATGGGCAGGACATGCATTGGGAAAGTCAAACACTGGACTAAATCCATGAGAAAGCAACTAACAAGGCGTAAATGGGAGAAAAGAGCAGAAGACGCCGAAAAACTAGCAACACCGGAAGATTTCGCTACCTTTGACAATTCTGAGATTGTCAGAAGTGCAATAAAAATAGTGGGTAACTTCATGTCTTCATCGGGAATGCACTTGAGAAAAACAGAGTATACAACAGTTCGAGATTATCTGATTTCCATTTTGTGCACTGATAATGGATCCCGAACCGGCGCTATTGCAAACATGACAATAGAAGAGGTGAGAAGAGCAGAAAAAGACGGAGATGCCATGCTGATAACTGTTCTAGATCACAAAACATTACAGTCAACAGGACCGGCAATACTGGTTCTATCACTTGCCACATTTAGCTATTTGGATGTTTTTATCCAGAAAATCCGAGGCCAGGTTCCCATCGCTCACCCTAAATATGGCGATAATGTTTTTTTGAGATGGAACGGTAAAGCTATGAACACCTCCCGAGTCAGTGAGCAGTTTCGTGCCTTTTGGTACAAAGCGGTAGGAAAACACATGAATGCATCAATAATGAGGAAGTCATGTGTCAGTCAAGTACATTTCAACCGACCTGATATGAAGGTAGAATTAGCTGCACACATGTGTCACTCAGTAAAGACTGCTGAAAATGTTTATTGCCTCAAGGAAAAGAAGGCTAACTCGGCAAAGACGTCGTTATTCCTTCGAAACATAATGAGACAGGATGGCGGGCATGAAGATCGTGTCAAACAGCCGGAGAAACGAAGTTCTTCGCCGGATCTTTTCCAAAGCCTTGCACAAAGTGACCACTCTGAATCGGCTGCTGGTTCCAAAAGCGAGGATTCTCAACTAAGAAGCATCTTCAAAGATATCATCGAGTCAGAAAACCCTCCATCAATGTCCACTGTCAAGGGCAGATTAAATCAAAACCCAGCTTTTATCGGCCGTTCTAGAGCAATTTACGACAAGATCCGATACTGGATCAGGCAGAAGAAGTCGGAGTCTGCAAGTCTTCCTAATGAGATAGAGACGAACGATGAGCGTCTTGAGCGATATGGGCTCATTCAGAAAAAGCGAAAGGAGAAAAGTCATTATCAGAGCTCAGTGTCAGACATGGAAAGTTCTGTACATGAAAAGAGTGACTCTGAAGGCAGATTGAAGTTCTCAAAGGCAGATGACCATATTATAGCAAACGTCTTTAAGGATTATGTTACCTGCCAGAGAGTTGCAAAGGCGGATGAAATCATAAAGATATCAAAAGAAAGCCATAGAATGCGTCATCTGAATAGTGTTTTAGACGAGAAGCAAATTGTCGACAAGGTCAGAAACATGGCAAAGAAATATAAGAAAGAACACAAATGAGCTGACTATCTGAACGAATATTGACGAATATTAAATCCAATTCTCAATTGCTGTATGCTGAGTTAACTATTTTCATAACTATTATCAATTTTATGTATTAAGAATTGTCTTTTGTAATTTTGTGAAACTTCGGAATTGCGTAACTCGCTTTCATTGGTTTGCTACTATACAGGGGAGATGAACTCGGGATAGGTTGTTATAGAGTACCCAAGGGTGGCGTCATCAAAAATCTATTTTTAGAATTTCGAAATTTGCTCTTTATTTTGTGAAATAGCGTAAAAAATAATGCTTATTTCTGCAAAAATTAGTTAAATACGTCAAACATTTTTCTGTTCATAATGGTTTGAACAAGGCACAAAATACAATGATTTCCTATTGAAATTTATTTTTTCGGATGGACAGCCAATGTTTTGATATATTTGACTGACTTTTACATGTTTAGGCATTAATTTTATGCTCTTTCAAAAAATGAAGAGCAAATCTCGAAATTCTAAAAATAAATATTTGTGACGTCATCACTTGAGTACTTTATTAGCTGGATCTTTTTTAAAGTTTTCGGTTAACAAGACTATTTTCTGCATAAGGTAAATATTACACAAACCTGGTTTGTTTTTTGTATAGGCAGGATGGAACAAGTTAACAAAGAATTATCTGTTGACAAATCACTATAGAAGGCAAGACAATAATATTGCTTAAAGTAGGTCTTCAAAAAAAAATACTTTAATGTCCCGAATAAGGGCCTCTGCTTACTTTTTCTTACAAAATTACAACACTCCTCACTCTCATTAGAACCCCTATTTATAAATTTTTAGCAATAAACAACCACTTCTTCAGGGGATTAAAAATCAAAAGTTTTGCAAAGTGCACATAATGCTACTTTTTAAATGTAATGACAATGTTTTTGATATGTAATGTATGATTCAAATGTTACAGTATATTCGCCTGCTAAAGAAGGCAGCTGTTTCCAACTTTTGTTTTACTTCAGATTTTTTGAACAGAATTCATTGGAATACAGTAATTCACTAGTTACTGCAGCTGAACACAAAATGGTCCTCTGTTTATTTGGGACAAAGATAATAAAACAATGTCAGGCCTATATAATGCGCAATATTTGAGAAAAAGAAACAAATGCTATGTTGTGTATTGTTCTATATCAAACCTTGTCTTGATAGTTATTTAGTAGAATAGAGACTTTATGATATTGTCATAGTGTTGTCAAGTTCTTAATAGTAAATCATGACTAACCCATTTAACAGGAAAAATATCAGACATTATGACAATGCTGCATTGTTTTAAAAAATTTAAATAGTATACATGTCTGCTTAAATTTGATGACAAAAAAAAGGTTCAGAAGAAGTGCTCAAGTTGCTTCAGCAAAATATGCAAAAAAACTTGTTCACACTACTGATTTAAACAATAAAACCTCATCAGTTAACTACAAAAGTTTTATGGATTCTATGGATGATTAGTTTTACCCAAAAACAGCTTCAGATATGGTTGAGAACAAAAGTTATTAGCCTTGTCTAACAATGTCCAAATCTCTTGTAATTTGAAACACTTATAAGTGGTATCTCCTTAAAAAAATTCTTCATTGGAGAATATGTTCATGACAGTTGTTTTATGCAAATTTGGCTGTAGTACCTGGCTTAGTCACTATTTTTTTTGAGTTAAATACAAAGAATGGGACCACAACCTAACATATGCTCAAGAGAGAATAATTATTGAGGAAATTAGCCCCATGTTTGATATGAACAATAATACCCCCGAAATGAAATTGTATGCTTAATTCTACATTGGGTTTGTTTTTGAGTTTCAGAATTGCAATAAACAGTGGAAGCATTGTTTGGCTTACTAAGGTGGAAATTACACCCAGATACAGCTCGTCATGCACCAATCAGAAAGAAAAGCTGAATTGGCAGCTTTTGGCTGGAATAACAAATGAAAATTAATTGACTCCAAGTGAAAAAACAAACTCTTTCTGTTAAACAGAACAGGCTTTTTGGTTTTGATGTGTACAGATTAAAAAACGTTGAGATGAATGAGGATCTAGCCCTGCCAATTATTCAAAAACCATACTCATTGTAATTCTCCGCACTCTGGGTGAACTAGTAAATGTTGTCCTAGTGCAGTATCATGTTTAAGGGTGGGTTGTTGCATAGAGTTGCGGGGTGGTTTCTCCCTTTGCTGAAAGTTCTGGTTACAATGTTTGTCGGAACATGCTGTTGAGGCTAGTTTCTAGGAAGTGCGGCGTTCATACCGGGCATCACATGGGCAAAAACATTTTAAATAACCAAACTTTTCTGTTTGGTAGGCACATAATCCTTTTGAATAGATGGCTGTTACATTGAATTTGTAATACAGATGGGGATTACACCCAGAAAGTAATATGTTACTTTAAAAGTGAATATTCAAGATATAACATATTTTAATACATTGTATATGTAAATAGTTAATCTTGATCTCCCATTTAGGCTGCAAGGATCCAATATTCAAGCCCCTTTGAAAAACACATTCATTGTGAAGGGAAACCTATACATTACACATAAAATACATGAAAAGAATTACCTGATTTGCTATAAAAAATTCCTTTAATTGATGTAGTCTCCAATGCTACTTCTGGAAAATTTATTGCAGTTTACTTCAGGCTCTCACGCACCAAAATTCACAATTACTGAAAATGCAAGAAAATACTTGATGCAGATACTTTGAACCCTTGTGTAATATTCTGGCAACATTCGCATAACATCAGGGCTTAAATATTCATGGCCTGGGCTGTGAAATGATATCATATAGACATTCACACCATATAGACAAAATTCTACATTTACGTTTGCAATAAGTAAGCATGAAGAAAGAGAAATGCTTATGTATTGCATGTTGAGAAAACACAAACACAAATACACTGTTAAAACTAAAACAATGACATATTCAAATAATAAGGTAAACAATTATGAAGATGTGGTGAACAAAAACAGAATAGTGCACTTAGCTTAGTGATTAATGCTAATAGAATTTACCAACCCCTCAAAGCTGCTTAAATTTTGATATATTTCACCATGAAAAATTGCTTAACATTTTTGTTCCAAAAAAAACTACCGAGTTTGCAGTCAACTGTTGGGCCTGCATAGAAGACCTGCAAGGGAAAAAAAATTGAAAATTACTTCAAGACTTTCAATATATAGTACAAGAAATAATAATTCATAGCAACACATAAGTCTCAGTTGCTCACAGAGCAGCTTTGAACCCTCGGGTTGCTTTATTTTCAAGTCAATCCAGTCAGCTATGAAAGTTCAACTAGTTCTAGCTCCCTATTAAACAGTGTAAGTAGAATATTTAAGTCATTCCCTGAAAAGCCACATGGTTTTTTAGAATATATGTAAGTCAAGTTCCTGATCTGATTTTGTCTACAACTTACAAAATAAAGGAAGTCAAATTGTATTTTCCTTTTATAAATCTCACTGTAGTTAAAATAAAGCTCACCCACAGCAAACTAGAAATAGGAAAACTTTGAAAAGGGCAAAAGCTCTCCTTTAACCTGAAAACTAACCAACTAACTAACCAAACAACTAGCTAACTAATTAACGCTCTATATTACTATCGAACTAACTTACAAGCTATGCTTGCAACCTAACTATCCAACTAACTAACCAACTAGCAAACTAACAAACAAACAAACTCACTAACTATCTTATTCACTAACAAACTAACTATCTAACTAACTAACTAACTAACTAACTCTACTAACTAACTAACTAACTATGCCAGCTTAGCTTGCTACATAACTAACAAGCTCATTAACTAACTAACTAACTATTTAACTAAGAAACAACCTCGCTAACTATCTAATTTACTAACTATCTAACTAACTAACTAACTAACTAACTCTGTATCGTACTAGCTTTGCAACCTAAATAACAAGCTTACTAACTAACTAACTAATTAACCAACAAAGAAGCTTGCTCACTATCTAATTTACAAACAAACTAACTTACTAACTAACTAAACAACAAACAATCTCGCTAACTATCCAATTTGTTAACTAACTAACTAACTCACGAACTCTCTATATCATTAACTAACTAACATACAAGCTATGCTTGCAACCTAACCAACCAGCTTACTAACTAACTAGCTAACTAACAAACAAACAAACTCGCTGACTATCTAATATATTAACAAACTAACTTACTGACTAACTAACCAACTAACTAACCAAACAACTAGCTAACTAATTAACGCTCTATATTACTAACTAACTAACATACTAGCTTTGCTTGCAACCTAACTATCCAACTAACTAACCAACTAGCAAACTAACTAACTTAACTAACAAACTCTACTAACTATCTTATTCACTAACAAACTAACTAACTAACTAACTAACTAACTACCTAACTCTACTAACTAACTAACATGCCAGCTTAGCTTGCTACATAACTAACAAGCTCATTAACTAACTAACTAACTATTTAACTAAGAAACAACCTCGCTAACTATCTAATTTACTAACTATCTAACTAACTAACTAACTAACTAACTAACTAACTAACTAGCTTTGCAACCTAAATAACTAGCTTACTAACTAACTAACTAATTAACCAACAAACTAGCTTGCTCACTATCTAATTTAACTAACAAACTAACTAACTAACTAACTAACAAAAACTATCTAACTAACTAAACTAACTAAACAACAAACAATCTCGCTAACTAACTAACTAACTAACTAACTCACGAACTCTCTATATCATTAACTAACTAACATACAAGCTATGCTTGCAACCTAACCAACCAGCTTACTAACTAACTAGCTAACTAACAAACAAACAAACTCGCTGACTATCTAATATATTAACAAACTAACTTACTGACTAACTACCAACTACAACTAACTAACTAACAACTAACTAACTAATTAACGCTCTATATTACTATCTAACTAACTAACAAGCTATGCTTGCAACCTAACTAACCAACTAACTAACTAACTAACTAACTAACAAACAAACAAACTCAACTAACTAACTTATTCACTAACAAACTAACTAACTAACTAACTAACTAACTAACTAACTCTACTAACTAACTAACATGCCAGCTTAGCTTGCTACATAACTAACAAGCTCATTAACTAACTAACTAACTATTTAACTAAGAAACAACCTCGCTAACTATCTAATTTACTAACTATCTAACTAACTAACTAACTAACTAACTAACTCTGTATCGTACTAGCTTTGCAACCTAAATAACAAGCTTACTAACTAACTAACTAATTAACTAACGAAAGAAGCTTGCTCACTATCTAATTTACTAAACAAACTAACTTACTAACTAACTAAACAACAAACAATCTCGCTAACTATCCAATTTGTTAACTAACTAACTAACTCACGAACTCTCTATATCATTAACTAACTAACATACAAGCTATGCTTGCAACCTAACCAACCAGCTTACTAACTAACTAGCTAACTAACAAACAAACAAACTCGCTGACTATCTAATATATTAACAAACTAACTTACTGACTAACTAACCAACTAACTAACCAAACAACTAGCTAACTAATTAACGCTCTATATTACTATCTAACTAACTTACAAGCTATGCTTGCAACTTAACTAACCAACTAACTAACTAACTAGCTAACTAACTAAACAAACAAACTCACTAACTATCTAATTCACTAACAAACTAACTATCTAACTAACTAACTAACTAAACTCTACTAACTAACTAACATGCCAGCTTAGCTTGCTAACTAACTAACTAACTCACTAACTAACTAACTAACTAACTAACAACCTCTAACTAACTAATTTACTAACAATCTAACTAACTAACTAACTAACTAACTAACTACTAACTTTGCTAACTAACTAACTAACTATCGTACTAGCTTGCAACCTAAATAACAAGCTTACTAACTAACTAACTAAGACTAACCAACAAAGAAGCTTGCTCACTATCTAATTTACAAACAAACTAACTTACTAACTAACTAAACAACAAACAATCTCGCTAACTATCCAATTTGTTAACTAACTAACTAACTCACGAGCTCTCTATATCATTAACTAACTAACATACAAGCTATGCTTGCAACCTAACCAACCAGCTTACTAACTAACTAGCTAACTAACAAACAAACAAACTCGCTGACTATCTAATATATTAACAAACTAACTTACTGACTAACTAACCAACTAACTAACCAAACAACTAGCTAACTAATTAACGCTCTATATTACTATCGAACTAACTTAGAAGCTATGCTTGCAACTTAACTAACCAACAAACTAACAAACAAACTCACTAACCATCTTATTCACTAACAAACTAACTGTCTAACTAACTAACTAACTAACTAACTAACTAACTAACTAACATGCCAGCTTAGCTTGCTACATAACTAACAAGCTCATTAACTAACTAACTAACTATTTAACTAAGAAACAACCTCGCTAACTATCTAATTTACTAACTATCTAACTAACTAACTAACTAACTAACTAACTCTGTATCGTACTAGCTTTGCAACCTAAATAACAAGCTTACTAACTAACTAACTAATTAACCAACAAAGAAGCTTGCTCACTATCTAATTTACAAACAAACTAACTTACTAACTAACTAAACAACAAACAATCTCGCTAACTATCTAATTTGTTAACTAACTAACTAACTCACAAACTCTCTATATCATTAACTAACTAACATACAAGCTATGCTTGCAACCTAACCAACCAGCTTACTAACTAACTAGCTAACTAACAAACAAACAAACTCGCTGACTATCTAATATATTAACAAACTAACTTACTGACTAACTAACCAACTAACTAACCAAACAACTAGCTAACTAATTAACGCTCTATATTACTATCGAACTAACTTACAAGCTATGCTTGCAACCTAACTACTAACTAACCAACTAACTAACCAACTAGCAAACTAACAAACAAACAAACTCACTAACTATCTTATTCACTAACAAACTAACTATCTAACTAACTAACTAACTAACTAACTCTACTAACTAACTAACATGCCAGCTTAGCTTGCTACATAACTAACAAGCTCATTAACTAACTAACTAACTATTTAACTAAGAAACAACTAACGCTAACTATCTAATTTACTAACTATCTAACTAACTAACTAACTAACTAACTAACTAACTAACTAACTAACTAACTAACTAACTAACTAACTAACTAACTCTATCGTACTAGCTTTGCAACCTAAATAACAAGCTTACTAACTAACTAACTAACTAACTAACTAACAAAGAAGCTTGCTCAATATCTAATTTACAAACAAACTAACTTACTAACTAACTAAACAACAAACAATCTCGCTAACTATCCAATTTGTTAACTAACTAACTAACTCACTAACTCTCTATATCATTAACTAACTAACATACACAGCTATGCTTGCAACCTAACCAACCAGCTTACTAACTAACTAGCTAACTAACAAACAAACAAACTCGCTGACTATCTAATATATTAACAAACTAACTTACTACTAACTAACCAACTAACTAACCAAACAACTAAACTAACTAACTAATTACTATCGAACTAACTAACTAAACTAACTAAACTAACTAACTAAAACTAACAAACAAACAAACTCACTAACTATCTTATTCACTAACAAACTAACTATCTAACTAACTAACTAACTAACTAACTCTACTAACTAACTAACATAACCAGCTTAACATAACTAACTCAAACTAACTAACTAACTAACTAAGAAACAACCTCGCTAACTATCTAATTTACTAACTAACTAACTAACTAACTAACTAACTAACTAACTAACTAACTAACCTTGTATCGTACTAGCTTTGCAACCTAAATAACAAGCTTACTAACTAACTAACTAATTAACCAACAAAGAAGCTTGCTCACTATCTAATTTACAAACAAACTAACTTACTAACTAACTAAACAACAAACAATCTCGCTAACTATCCAATTTGTTAACTAACTAACTAACTCACGAACTCTCTATATCATTAACTAACTAACATACAAGCTATGCTTGCAACCTAACCAACCAGCTTACTAACTAACTAGCTAACTAACAAACAAACAAACTCGCTAACTATCTAATTTACTAACAAACTAACTAACTAACTAACTAACTAACTAACTAACTAAACTAATTAACTCTATATTACTAACGAACTTACAAGCTATGCTTGCAATGCTTGCAACTAACTAACTAACTAACTAACTAACTAACTAACTAACTAACTAACTATCTAACTAACTAACTAACTATAACTAACTAACTAACTAACTTGCTACTAACTAACTAACAAGCTTGCTACATAACTAACTAACTAACTAACTAACTAACTAACTAACTAACAACAAACTCGCTAACTATCTAATTTACTAACTATCTAACTAACTAACTAACTAACTAACTTACTGTATCGTACTAGCTTTGCAACCTAAATAACAAGCTTACTAACTAACTAACTAATTAACCAACAAAGAAGCTTGCTCACTATCTAATTTACAAACAAACTAACTTACTAACTAACTAAACAACAAACAATCTCGCTAACTATCCAATTTGTTAACTAACTAACTAACTCACAAACTCTCTATATCATTAACTAACTAACATACAAGCTATGCTTGCAACCTAACCAACCAGCTTACTAACTAACTAGCTAACTAACAAACAAACAAACTCGCTGACTATCTAATATATTAACAAACTAACTTACTGACTAACTAACCAACTAACTAACCAAACAACTAGCTAACTAATTAACGCTCTATATTACTATCGAACTAACTTACAAGCTATGCTTGCAACCTAACTATCCAACTAACTAACCAACTAGCAAACTAACAAACAAACAAACTAACTAACTATCTTATTCACTAACAAACTAACTATCTAACTAACTAACTAACTAACTAACTCTACTAACTAACTAACATGCCAGCTTAGCTTGCTACATAACTAACTAACAAGCTCATTAACTAACTAACTAACTATTTAACTAAGAAACAACCTCGCTAACTATCTAATTTACTAACTATCTAACTAACTAACTAACTAACTAACTCTGTATCGTACTAGCTTTGCAACCTAAATAACAAGCTTACTAACTAACTAACTAATTAACCAACAAAGAAGCTTGCTCACTATCTAATTTACAAACAAACTAACTTACTAACTAACTAAACAACAAACAATCTCGCTAACTATCCAATTTGTTAACTAACTAACTAACTCACTAACTCTCTATATCATTAACTAACTAACATACAAGCTATGCTTGCAACCTAACCAACCAGCTTACTAACTAACTAGCTAACTAACAAACAAACAAACTCGCTGACTATCTAATATATTAACAAACTAACTTACTGACTAACTAACCAACTAACTAACCAAACAACTAGCTAACTAATTAACGCTCTATATTACTATCGAACTAACTTACAAGCTATGCTTGCAACCTAACTAACCAGCTTACTAACTAACTAGCTAACTAACAAACAAACAAACTCAAACTATCTTATTCACTAACAAACTAACTATCTAACTAACTAACTAACTAACTAACTCTACTAACTAACTAACATGCCAGCTTAGCTTGCTACATAACTAACAAGCTCATTAACTAACTAACTAACTATTTAACTAAGAAACAACCTCGCTAACTATCTATCTAACTAACTAACTAACTAACTAACTAACTAACTAACTCTGTATCGTACTAGCTTTGCAACCTAAATAACAAGCTTACTAACTAACTAACTAATTAACCAACAAAGAAGCTTGCTCACTATCTAATTTACAAACAAACTAACTTACTAACTAACTAAACAACAAACAATCTCGCTAACTATCTTTGTTAACTAACTAACTAACTCAAACTAAACTAACTCTATATCATTAACTAACTCTCTACTAACTAACTAACTACTAACATACAAGCTATGCTTGCAACCTAACCAACCAGCTTACTAACTAACTAACTAACTAACAAACAAACAAACTCGCTGACTATCTAATATATTAACAAACTAACTTACTGACTAACTAACCAACTAACTAACCAAACAACTAGCTAACTAACTAACGCTCTATATTACTATCGAACTAACTTACAAGCTATGCTTGCAACCTAACTATCCAACTAACTAACTAACTAACAAACTAACAAACAAACAAACTCACTAACTATCTTATTCACTAACAAACTAACTATCTAACTAACTAACTAACTAACTAACTCTACTAACTAACTAACATGCCAGCTTAGCTTGCTACATAACTAACAAGCTCATTAACTAACTAACTAACTATTTAACTAAGAAACAACCTCGCTAACTATCTAATTTACTAACTATCTAACTAACTAACTAACTAACTAACTCTGTATCGTACTAGCTTTGCAACCTAAATAACAAGCTTACTAACTAACTAACTAATTAACCAACAAAGAAGCTTGCTCACTATCTAATTTACAAACAAACTAACTTACTAACTAACTAAACAACAAACAATCTCGCTAACTATCCAATTTGTTAACTAACTAACTAACTCACGAACTCTCTATATCATTAACTAACTAACATACAAGCTATGCTTGCAACCTAACCAACCAGCTTACTAACTAACTAGCTAACTAACAAACAAACAAACTCGCTGACTATCTAATATATTAACAAACTAACTTACTGACTAACTAACCAACTAACTAACCAAACAACTAGCTAACTAATTAACGCTCTATATTACTATCGAACTAACTTACAAGCTATGCTTGCAACCTAACTAACCAACTAACTAACCAACTAGCAAACTAACAAACAAACAAACTCACTAACTATCTTATTCACTAACAAACTAACTATCTAACTAACTAACTAACTACCTAACTCTACTAACTAACTAACATGCCAGCTTAGCTTGCTACATAACTAACAAGCTCATTAACTAACTAACTAACTATTTAACTAAGAAACAACCTCGCTAACTATCTAATTTACTAACTATCTAACTAACTAACTAACTAACTATGTATCGTACTAGCTTTGCAACCTAAATAACAAGCTTACTAACTAACTAACTAATTAACCAACAAAGAAGCTTGCTCACTATCTAATTTACTAACTATCTAACTAACTAACTAACTAACTAACTAACTAACTAACAAACTATCTAACTATCCAATTTGTTAACTAACTAACTAACTAAACTAACTCTCTATATCATTAACTAACCAACATACAAGCTATGCTTGCAACCTAACCAACCAGCTTACTAACTAACTAGCTAACTAACAAACAAACAAACTCGCTGACTATCTAATATATTAACAAACTAACTTACTGACTAACTAACCAACTAACTAACCAAACAACTAGCTAACTAATTAACGCTCTATATTACTATCGAACTAACTAACAAGCTAACTAACTATCCAACTAACTAACTAACTAAACTAACTAACTAACTAACTAACAACTAAACTATCTTATTCAAACTAACTAACTATCTAACTAACTAACTAACTAACTAACTAACAAACTAACTTGCTAAACTAACAAACTAAACTAACTAACTAACTAACTAACTAACAACCTCGCTAACTATCTAATTTACTAACTATCTAACTAACTAACTAACTAACTAACTAACTGTATCGTACTAGCTTTGCAACCTAAATAACAAGCTTACTAACTAACTAACTAATTAACCAACAAAGAAGCTTGCTCACTATCTAACTAACTTACTTTGCAACCTAAATAACAAGCTTACAAAACTAACTTACTATCTAACTAACAAACAAACTAACTAAACAACAAACAATCTCGCTAACTATCCAATTTGTTAACTAACTAACTAACTCACGAACTCTCTATATCATTAACTAACTAACATACAAGCTATGCTTGCAACCTAACCAACCAGCTTACTAACTAACTAGCTAACTAACAAACAAACAAACTCGCTGACTATCTAATATATTAACAAACTAACTTACTGACTAACTAACCAACTAACTAACCAACTAACTAACTAACTAACTAACGCTAACTACAAGCTAACTTGCAACTAACTATCCAACTAACTAACCAACTAACTAACTAAACTAACTTGCAAACTAACTAACTAAACTAACTAACTAACTAACTAACTAACTAACTAACTAACTAACTCTACTAACTAACTAACATGCCAGCTTAGCTTGCTACTAACTAACTAACTATTAACTAACTAACTAACTAACTAACTAACTAACAACCTCGCTAACTATCTAATTTACTAACTAACTAACTAACTAACTAACTAACTAACTCTGTAACTATCTAATTTACTACTAACTAACTTTGCAACCTAAATAACAAGCTTACTAACTAACTAACTAATTAACCAACAAAGAAGCTTGCTCACTATCTAATTTACAAACAAACTAACTTACTAACTAACTAAACAACAAACAATCTCGCTAACTATCCAATTTGTTAACTAACTAACTAACTCACGAGCTCTCTATATCATTAACTAACTAACATACAAGCTATGCTTGCAATATAACCAACCAGCTTACTAACTAACTAGCTAACTAACAAACAAACAAACTCGCGGACTATCTAAAATTTTAACAAACTAATTTACTGACTAACTAACCAACTAACTAACCAAACAACTAGCTAACTAATTAACGCTCTATATTGCTATCGAACTAACTAACATACTAGCTTTGCTTGCAATCTAACTATCCAACTAACTAACCAACTAGCAAACTAACAAACAAACAAACTCACTAACTATCTTATTCACTAACAAACTAACTATCTAACTAACTAACTAACTAACTAACTCTACTAACTAACTAACATGCCAGCTTAGCTTGCTACATAACTAACAAGCTCATTAACTAACTAACTAACTATTTAACTAAGAAACAACCTCGCTAACTATCTAATTTACTAACTAACTAACTAACTAACTAACTAACTAACTAACTCTGTACTAGCTTTGCAACCTAAATAACAAGCTTACTAACTAACTAACTAATTAACCAACAAAGAAGCTTGCTCACTATCTAATTTACAAACAAACTAACTTACTAACTAACTAAACAACAAACAATCTCGCTAACTATCCAATTTGTTAACTAACTAACTAACTCACGAACTCTCTATATCATTAACTAACTAACATACAAGCTATGCTTGCAACCTAACCAACCAGCTTACTAACTAACTAGCTAACTAACAAACAAACAAACTCGCTGACTATCTAATATATTAACAAACTAACTTACTGACTAACTAACCAACTAACTAACCAAACAACTAGCTAACTAATTAACGCTCTATATTACTATCGAACTAACTTACAAGCTATGCTTGCAACCTAACTAACCAACTAACTAACCAACTAGCAAACTAACAAACAAACAAACTCACTAACTATCTTATTCACTAACAAACTAACTATCTAACTAACTAACTAACTAACTAACTCTACTAACTAACTAACATGCCAGCTTAGCTTGCTACATAACTAACAAGCTCATTAACTAACTAACTAACTATTTAACTAAGAAACAACCTCGCTAACTATCTAATTTACTAACTATCTAACTAACTAACTAACTAACTAACTAACTCTGTATCGTACTAGCTTTGCAACCTAAATAACAAGCTTACTAACTAACTAACTAATTAACCAACAAAGAAGCTTGCTCACTATCTAATTTACAAACAAACTAACTTACTAACTAACTAAACAACAAACAATCTCGCTAACTATCCAATTTGTTAACTAACTAACTAACTCACGAACTCTCTATATCATTAACTAACTAACATACAAGCTATGCTTGCAACCTAACCAACCAGCTTACTTACTAACTACTAGCTAACTAACAAACAAACAAACTCGCTGACTATCTAATATATTAACAAACTAACTTACTGACTAACTAACCAACTAACTAACCAAACAACTAGCTAACTAATTAACGCTCTATATTACTATCGAACTAACTTACAAGCTATGCTTGCAACCTAACTATCCAACTAACTAACTAACTAGCAAACTAACAAACAAACAAACTCACTAACTATCTTATTCACTAACAAACTAACTATCTAACTAACTAACTAACTAACTAACTCTACTAACTAACTAACATGCCAGCTTAGCTTGCTACATAACTAACAAGCTCATTAACTAACTAACTAACTATTTAACTAAGAAACAACCTCGCTAACTATCTAATTTACTAACTATCTAACTAACTAACTAACTAACTAACTCTGTATCGTACTAGCTTTGCAACCTAAATAACAAGCTTACTAACTAACTAATTAACCAACAAAGAAGCTTGCTAACTATCTAATTTACAAACAAACTAACTATCTAACTAACTAACTTAACAAACAACAAACTCGCTAACTATCCAACTTGTTAACTAACTAACTAACTTTGTTAACTAACTAACTAACTCACGAACTCTCTATATCATTAACTAACTAACATACAAGCTATGCTTGCAACCTAACCAACCAGCTTACTAACTAACTAGCTAACTAACAAACAAACAAACTCGCTGACTATCTAATATATTAACAAACTAACTTACTGACTAACTAACCAACTAACTAACCAAACAACTAGCTAACTAATTAACGCTCTATATATACTATCGAACTAACTTACTAAGCTATGCTTGCAACCTAACTAACCAACTAACTAACTAACTAACTAACTAACTAACAAACTAACTAACTAACACTAACTATCTTATTCACTAACTAAACTAACTATCTAACTAACTAACTAACTAACTAACTCTACTAACTAACTAACATGGCAGCTTAGCTTGCTACATAACTAACAAACTAACTATCTAACTAACTATTTAACTAAGAAACAACCTCGCTAACTATCTAATTTACTAACTATCTAACTAACTAACTAACTAACTAACTAACTAACTCTGTATCGTACTAGCTTTGCAACCTAAATAACAAGCTTACTAACTAACTAACTAATTAACCAACAAAGAAGCTTGCTCACTATCTAATTTACAAACAAACTAACTTACTAACTAACTAAACAACAAACAATCTCGCTAACTATCCAATTTGTTAACTAACTAACTAACTCACGAACTCTCTATATCATTAACTAACTAACATACAAGCTATGCTTGCAACCTAACCAACCAGCTTACTAACTAACTAGCTAACTAACAAACAAACAAACTCGCTGACTATCTAATATATTAACAAACTAACTTACTGACTAACTAACCAACTAACTAACCAAACAACTAGCTAACTAATTAACGCTCTATATTACTATCGAACTAACTTACAAGCTATGCTTGCAACCTAACTATCCAACTAACTAACCAACTAGCAAACTAACAAACAAACAAACTCACTAACTATCTTATTCACTAACAAACTAACTATCTAACTAACTAACTAACTAACTAACTCTACTAACTAACTAACATGCCAGCTTAGCTTGCTACATAACTAACAAGCTCATTAACTAACTAACTAACTATTTAACTAAGAAACAACCTCGCTAACTATCTAATTTACTAACTATCTAACTAACTAACTAACTAACTAACTAACTGTATCGTACTAGCTTTGCAACCTAAATAACAAGCTTACTAACTAACTAACTAATTAACCAACAAAGAAGCTTGCTCACTATCTAATTTACAAACAAACTAACTTACTAACTAACTAAACAACAAACAATCTCGCTAACTATCCAATTTGTTAACTAACTAACTAACTCACAAACTCTCTATATCATTAACTAACTAACATACAAGCTATGCTTGCAACCTAACCAACCAGCTTACTAACTAACTAGCTAACTAACAAACAAACAAACTCGCTGACTATCTAATATATTAACAAACTAACTTACTGACTAACTAACCAACTAACTAACTAAACAACTAACTAACTAACTAACTAAATTAACGCTCTATATTACTATCGAACTAACTTACAAGCTATGCTTGCAACCTAACTATCCAACTAACTAACCAACTAGCAAACTAACAAACAAACAAACTCACTAACTATCTTATTCACTAACAAACTAACTATCTAACTAACTAACTAACTAACTAACTCTACTAACTAACTAACATGCCAGCTTAGCTTGCTACATAACTAACAAGCTCATTAACTAACTAACTAACTATTTAACTAAGAAACAACCTCGCTAACTATCTAATTTACTAACTATCTAACTAACTAACTAACTAACTAACTAACTCTGTATCGTACTAGCTTTGCAACCTAAATAACAAGCTTACTAACTAACTAACTAATTAACCAACAAAGAAGCTTGCTCACTATCTAATTTACAAACAAACTAACTTACTAACTAACTAAACAACAAACAATCTCGCTAACTATCCAATTTGTTAACTAACTAACTAACTCACAAAATCTCTCTATATCATTAACTACTAACTAACATACAAGCTATGCTTGCAACCTAACCAACCAGCTTACTAACTAACTAGCTAACTAACAAACAAACAAACTCGCTGACTATCTAATATATTAACAAACTAACTTACTGACTAACTAACCAACTAACTAACCAAACAACTAGCTAACTAATTAACGCTCTATATTACTAACTAACAAATGCTTGCAACCAAACTATGCTACTAACTAACCTAACTAACTAACTAACAAACTAACAAACTAACTAACTAACTTATTCACTAACAAACTAACTATCTAACTAACTAACTAACTAACTAACTCTACTAACTAACTAACATGCCAGCTTAGCTTGCTACATAACTAACAAACTCATTAACTAACTAACTAACTATTTAACTAAGAAACAACCTCGCTAACTATCTAATTTAACTAACTAACTAACTAACTAACTAACTAACTAACTAACTAACTATCGTACTAGCTTTGCAAACCTAAATAACAAGCTTACTAACTAACTAACTAATAACTAACCAACAACCAAAAAGAAGCTTGCTCACTATCTAATTTACAAACAAACTAACTTACTAACTAACTAAACAACAAACAATCTCGCTAACTATCCAATTTGTTAACTAACTAACTAACTCACAAACTCTCTATATCATTAACTAACTAACATACAAGCTATGCTTGCAACCTAACCAACCAGCTTACTAACTAACTAGCTAACTAACAAACAAACAAACTCGCTGACTATCTAATATATTAACAAACTAACTTACTGACTAACTAACCAACTAACTAACCAAACAACTAGCTAACTAATTAACGCTCTATATTACTATCGAACTAACTTACAAGCTATGCTTGCAACCTAACTATCCAACTAACTAACCAACTAGCAAACTAACAAACAAACAAACTCACTAACTATCTTATTCACTAACAAACTAACTATCTAACTAACTAACTAACTAACTAACTCTACTAACTAACTAACATGCCAGCTTAGCTTGCTACATAACTAACAAGCTCATTAACTAACTAACTAACTATTTAACTAAGAAACAACCTCGCTAACTATCTAATTTACTAACTATCTAACTAACTAACTAACTAACTAACTAACTCTGTATCGTACTAGCTTTGCAACCTAAATAACAAGCTTACTAACTAACTAACTAATTAACCAACAAAGAAGCTTGCTCACTATCTAATTTACAAACAAACTAACTTACTAACTAACTAAACAACAAACAATCTCGCTAACTATCCAATTTGTTAACTAACTAACTAACTCACGAAACTCTCTATATCATTAACTAACTAACATACAAGCTATGCTTGCAACCTAACCAACCAGCTTACTAACTAACTAGCTAACTAACAAACAAACAAACTCGCTGACTATCTAATATATTAACAAACTAACTTACTGACTAACTAACCAACTAACTAACCAAACAACTAGCTAACTAATTAACGCTCTATATTACTATCGAACTAACTTACAAGCTATGCTTGCAACCTAA
>JACTAT010000062.1:0-21462 GCA_014526335.1 Chrysaora quinquecirrha | reverse complement strand
CATTTCCGATTGAGAAAAAAGGATCCACACGATTTATGGCCTCACATATTCGCCATCTATGGACACGGATTCCCCTTGCTCTCACAGCAGCAATGATCATCCTCTCGCCAGAATCAGGGGAACGAACAGAAATTTCGGTGACAATATCATCCAGATGTTCATTTGAGATCACTGAAATTCCATTCAGTAATTTTTCTCTCCACTTTCTTGTCAAAAGTGTCCTCTCGCCTCCCCCAATCAATTCTGATATTCTTGACCATCGAAGGACCAGCTTTCTCAGCCCAGAAACTTGGCTAAGAGATACAGCAAGCTTTGGCTGGCCAAGGTTAAATTGTTTCTCTTCCTGCGAAGAGCAATTTTTCAAAATATTCATACATCCTGTGGAAAAATTATACAGGTCCCCAACTATAGCTTCCAATTTAGCCGTAGCAACATTGTTTTCTGCCACTAGGCCAGGTACTGCACTGTCACTGTTCACTAACATGTAATGCAGATCTTCCGCTCTCCAAAAGGCCTTGTTCGATAGTTCTTCAGCAATTATATAATCAGTGCAACTTTGGTTTTGTTCCAGAAGAGCACATGCTCCTTCTAAGCTTTGTCCATGGCTATTTAAGTAAGAAGCAACATTGGCCAAAAGTGAGTTCGCCATGATGGTGTAAACAAGACTAGGCCTAGAGGCCTAACTCCAAGATCAGAAGACCATTTACGAACCTTGTTTTGAAAACAAGGAAAGTATGAAAATTTTTTCAACAAGTATGAAAATTTTCAACAAGTACAGAAAATATCTGACAAGTATGGAATATTTTGGACAAGTACAGAAAACTGTAGAAGTTACGATCGCCTGCAAAAAGTAGGCATTTTTATGTTGACCTAAAAGTCGAAAAATATTAACAAGTATTGCAAATTTTGGAAGCAAAAAACTTTAAAAAACAAGTACATTTTTCATACTATCCTCGTTTTGAAAACGAGGAAAGTACAAAATATCTGAGGAAGTACTGAAAATTTCAAGCAAGTAGACAAAAATAAACAGAGTTATAATATCAGAAGTACATTGAAATTGAAAGAAGTAACAAAATGCTAATAAAGTATTGAAAATTTTGAAGGAAGTAGATTTTTTGTGAGAAGTACAAATAAAATATAGAAACTATTTTTGTCAGTAACGGCACTCCATACACAACAGCAAACAGTGAGGACAGCGAGGACAATGAGGAGAGGATGCTTTTGAGAGCGAAAATTCGCTGATGAACTCTGAAAGGAAGTTGTCTGGTATGCCTAGAATATGTATAGCCACAAGGAATCTCATGGATAGTTTTGTTGACAGGGCTTGGCGATTTTAAAACAAACGTGCCAATAGGCCTGGACGTCTTACGACTAAAACCCATGCTGTGAGGATAATTGTGAAATTGTTTGAAACATCATGTTACAATGGTGGAAAACTGGAAAGCTCCAACTACCCCAGAAGAGGAAAGAAGGAGAAAATTAGGTTTCAATGGCAAGCATACTCGACGGTCTGTGATGAAGGAAGCCAATACGACCTTGGCAGCTTGCACAGCAACCGATGAATGTGTTGTGAACGTATGTGTTGTAAACACAGCAACCGATGAATGTGTTGTGAACGACTCATCTCTTATAACATATATACAAAATCTCTTTTATCACTCTATTTACAAATGGTTACAATCATAACTACACAGCTTGGCAGATAACGTAGTGCTCTTCTAGGCAACTTAAAATCAAAACCAAAACCAAAAACCTGAAAACTCTAGCAATACAAGATATTTTAAACCTACTGTTCACACCTAAGATAATTATATGCAAATTACAACAAATAGGAGAACTGGAACTAGTTTACATAAAAAGAAAATACACAGAGATACAATGATCAAAATATGAAAAGAATCTAACAAAATGACTATCAAAAAAACGTGTGTAGCTTTGATCTCTGTATTAGTAGATAGTGATTTTAAACAAAACATAACATTTAATCTAATTATAACAAAACTAATGTCTAATACAGAACAGTGTCTTTACTCACTCTGAAATACACTAATTACATCTCATTAAAACAGATTATGATTAGTAAATCAAACAGAAAAATCAAAATGTGCATTTATTATTTATGGCACTTTCTTGCATTTTTATTTTCCAAGAACTGTTTCAACAGTCAATTGGAATCATCTTGAACTGTTGTTCCAACAATGGCACCCTTTTGTGAAATTCTCAAATTTTCAAACTTTTTTGAAGTCCAAAATAATAAAATAAGGGGTTCTTACTTAAACTGTACGATAACATTTTTGGGACCATCATTTGGGACCATCTTCTTTATTTCAAAGTCTTGGAAATGCTTTGAAGTAAAATAGTGAGCTACAAACTAACACATATTTTATATACAAATGTTTCAAATTGCCCTTGATAGCTGCAGGTTTTCACAATTAAAATGCTAAATTTGGTAGTCACTACTGTGGTGTTATGTTTTGCGTACTGTGGCGGATAATTGTTTAAATTCAAAAGAGCTTCTTACACTTTTTTCACTGCAGACCGTCCTTGTAATACCCAATATCATTTTCAAATAACAGAAAGAATGTATTCCTGGCCAAGATGTCCATATACTTATGATATTGGTCAATTATTAGATTGTTTACATGATGCCCTTCTGAATTTATCCAGGGGTGCTTTAAATGATCATCTTCATATGGAATGTTTGCAATTTTCTTGTGTAAGAGATCTGTTCCTTTTAGCTGCTGTAATTTTGGCAGTTCCTCTAACCATTTTCTACAGTTTGATAAATATTTTCCAAAAATTTCTTCATTCCAGGTCACGTGCTTGACAAAGGTAGTAACATTTGCAGTAACATCTTTGCTTTCAAACGGTTGATGATGTTTTTGGCAAATTTGTCAATAGATTTGTTTATTTCATTTTGGTGGTTTCTAGAGAGGTCTGCATACACCTCCTTTCCGTTTTAAAACGAAAATGAGTAAATTTGATTTAAAAAAAAGAAGAAAGGAATTTATTAAGTGCAAGCAATGCATGTTGTTAGCAATGGCCAGGGGCATAACCTTCCATCCAGCACAGATATGAGATTGTTTATGCAATGTTTTGCATATTCAATATTACCATTACCTGCTTCTAGAATTGCAACTTGGCTAAAAGCATTTACAAAGACACTGCGATCTTTTAATAGGATATCAGTTCATGTATTTAGAATGTTCAAGTTCTAGTGTGAATTTTTCGGTTGAAGCATGCCCAAACTTGTCAAACTTTGAACAAACATGGTGAAAGTGCTTCATCAAATTAGGTCCTTCTGGTTCAATCCTTTCAATGATTCTAATACATTCTATATATTCTCTCCACCATTTACACCAGTTTGCATCATTTATGAGCAAAGAGTTGCCCACCTGCTTCAACGAGGCGGAAGTAAATTTCATTATTATTTTGACTTAAACTGTTGTATGGTGAAAAGCTTGTCAACAGCATTAAGCAAGAGCCCCAGTGCTATTACAAAAGTATGAATTGGTAAAACGCTCTAGGGAGCAAGTTCAGCATCCAAATGCAAACAGCTGAAGCAGAGTTCTTCTTCCCTTCTCAATAACAGTTACACCAAGTAACTTGCTTCCAATAACAACATTTCCCCAACTGAAGCCACCATTTTGAATTGAAAAAAAAAACAGTACCAAAGTCACACTGAAGTCATACTTATTGATCCATATAAATCACAAAGAAACTTCGGGCATTCTTAGTGATTCAGATTTCCAATGATCATTAACAATTGCTTACAATCCTATGAAGACCTGGCTTAATATCATGAGTTATCCTGAACAAAACCATCAACAGTTTCTTCACAGCTCACGGAATCAAATAGCTTAATAGATTTTTCAAATGTTATTGCCAGAAATGACAAGTGTCTTTCCTTTTCAGAATCACTGAGTTGAAATTCAGACTTTTTTATGCTATGACATGATGGTTTCTTACCTAACCCTAAAACGACATTCAACCTTCCACATTCTCAAGCTGACAATTCAGGAAATTTGTTAACCTTTTGTGTACTCTGAGGTGTCAAATATACATCCCCCTCCGTTTATTAATTTTGAATCTTTCCCCAACCCCCAGACCTTATTACAACCTCCCGTATATTAATTTTGCAAGAACTTTTTACTAAATTTTCCCCAGCGCCTGGACCTTATTTGGACCCCCCATTTATTTTGACCCCCCAAATTTATTTGGCACCTTAGAGTACGCAAGCAGATATCAACATTGTTTCCACTTTGTGGGGTTTTGCAATGTTGCCTTAATTGCAAGCTCTACTGCAAGGTCCTTGAGATTGGACTGTTTTTGGGAACTTTGTTGTAATGCGTTTTAATGCCTTCTTGTGCAGTAGGACATTACCTATACATTGACAAACTAAGGGGAGATAGTTGTCAAATGGGTTGAAAAGAATCACACAAAGTGGATCTCTGCAAAGGTGAAATGCTTTAGTCGCAGTTACGAATGAGGGACCAGGAGCAATAGGTTAATTCCAAGATCAGATCAGTGCACCAAGGTTTCAGTTTTCCCTCAAATTTACTCTCTGAAAACAAACTAATATAGAAGTACTGAAAGAAATAGCGAAAAATGAACATGATCTCCTTTTCTAGCATTTTGAGAAATATATAATGGACCAGTCTGTTGTACCAGGGACTGCATAAACCTTTCTGATTGAATTTGTTCACTGTAGCATTCAGTGGAAGATTTGTCTGACTGATTAATGTAATGACAGTCATTACTATCCTGGATATTCAAAGTTAGAGAAACATGTTGATGAATTTGTATGGTAAATGTAAAATGTAAATATATTATGTGCTGTGCATAAAATTGAGCAGGCTACTCAGGAGGACAAGAAACAGCAATTTTCATCCTGTAAAGAGGAAGTGCAGAGTCGGTCAGAACAGAACAGCCTTGAAATTGGCTTTGCTTTTAAATTTCTGTAATAGAAAGTCTATTGTTGATCATTTGTAGCAAACTTCAACAATTTATTATTACGAGTGTAAAAGAAAACAAGGAGCTGTTCTGCCAGATTTGTGAGAAGAGCTTAGTAGAGAAAGAAATTTAGTTCAGAAATATTCAACTTTGCCATGTGTCAGTTACAACCGATGTTTACGCTCAGATACAACAGATTATATGAGGGGCTGTCAATTCAGCTGTAAAAGAGCTAGCCAGGAGGCATAGAAACAACTCAACTAACACAAACTATAGCCTTAGATAGTCGAGCTCACCTCAAAGCCATCGCCACAGCTTGATGAAGTACGGGCTCATTAGCAACAGCCACAACAAATGGTAAAGCACAGCCTGGTCAACCCTTGCTTATTAAACCATAGAAAACTGCCAAAATTGGAGAGAAAAAAGGAGGGTGTGAAATCAGTCTATGTTGGGCTTCTGTGTACCACTCATGATGATGTAGATAGAGACAAATGTATTGTACAAGACATCATGGATCTTTGAAAGGGTTTGTAACACTAGAGCAAAAAGACAAAGTTGCTGAAGAAAAAGAAAAAATTGGACTTGATTGTTAGCAGTGATTTTGTTTATGCTGAAAGAGAAAGGAACAGTATATTAACACCAGTGACAAACAGAATCTTTCAATTGAACTTCAGGGCAAGCTGTACCGCCAACTCATTATTCCAGTAAGTGTAATATCCAATAACACTGCTGACAAAGAAAATGAAACTGACTTGACATTAAGCTGTATGGCAAATGAAAGTACTTCTTGCAAAGCAGATAATGTCACATGCTCATCTGAAACCTATGCTACAGATGAGGATCTCCTAGTCAGCAATCAAATAAATTTCATTGGTACCAACCACTAAACAAGCCTACATATTATCTAATAAATTATCTGACATGGTTCGCCCCTCAGCCAGCAGTTCAGGAAATCGAATTGATACTGAAGTAAATGTCGCTGATTACTCAAAATCAACAAGCCTCCAGAGCAGCAATATAGAATTAGATTTGGCTGGTTCCACATTGTTTGGTGTTTGGTGTCTGCTACTCTACAGTGTTTGGTTAATGAGTTGCTTGAGAAACAAGACAAGGAATGCATACAAGGATTTGAAAGTTTGGATAGTGCATTAAGCCAACTGAAAGGGAAACTTTGAAAATGGAAAAGATGTGATTTTAACCCACATATGTATTAAAGGGGCTTTACCATATTATAAATCAAGTGACTTTCATTCTGACTGCAAGTTGATTGTTCAATACAAGGTCAAGCTGCAATCGACACAGGGGAGTCCCGAAAACAAGAATTGCCTGTTTACAATGTGGGAACAATATGGAATAGCCCAAGCTGGTGTTTGCCTTTGTTGTTTGGCTCCAGCAATATACAGATTTTTGTGAACTGGTTATCTGACACCTTTCTTGGATGGAAGATGCTTCAAACCCAAATCTCTAAAGCTACATAACACAGGTTAGCTTTGATAGTTTTGACGTTTCATATTAATGAATTCTATGCATTTTTAGAATGGCAAAACATAGGGATAGTTTACTTTTGTTGCATATTGCGATTGACAAGAGTCAGTGCCCAAAAGTATGATCATTAGCTGGTGACAATTCAGCTGTGCTTTTTCCCTCGTACTGTTACACATTATCTTTTATATCATTTTTTATTTCTAACGCTGTTAGCTGCTAAAAACAACAAATTTCAAGTGGCAACTTTAAACAGGACATTTCTCTATTTTTAAATGGAACAAGGTTTATTACAATAACAGTAATTTATGATGGTAACTGTAATTCCTTCATTGAAAACTAATTGACATTAGAAATAATCATTGTTTTTATGGTCCAGGATTCTGGTATTATAAAGGAGCTTCTAGTTTGCATTGTCTGGTGGATGATTTTCAATGAATTTTGTTAGAAATTGGATTGTCATTGCGCCTAACTGTAAGTGCTGTAACTGTAAGTTTTATTAAAATTATGACAAATTTAAGAGAATTTAAAACAGAATAACAGAACAGGATAAAGGTGCAACTACTGTTGGAAACATTTTGCTAACATTTTCCCAACATAGCCTCAATTTCATGTTAATGTGATGAGATAAATTTAGCAATACACTTGACATCACATATCTGTTGAATGCCAACTTTGTCTACCATTGTGAGCATCATGAGTAACTCAAATTTGGAACTAGTTGTTATTTGTAAACAAATTTTTAGCAAGTGTTATCTTTATCATTATCTTTACAGCTTTCTACAAGAGAGTGGATCATGCAGAGTCTTATTTATCATGATGTTATAGAAGAGCAAATTGTTGGACTGGACCAAATCAGAATTGGCTTAGAATTCTACAATTGAAGACAAAAATGAAAAAAATTCCAAAATTAACCCCTCCTATTTTTCTTTACACAAGTCAAAATGCACAAAACAAGGGTAGGTGACAGTTCTTGACATTTCCTAAAATTATCTGCAGACCTTGTGATTTGGTAGTTTCCATAGTTACTAATAAAGCATTACCATAGCAACCATGTTGAAAATTGTCACTATTGGACTAACAAAATTTTCATGAAACTTTGGCAGTAGCAAACCAATGTCAGATGACACCAGGTAATGGACCATGTTTTTGTGAAATGCGTTTTGATTCTATTTTTGGAATATTGCTGATATCAACATTATTTATCATTTCTGACACTCTAATGAAATTAATTAAATTTCTCATCACAAATATCAGTGTGTTTTGACACAGTTATACTTTGCCATCAGAAGCTACTTCAGGACATCAATATGAGTAAATAATGACCGTTTTCTACTGCACATGCGCAGCATTTCTAAAGTAAAATTGGAAATTTTTCAAAAGTGTTGCTAAATGTGTTAAAGTTTGATTAAAACAGTCAAAAAGGGTTTTCTACTAGTTTATTAGTGATTATCAGTCAAACAAATTAATGTTAAAGTTGGAAATGGCAGAAAGTGAAAAAGTGATTATTGCGTCACTATGACATTATAATGCATTGGATATCAACAAAATATGGCAGTTCCAAATAATATGAGTGCAATGATAGTCTGGCAAAATTTCAACCTTCTCACTTTTACCAGATGCGAGATAAAAGTGGGGTGCTTATTTAGCCCCCTCCAGTCTAAGGATGCTCAAAAAAGTTCCAGATAGGGTTAATATTATAGATTTTTCTTAAAATATATATTATAGATTTTTTACTAACGTAATAAAATATTTACCAAAATCAGTGTTAGAAATAAAATTATATAATATTAACTAGAATTAGTGTTAGAAATATGTTTATATAATATTAAATAATATCAGTGTTAGAATTATATATATATTATTATTTATTACTATATTTTACTGTATCAATTATTAATAATTATTAATATTATTATTCTTATTATTCTTTTTATTATTATTATAATGACAATGTTTATGCTGAGGATGATGATGATGACAATTTGTTTTGAAAATTGTTTTGAAATTGCAGCTCTTTGCCAAGACTCTTTGACCAATATTGGGAATGCATGAAATGTCATTTACCAAACCCATGTTGCAACTTACCATTTCTATAACATAAACAACAATGATTCATGCAATCAGGCTTGTGTGAGCAAAACAATTATGACATGACCCCAGGTTGACAGAAATGCTTGCAGGCTGCGATTGTGCACAAATAACCGCAGATGGTGCATCAAAGGTGCAAACAATGGCTCTAATGGCATTCTTGGGATGCTTAGTATGGTTCCATTATTCAATTGCTTAAGCATTGGTAAGTGAATCCTATAGTTCTGCTGCAGTATAACAAGATTTGTCTTGTACTGGAAAACTCAATGTGAAAAGCCTGTGAAGACAAATATCCTGGTGGCCTGACCTCTTTTTTACAAAACTTTTGCAGAAGCAAGCTCTTCCAAACTTACAGTCATTCTTGCCAGGTTCAGCGCGGGGTTCAGCATCTTTCCAACCGCTCCTTTTTCAACAAACGCCACAGAGCCCGTTGCTTCACAATCCACAAATACAGAGCCCGTTGCTTCAAAATCAACAAACATATATGCCATTGCTTCATAATCAGCCGTCCCAAAATCAGTTCATTCAAGATCAGCTGCGCCAACATCAACAACAGTCTTCAGTTCAACTTTGGCACTCAGGAATGGCACCGTTTCCATATGAGTCGGTCTCTCTCCCCGATGCAGTGAGCAAGTGTTATGGCTGTGGAAAGGAATTTGCCGAGCGATACAGGGCGGCTCCTCACAACATCATAGTTCGACATAAAGATCGCAGGATTCGTGGAAGGGGAAATGATGGCAACGTTATGTATAATAACGAGTTTTCTTATACCTACTACAACCTGAATAAATTGCACATCGACAAGAAAAACCCATGCTTCTCAGGTATTGTCTTAATTTCCAGAGACTTGGAAACCAAACTAGGACAGGAAAAACTCAAAGCCATATCAGCTACAAGTGGACTGGAAATTCGGCCAACAGCTTAAGATGAATTGTTGTGGAAAGCTGAGTATAAAGTGATATTTTCTAAGCATTCATATATGAAACTGTTATAGCTACTTTTCTCCCAAAAACAATATTTGGTTAACTTTCTATTTATTGATTATGCTGGCACTAATTTTTTATGTTCAAGGAAACTAATAGACTATACAAATAGTTTAGCTTTCAGATACTTAGCTTTCATGCGGTATTTCATTATTGAAAAAGAAATTATTTCATTTCTGAAAACATGTCGTCACTTTGTACGACAGGTAGCATACCTTTAAACCAGTTCACCAATAGCGAGCCACCTTAGTCTAGCATCTTTGCTGTGTGGAATTAATTTCTCGACGACTCTACATAAGATGGATCTTCCATTACCGTGGGGGATAGTACTTTTAAATACATTAGTTTGTTTTTAATTGTCAAGTTAGAACAATGTTCCATTCTCATAGCGTGAACTAGTGCTATTTCACGTTTTTTGTGCTTATAACATTGTAACTGCTATTGTAAACTAGTTGTTGTCACCAAGACTGTTGTCTTTACAAGCGCTAAAACTAAAGATGTTATGTTATTTGGCTGTTAAAATTTTGTTCCGCTGTAGAATTTACGCACGTTTTGTTCCAGTTAATATCTTGAGTTTTTTTTGACTTGCCTTTCTGCTATACAATTTCCACCTCCTGTCAAGGTGCGAAAACCACAAACCCCCTCATTCATTTTGTTACAATACAATGACAGAATGAAATTTCGGTTTCCAGCTATAGATTGATTGTATGTTGTCTGGTCTGCTGAGCAAAGTCTAAGTTAATTCACTCTTTTTCTCATATTATCAATGCTCTCTTGATGTCTTGAGATCTCTTGACGATTCTCGATCTTGGATTCTAGTTTTCCATCTTTCTCATTGTAGAAAAACCATATTTGAAAGCCGCGTCAGTGAAAAAACCGAAACTTTCAGTGTTAAATTCATTTTCTCATCGGTGTTCATTGGTGTTCGTCGGTGTTCATCGGTGTTCCATTGGTGTTCATCGGTGTTCCATTGGTGTTCATCTGTGTTCCATTGGTGTTCATCGGTGTTCCATTGGTGTTCATTGGTGTTCCATCGGTGTTCATTGGTGTTCATCGGTGTTCCATCGGTGTTCATTGGTGTTCATTGGTGTTCCATTGGTGTTCATTGGTGTTCATCGGTGTTCCCATTGGTGTGGTGTTTTAGACTAGATCTTTAAAAATTGGCTTTACTAAACCTTCTTTCAATATTCTAGGTAGTCACCAATCGTGCAGTTGAAGATCAATTTGATTATTTCTGATCCTTTTTTCCGATTAATAAAACATTTAATATGTTCGTTTGAGGTATTGTCTTCATGTACTGCTTTATTATTTTTTAATTTATGTCCAGTTTCTAAGATTTCTTCTGTTGAGATCTCTTCATTAAGCAAGTTATTCTTTAAGTTAGTCTAATTTTCATTTAGGACCTATTTAATATTATATACTTCATTAGTTTTGATACTTTTAGCTGCTAACTATTTGGCATAAGCTAGCGATTTATAAAACTCAATCCATTGATTATTTGGAATTTCACCTGGTAGATCGACTTGAGGTTTTTCATTAGTTATTTTCTTTATAATATTCAATTTGTCTCTTGTAGTATTATTACTAAGCTGATGTAATTTTTGATCCCATTTATATTTAAGTTTCAGCTTGCCTTTAGGTAAGGTGTATTTATTTATAAGGTGTATTTACTGTGATCAAAGGATGACGAATTTGATGGTATAACATAAACTATTCCTAAAAATATATAATAAGTCTTCATGTTTACATTCAAGCAATTCAACTGCTCTGTTAAATTTTTGCTTAACGTAGCAGAGTATTCCATGCGATGACCTTTTGCTTGATTTGTGTTCTGATTTACCATACTAGTGAAAGCTATTGAATCCCTTTATGCTACATATAGAGTTTTTACTTGTAAATGTTTCCATAAGACAGTCATTCGAAAACCGGTCAAGTAACTGTTTAACAACAATTGAAGACTGAGATTCTTAGGTCATATTCTCAGGCCACCCGAAGACACCCCAGTAAAATAGGCGCTAAATGAATATTTAAGACAAGTAAAGCGTGATCCAGGCAGACCAAAACTCACCTGGTGGTCTCTCATCCAGAAAGACCTCAAAGAAATAAATATGACTCAAAGCTCAATAACGTCTTGGCTGTGGCTCATGGCAGGGTAAAGTGGGAAACCCTGACTCACTCACCATGTTAGAACTCTAAAGTGATAGTAAAACTCTGTACTGTAAATAGTTAATGTATATATGTTGGACCTTTATTTGAAACCTTGGCACGTAATGTTCCTTCTAGGGACAAAAAGGTTGATGATGATGATGATTATTGTTGCTCATTCTACGCCATTGACCTTAAGGATTGACTCTCTTGTTGATGGTTATGTTTCTATTTAATACTGCATCCGTAATTCAAACAAAAATTTTCCTTCCATCATGCATAAGATGAATTCCATCTTCAAAGAAGGCCCTTTCATTCTTTTCTAAATCACAGTGGTTAATATATGTTATTTTATTCAATCAGGCCAATTTTCTTAATTCTTGGTTAACTTTCTTATTAAAGGTGTTATTTCCCAATCATGGTAATACCAGAAAAATGAAAATTTTTGCTTCTGGATATTTCAATTTTGTGGTATAGTGGAGGGCACAAAGTCACAAGACAGGCTCAATCATGTAGATTGTGATACCAGCATGAAACTTTGTACACCTACCCAGTTTGATGTGCTGAAAAAGATAAGAAACAGACCCCAACCTTAATTTGCCCCCAAATGCTATTTTTAGACTGGGGTACTTGGTCCCAGTCCTTCTAAGTGGTATTTATCATAACCCTAGTGCAAGTGACAATACAGCCATGAACTTTGGCACACCTACGTAGTTTGATACAGTAAATAAGATGGAAAAGAGACCCCTTCACAATTTTGCCCCCAAATGTTATTTTTATCATTGGGTACTTGGTTCCAACCTTTTTTGAAGGCTCTTACTGTAAATACAGTTCAAATTAAGATATCAGAATGAAATTCGGTATCCCAACACAGTTTGATGTGCTGAAAAAGATAGGATTGAGACCCCAACTCAAAAATGCCCCAAAATACTATTTTTAGCCTGGGGTACTTGGTTCCAACCCCTTTTTAAAGTTCTTTTTGTAAATATTGTTTTTAAGATATCAGCATGACACTTGGTATTCCAACACAGTTTGATGCGCTGAAAAAGATAGGATAAAGACCCCTTACAGTAAGAGCCTTCAATAAGGGCTTGAACTGAGTACCCCAGTCTAAAAATAGTATTTAGGGGGAAAATTTTGAAGGGGGCTCTTTTCCCTCTTATTCAACGTATCAAACTACATAGGTGTACAAAATTTCATGGCTGTATCGTTACTTGCAATAGGGTTATGATAAATAGCACTTAGAGGAACTGGGACCAATTACCCTAATCTAAAAATAGCATTTTGGGGCAAAATTGGGTTGGGGTCTGATCCTTATCTTTTTCAGCGCATCAAATTTGGTAGGTGTACGAAGTTTCATGCTGGTATCACAATCTGCACGATCAATGTTAGTAGCGCTCTCACTAATATTCACTAGTATTGGTATTTTATTATTAATTTTGTTATGCCATTAAAGTTTTCCACCCCGTCATTTGATCCCACATGAAGGATAATATACAAGATAATGATAATTATATCATCAATTTTACCCCCATGATTGAAGTTTCAAAAAGTGATCTTCTTTCAGTGGAATTGGGATTCATCTAATCATTGCAGAATTGAGTCACCGACGATTATTTGTTTGCATGAAAAATAGACGCATATTGATATCTTTGCTCGTTGCTGCTGTCTGAATTTCATAACGTGATGATGTAATTTCATTATCAGTAGGCCTTTCACCCTCATGTGATTGAATAACAGGCATTTGGCTAAGCAATGATTTACTGTTAATTAGTTCTTCTGACGTAAGTTTTTTGGTATCTCATCTAACATATTAACTATTATGGGACGATTTGAATTCATCTCTTTTATAATTTGTTCGAAGTTCAAATCTTATTTACAGTCCACTCTATTTGATCTTATTTTAATTTTTCAACTCTATCATTTGATTGAATGTAAACAGTTGAAACTTTGCTATAAGGTTTTTAATTTTGTTCTTATCCAAGCGAAAATTATCTTTTAATACCAGATTCTCTGTCTTTACTTCCGACACAACTTCAGGGTAAAGCAGCAAACCATCTATTTTGGAATCCAATTGCTTGATATAATCTTGGAGACTTTTTATGTTATCTTCAGATGATTTCATTTTTGAATTACAAATTTTTACGTTTTCATTATTGGTCAAATTGTGAACACAGTTTTAAGGTTGTTTCATCCTATTGCAAACAGATTGTAGATCATATTTTAAGCTATCATTCTCTCTTTGTAAACTCAAAACTTTAAAATCTAAAAAATTCCAGCGAGCAGATTTTCATGATCATCATCATCATCTATTTTTGTTAAAGCAGGTTAAGTATGGCTGCAATGCTGCAGATGTGGACCTGCTATCTACTACTTAAAATACTTATATGTTAAAAAGAAAGGTACTGATTACAATTCATGAGGATACTAAAATCAAAATTATTTGAAAAATTGACAAAGTTGGTATAATAATAGGAATCTCTAAAAGTATACATAATCATCATTTCTAAACCGTGTTGTTGTTGTTCCTTTAACGAAAGTTATATTGTTTATCTTCACTTTTAATTTCTTCATCTTCTCTTTAAATGCATTTTTACTCTTTATTTCTCTGTCTTCATTACTTAAACTATTCCACAAAATTGTTCCTCTGAATTTCACTGTCATTCTTCCTATCTCTGTTCTTGGTCTTGGTAATACCAGCTTATTATTGGGAGGTTTGCTTTGTTCCACTATATTTTCATTCAGCCGTCTATCTGTTCTTTCATTGATACAGTCACTCATTATAGTCAACATGCGCTTTTAAACAGATAACTTAAGGTCTGCCAGCCAGCTGTCTTAACAATTTGGCCATCCCATGGACTTTTGTCTAGGTGCTTCACAGTTCTCGCTGCTCTGGCATGAATGTGCTCCAACCTTTTGCTGTAGAGAGAAACAATGGTCCATGTAAAAATTTATCTAATGTGAGAAAAAAGAAATTATATTTCATATTCACATTTTATGTTTATTATATGTATTTAAATAGATTTGAACATTACCATATAATGTAATACACATATTTTTTAAAAGAAACAAAAAACATTATCCAGTACTGAAAGTTTCTTAAATTTTTCAGATTCTCAGTACTGAACATTTCTGAAGAGTTTCTTGAATATCCATATTGTCAACTACTTTTTCCACCAGAATTATGTTTTCAACCCATTTACCCTATCAGAGTGTATAGGGGTTTCCATTATGTCTGCTTGTCATAGAAATGCTATATCGCAGGCGACAATAGGAAAGTAAAGACACATTTTTGCTTCCTGAGGTAAGAAAATTCCTACGTAAAACATCTCCAAAGCTAGAGTTGCTTAAATTTTTGGCCATTTGAGAGGCTGGGTTTCTTATAATAAGTTTCTTCTAAAAATAATACTTGCATAATATAACCCTACATTAACTGGGCATGAAATGTAGCTGCAGCATCCAAGAATCGAAGTACAGCAGTATCTTAAAGGTTATTGAAGTAAATGGTGTTATTTATTAATTTGAAACATGTAATATATCTAATCTACAGAACCTAAGTTAAAAAGAGAACAATGACTTATGTCTCAGTTCAAAAGAACAGAACTACCCAGGTTTTTTGGTCAGTTTGTGTGAGCTTGGGTTGGCCGTTGAAGAAGGTTTTTTGTCAGCTGTACTAAGTTATTGTTAGGGTAAGGGTTGTGGTTAAGGATAGGGTTACGGTTACGGTAAAAGGATTAGGAATAGGATTAGGGTAAGTGTTAGGGTTAGTGTTAGTGCTAGGCTTCGATTAAGTTAAGTTAAGTAAGCTTGTTAGTTATTTAGCAAAACTTACAAGTTTCTGAAAAATAGTTAGTATTTTGTGAAGATAATAAGATATTTTTAAAGTTTACATGATTATTTAGAAAATTTTTATTTAATTTGTTACTTTGATAATTATTTAGTTAGTTATTTGTTAGTTACTTGGTTGGTTAATAAGTAACTTAACTATTATGCTATTTAGCAACTTAGTTAGATAACTAGTTAGCTAGTTAGTTAGCTAGAGAGTTCGCTAGTTACTAAGTAAGCTTGTTAGCTAGTTACCATAGAAAGAAAAGTACTAGAATGCACGCTATATTGTTCTTTGTAAATTTTTGTGGGGTTTTGCATGGAGAGTAAAGATGGTAGCGCTTTGTTGGCAAAAGACCCAATGGCATAAAAAGCTGATGCGAAGAACTGTTAAGACATTTTATATTTTTCAAATTTTGAGATGAAAATTCGCAATTCATGTATGCGTTAGGCATAAATCATTGTGTTTGTGGACACTGATTTATTCAAAAAACTTAACTTGTCGTTCCAATCAACTGTCCTAAAGCTTCTTTTATCACTTACTAACAATTTAAGAAACTACTTTTATACAACATAGGAAACGGAATATGCCCCGATTGCAAACATATATCCCAAAAGAAATCAATTGTTTTGACCGGTTAATGTGAATAGGAAAGGCAAACAACCATCAAACTTGAAGAAACAACTAAGCTATTAAGTGATGTGATGAAATATTTTCAGCCTCTAAACATGAGCAAATAGTTTGGATGTCGGTAATTTTCAGAATGTTCTAAGTATTGTACATCAGCTTTTTCATTTGAATCTAGATGATGAAATTTCACTTATTTTAAGTCACTAAAAAGTTCTGTTTTTCTGTCAGTGTTGCCGCATTCTTAAATTTGGATAACTATTTAACAGTCTTTATGCAATGTTTTTCATTAACATTAGAAATTGAATGTCCAAGAGCACCTTCTCAATGCTCTCACATAATATTGCATAACAAAAATTCAGAAAATTGTTCACAGCAAGTGTTCATATCTTTGACTTTGTATACATTTTGAATCTATGACATAAGTTTTGAATAAAATAACTGAGTTGTATGTAGATAACAACAGCTTTCAACCAATTGGGTTCAACTGACAATTCCCAAATTTTTAAGCTGCGACAAGTTGACCAGGGAAGTATCTGTGAGGTAATTATTGCAAACAGCAAATGCTTTTACAAATCGGCTAAGAAAAGCCTCTTTATAACCAATATTGTAAGAATGTCAGACTTCTAAACATTTTAAGCAGATTATAACTTTTCTCCTATGACCAAGAAAATTTAATTTCAAAATAGGCATGACAAGCAATAGAGGTCAGGAAATCTAATTATGGGACTAGCTATATGGGGCAAAATCTTTTCAAGAGGAAATGAAATGGTTTTTTTTCATACCACCTTTTTCTCCTTTAAAAACTGACTTGGAAAAAGATTTTAAACTTTTTTTGAAATGAAGAAGTGTAGGAAAAATTTTTCAAAAAGTGCAAAACCCAGGCGAATTTTTTTAATAACCATCTGGTTTTGGGGATTGGTGATGAGCAAAGCCCCATGACGTAAAGTTATGGACATGCGATATCATCCTTCTTTCCTGCAATCTTCCACACCGCAATTACTCGTTGTTTGTGAAGGTTCTCTCAAAGTTTTATCAATATGTCTGAAGAAAATGGTAGTTCCTCATCCTCAGAATCTGATTGAGGAGGAGGGAGCCGTTGCTGTATATGGTGGTCAAGTAAGGCCATATCATTCACTTTGGTACTTTCCTTGGACAATCATTTCAGCTATGACACATACGAACTACAGACCATCCAAATATTTTCAGGACAATCACTACCTTTAAAATCACAATATATGTGAACACAATCAATGGTAAGCCCACGAACTAAACCTCCATTTATTACGATCATGTAAAATTTGGTAGTTGTGGATTCTTGATCTGCTTGAAACATCAGATAATACTTTCCACCATGTGATGCATCATGGCTAATCTTTTCTTCTTTTTCTGCAATTTTTACAACCTCCTTGGTGAATTTCTTCAAGTCAATAAGTTTGGAGTATGGAAACTTTTTCAGCCTATTTTTCTTCATTGCCGATTTCCTTCAAAACCACCGTACCAACTTCCATCTTTTCTTCAATCCAGGGGCTCACTTTCTTTTTCAATTTTTCTGACCTGTCTCTTTGATGCGCAAATATTTGAAATGGTTTTGTTGAAAAATGTCCGGACCATCCTCATTGTTGAATTTGAAAATCTTCCACAAGCTCTTAGATTGGCAGTTTGCTTGGCTGTTAATTTTTTCATCACATGGAGTCCAGCAGCATCCACAGCTTGTTGCAACAATCTAGGATTTTCGCGAAACCAAGGTGCAAGAATAGAAAAAAGGTCATTTTCTTCAATGCAATTCTCTTTGACTGCAAGATATTTCATTAGAGTGAAAGCTTGCTTTGCTGTTTTAACAATTTCCGATTGCACAGTATGTTATGTTGCAACCCTTCTGATTGGAATTTTTGAAATTAAAATTTTTCCATCTGATATTCTGCTACTTTTGTCTGGGGTGACCTCATTTTATACCTTGGCTTCTTTTACAAAATGACTGTCTGATTACTCAATACTTGAATTATTTCCTTGTCAGTTCCCTTCAGATTCGTTTGGGTACTTATGATTTTGCTTTGTTTGTCTTCCTTGTCATTTGCTGGAGCTTTTTCTTTCCAGAAATTCTTAGCCTTCTGAAGACTAGCTAGCTTTCTTCCTTTCGCATTGTTCTCCATTGTTAATTTCTTTATCTCCTCTTCCTTGTGATCTATATTCGTTGTTTGCTCCTCTAGTAAATTTTCTTTTTCAGAAATAGCTGTTCTTTCAATTTTGTTTTCTCCTTTTAGGTTAGTATTTTCTAACTTTAGCAGGTTGCTCTTTTCCAACATGTCTTCATAATCATGAGTAGGACGCAAGTCGGTGGCAAGACTTCACCAGCTTCTAGTGCAGTGACGTCATCAGTGATGTGACCAAGTCACGCTATAGTGCGATGGTTTAATCTAGCGCGATGGTTTAATCTAGCGCGATGGTTTCTCCGACCTCAAGAGTTCTTACAATCCTTGTCTGAAACCGCTAGCCTCGTTTCCGATTTAACAACCTTTGCAATCTAGAAGTTTCCAGAATGTTCCAGAAAGTTCCACAAGATTCTAGAAACGAGAAAACCTGCAATCTGATTGGCTAGAACTTTCCAGAACTTTCCAGAAGTTTCACGAATGTAGAGAAATAACTGTTTTTCTCCCAATAAATAAATAAATAAATTTTAAATATATACATATAAACATATAAAAACAATAATATTAACATATCAACAAACAACGTTCTTCAAACTTTCGTTCTCCTCAGCCATTCTCTACCATCTATTATACGCTGCTCTCGTTTCATCCTCCTCATCCTATTCGCATCATTTCTCCTCAGCCATTCCCTTCCATCTTTCACCTCCTGCTCCCATTTCATTATTCTATCCATATCCCCATCCCAATCTTCTTTTCCTTTATAAATACCAGGGAAAGAACATTGGAATCGTATCAAATTTTCATTCATCCTTATCCTGCTGGTGATGACATGTTTCAACAAGATAATTTTTATTGGTTCATACAAGACCAGCTCTTGAATCAATTCCATTTCTATAATTAAAAATAAGAAATCAGTTGTTTGAAAGGTTCGTTACTTTTTATTTAAAGTGCCTGACCAGTTTAAATTATTTACTTTCCTATTCATCAAAAAGATCGAATAATAAAACACGGACTTAACGGGGCCTTGATGAGCAGCATTACCTGTCTACCAAGGGTCTCCCGGGTCCAAGAATTTCTCGTACATGGAAAAGTCTTCAGCCACCTGTTCTGAAACTCACCAAACGGCTGTTGTAACGAATGGCCTACTCTTCCTACGCTGCAGGAGGGCTCAACACGGTCTCTCATGACATTGGCCAGAGCATTCGTCAATAGCCTTTTGAGTCTGAGAGAGGTGGTGTTAATTAGACGATAAGAATGATGAACATTAATTAATCCTGCTAGTTTTATGAAATTGAATGATTCGAGTGGTCACATAAAAGTATACAAAAACCAAAATTACATACCTGATTTCTTCAATAGACAACTAAAAATAACGAATTAGAAATTTAGTTGAAAGAATTGAAACGAAGAATTGAAGTGAGAGATTCTAGGCCCAGTCGGGTCTCGAAACTTCATAAGTTTCACAGCTTTTAGAATAAGTTATAGCCAAAACAAATAAAAATGAAACATCCTTAAATAAACAAGAAATAGTTATTATAAGTTTAAATGATAAGAAAACTGTATTTCTAACACTTTTCCAAGAAAAAGTAGAGAAAAGCTAAAGGTACTTACCAAAATTCCAAGAAATTTTCCAAGAGTGTTTACACTTGCTGACGTGACGCCAATTTTAATTTTTCCCGCGATAAAATCCTTGTCATGTGACGCGTTATCATCGAATGACTTTCTGAAGAAGACTAGATCTGATTGGTTGGCTGGTTATGTTTCAAACTTACGGCGATTTGATTGGTTAAAACTCTTGTTTCCAAGGTTTCTTCGAAAGCTTCTAGAAAGTTCTGAAGAAGGCTAGATCTGATTGGTTGGCTGGTTATGTTTCAAACTCACAGCGATTTGGTTGGTTAAAATTCTTGTTTCCAAGGTTTCTTCGAAAGCTTCTAGAAAGTTCTGAAGAAGACTAGGTCTAACTTACAGCAATTTGATTGGTTAAAACCCTTGTTTCCAAGGTTTCTTCGAAGGCTTCTAGAAACTCACAAAACCGTTGAGTTTGTTGTTTTTATTTTGCTTCAGCCTACTTCAACCTGTTGTGTTTAGTTGCAAGTCTCGATTGGAGCAAGAAGAGCAATTGTCAGCTTGCAGGCAATGATCAGACTGCAACCAGGAGAGTCAGTATTTCAGAACAACTGCTCCATTTGTCTAACATCAGAGTTGGATGATGCTTACTACTCAAGATGTCGACAGTGTGAACAAGTTTTTCACCTGAGATGCATAAACCAGTAAGTTGCTTCAAGCATTCACTTAAGCCTATAAAAATTATTTCAAACATTCGCTTATACTAATTATTTCAAGTATTTATTTCTTTCTTTTTATTTCAGATGGTGTTCAAGAATGAATTCATGTCCCCTATGTAGACTCACGCCATACAATGCTGATATACTAGAGGTAATTTGTAAAAACCATAATCTATACTCATTTAAATACACTTGTAAGACTGGAAAGATCTTCTCATATAAATATTCTCTTTATTATTAGATTGCTGCTGCTCAAACACTAACACAATCTTCAGAACCTTTGGTTGTACAACCTTCAGAATCTGCGGTGGCACGACCTACAATGGTGCGTGATGTAATGGTGCAAACAGCGCTTCAAGAGATAACAGACAGAGCATTCAACACTACCAACGATGCTGACACAGATACCAACAGTGGTGGTGGTGGTCAAGATTTTGTCGATCTAGAAGGTGATGGTGATGATGATGATAGTGATGATTGTGATGATGATGATGATTGTCGTAGTAGTGAAATTAGTCTGGATGACATGATGTTATATCATGAAGATATGATGATAAATTGTTACTCTCTATGGGAGTAGACAATTTCCTAGGACAAATAATGCTAAGAGTTACTTAATCATCTGGACGCTAACTGTTTACATCATTCAAAGAAGAAATCAGCTATAAAACCCTTAGTGATTGACTCTGTTTGTTTCATCTTATATATTGTTTCACATTAATCACTTGTTTCATGTTAATTAATTAATTGTTGCTGATATGTTACATTCGATTATTGAAACAGAAAATGAAGTTGGTGATTTACATGATGCCTCTATCTATTTGAAAACTATTAGAGAATATACCAATCGATTAACAAGTAGTATAATAAAAGAAGCGCATTCCTTTTTCATATACGAAAACTATGGGAATTTGCACAAA
>JACTAT010000485.1:2344-18172 GCA_014526335.1 Chrysaora quinquecirrha | reverse complement strand
GTATATGAACTCTGTGCAAATTTAAAAAGCTTTCAGCATACATGACCTCTATAGTATACACTGACTCTCATAAAGACCAATCTCCTCAGACCGTGTTCTTTGAGGCGAGAACACAGGGTGCCGGAGCATAGAAGTTATCCCTCCTAAATTCTCTTTAAGGGAGATTAGATGCTGAGTACGGTTTGAAGGGGGCTGGTATTGTTCAATATATATTCATTATGATATACAACATTGCATCAGTTTTTATACACCATACTGTATAGATGAAATGCGTTGCAAGGCCTTTAGTGCGGGCTGGTACTAGGCCATTATTTCTTTTTTGATTATTAATTATTATCTCATTAAAAAAATCCCAAGTCTAAAAATAGAATGAAGGGTCATTTTTCCGAAGGGGTCTGCATCCTATGTTTTTCAGCGCATCAAACTGTGTATACTTGCCAAGTTTCATTGCAATATCTTAATACCCAACATAGTTACAATTGACACGCTTGTAGAGGTATGGTACCGAGTACCCCAGTCTAAAAATAGAATAAGGGGGCATTTTCCGGAGGGGTCTGCATCCTATCTTTTTCAGCTTATCAAACTGTGTATACTTGCCAAGTTTTATTGCAATGTCTTAATTCCCAACATAGTTACAATAGAAACGCTTGTAGAGGTATGGTACAGAGTCCCCCAGTCTAAAAATAGAATAAGGGGGCATTTTTCCGGAGGGGTCTGCATACTATCTTTTTCAACTTATCAAACTGTGTATGATTGCCAAGTTTTATTGCAATATCTTAATTCCCAACATAGTTACAATTGACACGCTTGTAGAGGTATGGTACCGAGTCCCCCAGTCTAAAAATAGAATAAGGGGGCATTTTTCCTGAGGGGTCTGCATACTATCTTTTTCAACTTATCAAACTGTGTATGATTGCAAAGTTTTATTGCAATATCTTAATTCCCAACATAGTTACAATAGAAACGCTTGTAGAGGTATGGTACCGAGTACCCCAGTCTAAAAATAGAAGAAGGGGGCACTTTTCAGGAGGGGTTTGCATCCTATCTTTTTCAGCGTATCAAACTGTACATTCTTGCCAAGTTTCATGTCAGTATCGTTATTCCCAACATTGTTATGGTAGAAACCCTTGTAGAGGTATGGTACCAAGTACCCCAGTCTAAAAATAGCATCTGGGGGCATTTTTCGATTGGGGTCTGTATCCCATCATCTTCCGCGTATCAAACTGGGTAGGTATGCCAATTTTCATGCTTGCTTCATAAAATGCACAATTCTGACAACTAGCTGATATACTATAAGAGTGTCTGCACAAAATATAGAAGCTTGATGCAGTGATTCCAAGATGTTTTTGTTGTTCTTAGCTACCTAAGAAATGAAAGAAATCATAGCTGTCTATGTCACTTTCTTGATGTTCAACCTATCTCCCATTTCCGAGTGACGAATTAAAGAAATATGCAGACTGTGAGAATTCATATGCTTTCAAAATCATTAAGAAACAAGCAGAGTTATCCGCTAAGGTCAATGTAAGAGACACCTTGCCAGAAATAAGTTTCTAGTATCTGGGTCGAAGAATTCTCAGTAGATATCATCTACAGATGAGTGTGCCTGCAACTTCATGAAAAGGATAGGTCTTCCTTGTTGCCATGTATTCAAAGTCCTCTTCGTTATGTATATCAAAATACCACAAACCCGTGGTTGCAGATTGCTGGACCATTGATTTTTGTGAAGAATTGTTAACTAACGTCAATCAAGGTACCGAAGCAGACAATGATGGTTATGGAATTTCAGTGATGCAAACACAACCAACAGCTCAACCACTTGCTTCTGTGACATCTGAGGGCGGAATGAAGATATTCACTGCTAGAATGGCGCAAATGGAGTCATTTCTTCATTCATGGCAAACAGGAGATTCTGATTGTTCTAATTCCATTGTAAAATCCAAAGAATTATAATAGAATAGATAACTTAGTGAATGGCAAAACCTTACATCAAAGATCTAACCTTGAAATGTGTACTTAAGCTGACATTAATCTGGAGGCAGTCAACCAACGAGAAAGTAATGTTCTGCAAGAGTTTTGTTGCAGTAAAGTAAAGAAGTTACTGATAGAGCCCAGAGTAATGATATAACGTGCAATAATGAGCGAGTCAAGAGTAATATACAAGGTGTATCAAAGTCCAAAGATTGTTTCAGTGAAAAAAACTGTTAGTAACAAGACCCAGAGTGATAATACAAAAATGCCAACAAAGGTGTTGAAACAAGGCAGGCCAAAAGGTGCTGACTTAACTTTTATTGGATTACCAATAGTAAAAAAGGTAAAAGGAAATGAAATAGGGACACGTAGATGCAAAAACAAGGCTAAGCAAGGCGAAATATCAGTACCACATTTGGACCATATTATGAATGCATAGTCTTGTTTGCGACTCATTGTGTTCCTGCTTTATTTTACATTCTTCTCTTCATTAAATTCTTGTTACAACTGCAGCCAGTTAAGCATTTATTTTCAGTTTTAAAAGGTAAAATGTAGCAAAGGAATCATCCCATTGTCCAAGCTATGGCCAGTGAAAGAGGAAGAGTATCCTGGAATGCTTTGTCAAGCCCATAAGTGGCAAAGAAAGTTCTTGATGGTGCATTCATTGATGAAAAGATACAGACGAATGTGGACAAAATAACTGATTTAATAAAAGATGAAGATTTTGTCCAACTACATCGCAAAAAACGATATTTCTCAGCAAATGCTTGGAGCAGTGCCATTAAGATAGTTGAAATGAAATGGAAATGCAAATGGGTTTGCTCAGGTTCCACTAAGTCTCTACACAAAAGACTAGAAAGCATCGCATGTGAGAGGTACCTTGCATGGTTCCATTGTGGTTGTGTTCAAATATCAAAGAAGCCGAATAGTAAGTACTGGTATTGTCGAAGTTGTAAGAGCAACTACCAGTAATTCATCAATTTATCATTGTAAGAAAGAGTAACCTTAATCCTGCTGAGTTTCACCTCTTGACTGTTCTATTGTTTAATTTATGTTGTCCATTTTTCTTTTTTCTTTTCATGTTGCTTAAATGTACCTATGGATTAGTTAGGGTATTTTCATTATGATCTGCACACAAATAGTGAAAAAATACAAATACTCCCAAGGCTTAAGATTCAAATTGAATTAATTGAAATCTTTTTCTGTTTTTTCATGTAGTTAGCAAATGAATAAAGATCATTTCATTCTTTTCACCTTATAACAATCACATTTTAGTCTTATTTTCGTTATGGTTGGATGGCGAATGCTGAATGCAGTTTGATAAATTGACATTACCCAATTTAGCAAAATGGGTATATTTGAGTAAATTGTATGATGTAGCTAATTTAGTAATGCATATTTATGGTTTTATGGTGAATGCATAAGTAAATCTTTCAAGTTAATTGTTACAAAGGGGTCGTTTTCATCTGGGCGGAGGTATGTTACAATTGTGCCTTATCTTCTTGTGTAGACAGACGGGTGGGCAGCCAGTCCTCATCAAGCTTTTGTGAAGCAATTTGTCAAGAAATTGCATTTTCTGGCAAAAAATAGTTCCTTCAAAATGACATGATGTTTCAACATGGGGAACTCTTTAACTTGTTATACTGGGTATACTTTCTTCTTCCAAAAATAACATGATAATCTTCTACTGTATAAAATATATTTAAATCTTTTTCTTATAAAAATATGAAGGAATATTAGACGTCTATCATGATGGTTGGTTTTTTACCTAAATCTTGAGGAACACCTTTCCTGCTCCCGATATTCGAGAATACAATACTTACAATATAGTCTGGAAGCTTTAACTAGTCTTATCGTTAAACTTGTGCTGTTACATCTCTACATTCTCTTTTATAAGAACCACATAATTTTTTGCCATCATCATCATCATCAAAATTTCAATATTTAAAACACAACCTCAGCCAGGGTACGTCAAATCAATTTAAATCGTTAGACTCACGATTACATTAAGCTAGTTAACATTAATTAAGTGACTCCCAGAATCAACAATATCAATTATAGCAAATAACAGCAAAACTTACATGCAGCAAGAAAATGACAAGAAAATTAAATACAAATCGAGATTCGTAACAAGCAGAGAAGCAAAAAAAAAGAAGAAAGCAGTGGAATTTTGATTTAGTTTTACAGGAGATTAAGACATCTTTTTATGATAGATGAAACCCATTGCCAGATTTGTGCTGAGCTGAAACCCAATTTTTATCAGAGTCAGAACAATAAGCTGATAAAAGCAACACTTCCTATGGAACGAATTAGCATAGATTTCAAGGGACCTTTACCCTCTTCATAGAGGAATAAGTACTTTCTTACAGTAATCAATGAATACTCTCGTTTCCTGTTTGCAATTCCCTGCTCAAATATTTCCACAGAGACTGTTCTAGCATGCTTAGAAAAAGTGTTTTCCTTCTGTGGGATGCCTGAATTCATACATTCGGACCACAGTTCTTTGTTTATGTCTTCAGACCTGACCAATTATCTTAGACGCAGAGGTATCACAAGCAGTCACAGCACTCCGAATAATCCCACTGGTAACTCGCAAGTAGAACGGTATAATGGTTTTGTGTGGAAAGCAGTAAGACTCACTCTAGCCTCACTAAGCTTCCTGTCGTACAATGGGAAAGCGTTTTGCCAGATGCACTCCATTCTGTCCGATCTCTACTTTCGACTTCAACCAATACCACCCCACATAATAGATTCTTCAGCTTTCCAAGAAAATCCAACCAGAAATTATTGTTACCTTCATGTATGTCACCAGGTCCAGTTCTCCTGAGAAAATTTGTACATGCAAGCACACATGAAGACTTGGTGGAAGAGGATGAATTGACTTATTTAAACCCCACGTTTGCTCACATTTGTTATAATGATGGTCACGAGTCATCAGTTTCCCTCATTGATCTTGCTTCTTGCCCTAGACTTCCTTTAGGTACAGATAACGCAGGGGATGGAACTAACACAGAACTGTCTAGGGAGAGCACAGTCACTGAAATTAACCAAAGGAATTCTGTTGAAATTCCTGTTGCGCAAACAACAGAGAATGTTGCGAGAGTTACGGCAGAAACCGCTTAGCCTCTATGTTGTTCAACTTGTATCAGAAAGAAATCTCAGAGATATGGTTTTGAAGATGATGGTTAACTTTTTAACGGGGGGTGAATGTCGTGAGAATTCGCTGCATTGTGTTTACTAAACCGATTTATAAACTTGCTTTATGCTTACTAACAATGATTGTGTTAAAATGAACAAAGACTTTTTGTTATTGCCTTTATATATATGCATTGAAACATATGGTAGTATTTTTATTTACATGCAAAGTCGAATTGATATGAGCCTAATTCAGGTTTATCTGGGTGTGTTTTTCTTTTGCTCAACTTTATGACACTTATTCTTAAAATTTTCAATTATTTTTTCTACTTCATCTTTAGTTATACTCATATTTAGGTCCAGATACTCTTCAGATGTATCTGTTGCAGGCAGAATTGCTTCTTCATCTTCTTTACTCAATTTTTTTGAAATGTTGAAACAAGGAATAAGAAGATACATCTTTTAATGATTCTTTCTTATTATTTTTAATTATTGTCCAGAATTGTTTAGCATTTTGGCACTTAAATTCCATAATTTCTCATTAAGATTTTTATTATACCTGACTTTAAATGTATTAGTTACTTTTTTATACTCTTGTTTCCTTTAATCATAGTAGACCTATTTCTAGAATCAGCTTTCTTAATACTGTATATGCTTTACGTTTTCCCAGAAACTTATATTTTTTACTCCTCTTGCAAACCATGTTTGATCTTTTTTCTTTTTATCATTATCATTTTTATTTTTAGTCCCACTCTTTTGCTTACTTCCAAACGTTTTTGAGCCACTCTTTCTAATTAACTCGTTTATTGAATCAATAATAGTATTTATCAATTTACTAGAATTTTTTTAATTTATCTTCATTTACAATGTGATAATCTATTGCCCTTGTCATTTCTTTCAATTTATCAAAATTAAGATTTTCATTGAATTTTATTTTTGTTGCTTCATTCAAATTATGAGTTGTTTTAACTCTGTAATCCCTGAAATTTTTGGTTTTAGAAAACACCTTTCATTTAGAGTTTCATTTTCATTTTCATTTGAGATATTAATCATGCCAAATTTAATTGAAATTGCACTATGTACGTCTGAAAATAATGGGTTAAAGTCATCAACATTGAAAATTTTGACAAGAACAAAGCACCCCAGCACTTTCTATCCCATAATCTATGACAGTTTTATCGTGTGACATGTATTTTTGCCTGCACCTTTATCATTCCCTAAGATTTCATAATTTGCATTTTTTAATGTGTTAATATCACTCTCCAAACTTTTGAAACAGTCTTTGTTAAAATATTGTGAACCTGAAGGGGAGCATAGACTAATCCTTTAGCATAATTAAATGTACGAAATTCCTAACATTATCATTAATCCCAACAATTTAACTAACTGAATTTTAGTTAGTTTAATTTTGCTTCTTAACCATTAAAATTTAGAAATAAAATACTTATGTTCCTTGATTGATGTTGTCGTTTTCCATGACATCCCTATTCGTTCTTCAAAATATGGTACATTATATGGATTTTTGATACCCACTGTAAAAGCTTTCTTGCAAAATATTTGGAGGCACCATTTTGTGGGATTATTTTAACCGATCTGAGGAATAATTATTTACTTTTACTTTTAATCAAAACACTGTGAAATGACAAACATTTTCCCACCGAAATTTCCTGTGAAAATGGCCGCATGACTTTAAGCCATTGTTATGAAGAAATGTTTTGGTTGGGCCTATTGCCGCTGTTGGCCGCCATTTTTGATGACAGTTCAAATACTTTTGTCCAGTAAGTGTACACCTGTACTCATTTATTTCAGTTTGCTGATAGGGATGATGACATGGAGACGTTAAACGAAATAAATCTATATTTTTGAATGTCTTTTTCCCATATTTTATAAAGATAGAGTAAGGTGGCTCTTTCTCATACTTTCAGTCATTTCAAACCTTGGATTGGTGTGCCCTACTTTAAAGGCAAGCGTTGTGACGTTTGTAGATCTATGCATGGATTCATTTGTTAGCTTCTCAATGCATTTACGGATTCATTGACGGATTCTTTTTGTTATCATGCATCCATCTATGTTTTAATTCATTCATTCACTAGTATATGGAACAGACTTCACAAAAGTATTCCACAGGTAAGAATATTATATTGAACTCTGACTGTGTTCCTAAGATCCATTATTCTTCACATGGGGACATCAAAACTAATTATAACATTAAGATTTCCCCTGCCTGCAGAATCCTGCTTATACATGGGGCATTAGAGTTACTTTGTCTTGCAACTGTCCTAATGTCTAATTATTGGCTACAATGCATAAATGACACACTGTACAATGCAAACTGCTTCCACCAAGAGACAAAATAGACCTCAAATTTACCAAAACATGTTTCTCTAGTGCTTACAATTTTCCTCGTATTTTAGATATATGTCATGTTCACATACCCATTATGACCATTGGAATATCCTGGCTTAGATATTCTGATTCCTGCTGAAGAAAATGAGCATTTAAAATTTCTTTCTCCTGGAATGCATGAAGAAATACACAGGACGCTCATATGTTTAAATACCTTGTGCTTTTGGAGGAATTCTTAAACAGGTTCCTAACGCTTGACGCTAACATCAACATTGTGTTCAATTGCAGATTTCTTGCCATGAGTTCTGAGCACAAAAATCAAGAAACAACAAAAGACTGCTTGGTCGAACCTACACAAACGACTTATAGAATTGCCTGATCCTTTTGAGGACTTGCTTGATCCTCCTGTCTTGGCATTTGTGAAGAAGATGGCAGTGTCGATAAGTTCCAGCCTGGGTTACCTGATTGTCTGTCTGCTTAGCACGACAGCCTTTGTGGCATCGACAGCAAGTACGGCAAAGTCAGTGGGGCATACCTTCCCACTTAATCTGTTCACCATTTTGGCTGGACCACAAACTACTGGCAAATAACAAGCGGATGAAGAGTGCGCTGCTCAACCCGTTGACGCTTTGGTAGCTGATTTCGACTGGGGAACTGCTCGAATCGGAAAACGTATGTCCTCTGGACTCCCCAAGTTTTTATCCATGCATAAAATGGCATACGTCGTGTCATCAGAGATCTTTGGATTGGTGAGCAAGCTTCTCAAATCTGATGAAGACACTGGTTCAGGAGATGCTCAGTTGCTGTGTCAGATGTTCACCGGAGAGAAGTCCACATTCCAGTTTGCATGCATCAATGATAGAGAGATAACTTCTAACTACACACCTTTTCATTGCTTTCCGAGATATCTGTGTTAAAATTATCCCCCGTGTTGTTGCACTAAATGCCCGTATGTATTTGTTGTCCTGAGAAGATGAAACAACACGTTACCGCTCACATTTCAAATGCAGGGAAAAACACTGTCTACAAACTACTTTTCCTATATTTAAGGTTAAGAAATACTATTTGCTGTTGGAGAGCACTATTCTTTAAAGTTATAAAATATTACTACATACCCAAGCCTTGAAGAGCTAAAATGTGTTCCTTCTTTTCTAGATACCAGCACAAACCCTGTTTAGCATATTGGGCTCTCTTCAGCCACCATTTGCAGCCAGAATTGCTGCACAGCTGGACCAGGGCAATCGCTTGTTTGATTGGCTCATCTTTGTGTCTCCTGTGTGCTTCAGACCTACAGCGGCAGAAACTGTTCAGGCTAGACAGCAGTTGCAGGATAGTCCCATCACGAGTTTCACTGATGTCTTTATTGCCATGAGAAGGATCAGCGACAAGGAGCGAATATACGAGTTTGACGCTGACCCCACTGAGATGTTGCAGGCAATAAATGATACCTTTATTGCTGAAGTGAACGATGCTATTTGTCTTGGGCAGCCGACACCTAAGTCCAAAAGCATCGACATCATACAAGGAGTTGCGGTTGCATTGCATATTTTAAACACATACTTGGGGCCCTGTTGTCTCGTACAGAGCTCACCAAGCCTGGTCTGCAAGTTAGCCAACAGAGCCTTAGACGTGGAAAACAGTTTGTGGAATGGGCTAACTCTCAGAAAGAAATAGTAGCAGAGGTATGGACTTGAAATGATGATAGCATGTTCTTTTATTTATTTGAGTTGCATCTTTCTTTCAGGCTTTGTGACAATGACATTTTGAGCTTTGAAAAAATGGCCAACAGCAAGCAATATCTACTTTCCACGGATATTTGTAGGGAAAGTAGAAAATTTCTTGGGTACAAATTGGAACTTAGTTACTCCTTCACTCTGATATGCTACAGACATACCTCTTGCTAGTGAATTTTGACAACACTCTCTTGTTTTTGTATAGCCATGAATCTTGTCTATCTTCTTTGTTTACAATTTACTCACTCAAATATTCTTCCTCTTCTACCACAGTATGTAGCCGCTATATTACAACCAGTAATGGAAGCAGAAATACCACAACCTGATATCGGAATACACGTTTCAATTTTATGAGGAACACCCAAGATATCATGAAGCTGTGCAGAACACTTCCTGGACCGGTGGTCTCGTTTAGGACCTTCAAAAAGTGTACATCTCGTAAATTTGTACATATTTGAACCTTTGTACATATTTAATTCTTCTATTGCTTTTTCTTAAGGCTCGGTTACACTATTAGATACTCCATTAGATATTCCATATATAGAGTATCTAAAACGAGAAATAATATCTAATGGAATATCCAACAGTGTAACGAGTCCATTAGATTTTCCATTCATTTTGACGCTGCCTGAATTCAGTAAATCCGCATCTGAGTAGAGAAAAGATGTTTTTTCTTTGAATTTGATATATTTAAGCATGTTTCTCTCCACTATCGAAAATGAAACCAGAAATAAGTGTAAAAAACATGTTGCAAGTCTACTTTTCAAAGTTTGGCTTTTTCAGTGCTTTCAACACACTGTTCCATACAGTTTTCTTTTGATTTTGGTAAAACATTAATAATATTCGCGATGTAAATTGGTAAACTGCAGTTTTTGTATATATAAAATACAAGAAATGGCCTGAAAAGTCCACTTTCACTTCAAAACTTGCACGTCATTACGTTATCAGACAGTCGGCATCTTTATGTCTGCATTCTTTTACATTAGATATTCGGAATAAAATCAAATGGATTTGATTTTATTCCTAGCTTGATTAGATATGTTTTTCCTTCTTTTTAATCCCTTGTCGAATATCTAATGGCACATTACACTGTTAGATAGCTAATCCACATGATATTTTTGGTATGTCTGGTGAATAGCTAATGGAATATCTAATAGTGTAACCGGGCCTTTAAAGGGCTTTTTTTTGTTGCGGTGACTTTTCTTGTTTACTTAATTCATATTAATATTTATTAATTCACTCACATCACTTAGTAGTGCTAGGTGATGCTCATATTTGATTTGGCATTTCCTGCACTATTCCATGGCTGTGCCTTTCCTTTTTCATAGACCTGCAAAAAGTAAGAATTATGAAACAAAAATAGAAAGACCGAGCAATCAAGTATAACTGCAGCCATCAGAAACATTTTCCTTGGCATCGGCTACACTATTTCATGGCGGTGCAATTTCTTGTAACTCAAAACAAACCTATTAGTGTTCTACCAGCCTTGTTTCTTGTCCTTCGTCTACTATCCAGCAGGCAGCTTACCTCCGTGCGGATCCATAGCATTTTCTACCACTGCATCTACATCAGCAAAAAATACAGAGTTTGGTGGAGAAAATAGGTGCACCATTCCTTTCCTTGCCTAACTCTTGCTCTATTAATTCAAACAGAAAACATCATTGTTCACAATTTTCACAATTTGACCAATTTCAAGGTCTGCGATATAAAACAACAACACAGTTAGTGGTTTTCAAATTGTCAACTAATAGGCCGATATTCAAGAGAATGCATCTGCCACGGGCGAGTTACACTCACATACCATAACGACAATGCGTTTATTATATAATTTGTAACTGAAGGTTAAATGTAGGGAGCAAGCAAACCGTGCACTAAAATTTTTCAATGTCAAGCTGTAGTTATATCCACTTCTACTGCTATATCTTTGCATGATGCCCCCAAGACTCAACCTTCTGTTTCCATGCTACAGTGTTTCCAATTGATATTTGCGTTTATAATCTATGTGACATGAAACTGGAATTCTATCTTTGAAGTTAAAATCTAAACTGTAAACACCTATTTCTATTGACAGTGTCCGCTGTCATTAATTGTCTTTCATAATTCAGGGCTGGTTACACTATAACATTACATTACATATTCCATAAATACAGCATGTCAAACGAGACAGTACAATGAAATATCTAACTGTTAACAATCTAACAAGGGCATCACAGATTTGCCATCCAATGAAGCGAGGAGCAATCACCGATTGTTTGAGTGCACCCTCTAAAAACTCACAAAAAAATCACTCCAAAATATTTTATAAAGACCACAGACTTGTCACGAAATGGTAACTAGGGGCGCACTTCTTTCTAGACACATAACCCTATACGTTTTACAATCAGGGAACCAAAGCAGGAGCAAATGTTTCTACTCTCATCGCACAACAACCCAGGAAAGTTTAGATCTGTAAGAAACTACACATGCCTTTTTGTGAAAAATTTAGAAGACCCCGGGACTAAGAGACTACAACAATTAAGTATAAAGTGAGACACAAAACAACAACTATGATACAGTTTCCCCTTTTCACTTCAGGTTTCCATTATCTGCTATGAATTTTGTAATGCTTAAGTATAAATAATCCCAACAACAATCATACTTGGGGTCTATTCTGGAAGAGGTCCAAATTTCCACTGCTGAGAACATTCTACTTCACAATAAACCATTATTTCAAAAAGTTTTCCAGATGTCAGTTTTTAGGTTACGATGCTCTGCAAGAGACTTAACTAGACCATCTGTCTTCAAAGAAACCCTACAATATAGCTTGGAGGATAGTCTCTTACAGAAAATGACTGTATTCTTGAAAGGCCCTACTGATTGTACCCATGCTTTCAACATCCCTCAAAGTTGACCCCACCTCGCTACAGACAGTCAGAGATGCATACAGGAGCCTTGATAGATAAATCACATATTACTGTACAGATCATCAAATATACTTTTGCTTCAGAAATCATTCTACATACAACATTTGTCGTAATTAGTCCTTCCATGAGACTGTATAATTTCCTCATTAATTTTCACATGCCATACTTGAACTTATGCTTATATCCTGAATCATTTCGAAGCCTTCACATATAATCATACTCACCATACCTATCTCCACACACAGCCTGTTCTCCACATCGATCACACAGCAAACTACACTCAAGCTGGTCTACACAGGTAAGAATGTTTTCTCGCCTTAACACTGTATGTTCCTCCTCCGTCAGTGAGCCACTAGTGTATCCATTCTCATCCCTTTTCATGTTGCATTAAATTTTTTAATAACCAACCCCTCAATAAGCAACTTCAGGGCTCAACTGAATCACAGTGACCAAGTAACAAGTCAAACAACAAAGCTTATACACTTTCTTGTTTTTAGGTCGCACATTGTTTCCTCTTATGTCTTGCATGTTGAAGTTCTTTAGCTAACATTATTCCACTTAGCTACTGTTTACCAAAAATCGTGTTTTAGGCCAAAAAGTTGAGGATTTTCACCCCCGAAATAATGGGTAGTTGCTAGGTACACGAACAGTTTTGCAACTTTTCAGCATCTTTGAGCGCTGAAAAGTCTAACATGATAAGCAACTTTGAGCAGTGAATAAAAATCCAGTTGCTTATTGAAATAAAGTGTGCTCTTATGTATATATTTCAGTCTTGCACACACTTAAGCCCTACAAAAAGCCCGGGCTTCACCTCTATCCTACAAGCTTGCTCATTTCTCCTACTAGAATATCTTTCTCTAGAAGACAAGCCTGTATCCCACCTACACTTGATAAGCAGAATTTGCGAAACCTGGAGATGCCTTTATGTTACAATTCACAAGATTGCATCTATATGAAGGTAATACCACTTGTGAGAATGTTACAAGCAAGCCAGAAATACGCTACCTTTTACACACACGTTGTCCCAGGCAACAATTCACTGACAAATATAACTGTCTAAAAAACCGACCAATTGGTTTCGCCCTCTAGGCATGGTTTTCTTAAAAAAATAACAAATCCTCTCTTTCTCCATACTGTAATAAGAAAATTGTCGTAAGCAGCTCGTAAGATGCCTGCAATAACGAAATGGTTTCCACTGTATGATTATTAGGATAATTGTCATGACATTTGCTCTCCAACATACGGCAATTGGGTAAAATCAAGTGTCCATATGTTTTTATATCAATTATGAATAATATAAATTATCTTCTCATAGAAAAAACGTGCCATTTCTGGACATCAAATACAATTTCAACTACTCTAACATCTACAGCATAATACTTGTGACAAGAAATCGTACTTACGAACTACCATCTCTCTCTGTCTTTCTAGATTTCTACTCCACATCATATCATGGAAGAAGGCAAGCAGTTTGTTGACAAGTATTCCTTGTCCATTCAACGATTGCAGATACGTCTGAGGCAGCTGGAACATACTGTTCGTACAGTGAAGGAGAATTTACAGATTGCACAGCGACAGGTGAAAAAGGCAAGAGACGAACTTCAGTCCCTGTCATCATCATTTGTTACAGATGCCAGAACCGTTTTCAAAGAGTATGATACTCAGATTACCATTTTGAAGCCCCTCAATGACAATGACGACAATGCTTTCTTTGCGGGGATACTTTTGATGGATACTGAAAAGCATGCCACAACAAACGAGTCTTCCAATGATATAGGTAGAGAACATTCTGATGATGACGTTTATTCAATCACATGGGACTGGCATGTTTTACAATGACAACATTTTTACAGCATCAGAAGGTATATCATATTTCCTTGAATAATCTCCTCCTTTGAATAAGCCTTGGGGAAAATCACTCCACTGAAATCTCATACACCCTTGGGGAAATCCTATTGTTTTCACCAAAATCCATTGGAAATCCTTTTGTTTAAATGAAAATCTTGTACACCTTTTGAGGAGTGAAATGCCCCTTGGAATAAGCACTCTCCTCAAGTTGTCATATTTTAAAATAAATGCCCCCCCAACCCAGATCAGAAGAATTGTCATGGAATACCTAGATGTTGTGTTTATCTTGGATTATCATTATTCATTTAGTGTTTGTAAACAAATTATTATGTACTGACATCCTTGAATTTCAATTCTTTTAAAATAGGAAAAAATCTTCCCTGCCATTATCTTGAATTGGAAAAAATATCAAATGAAGATAATTGAATCATTGAGAAAATCAGGAGAGCCTTTGATCATTGGTGGTGACGGCAGACATGATAGCATGGGGCATTGTGCAAAATATGGAGCCTATTCAGTGATGTGTTATAATAATCGAGCTATAATACATTTTCAACTTGTACAAGTATGTTCGAGTTTGTATTCTACAATTCCACAATACATCCGTTTATTAAGTTTTTAAAAATATTCTGAGTAGCTATTATGTTTGATTTAATTATTCAGGCTTCCTTATTTTCTCTAGCGAAATGAAGTGGGAAGTAGCCCCGCCATGGAGTATGAAGGGTTTAAGAGGTGAGGTTTAAGGGTTTAAGATTGCAAAGTGAGCAAATTTGTGTCAGACAGACATCAAACAATAGCCAAACACATGAGAGAGAATGAGAAAGAAACACAACATTTTTTTGATTTATGGCACCTTAAGAAAAGTAAGTATATAGTTATAAAACAAAAATAAATACCTTGACTACAATAGAGAGTTCTGCAGAATATAGCATCAACATAGTTTTTTGTCAGAATTCAAAAAAGTTTATTGCATGAAATTTTCCAAAATATCAAATTTGCAAAAGTTAATTCCAGCTAAAACTCACTAAGAATTCACCAATTTTTGTCACGGGTAAAAATATTGTCCAGAAACTTTATTCCAGAAAAATGTTCGCAATTCTTTCTGATTTGCCGAGGTTTCTTTCCACCAGAGTTTGCTCCCTTAAAATAATTATTTTTTTAAAGTTGTCTCCTTTATTTTTAGAAGTTCGCAAAGACCTTACAAAGCTTTCAAAGCAATCAAGTTACTCTGAAATATCTGATTGGGTCAAGCCATGTGTGAACCACCTGCACTGGAGTGCTGTTACAACACCTAGTGGCAATGGAAGTTTAATCTGGGCAAAGTTTCAATCATTTTTATCCCATATTATCAATACACACAAGAATCTTCCAAACCAGCTCTTTAGTAAATGTGCACATGCTGATAATATATCACAAAGAAAATGGTTAGATGAAGGTGCGAAAGATTCAGTGTTTTAGTTGCATTTTCTCTTGCTTTAGCATAACATTTTGTTTTATTGTGTGAATATCTTTTTTAAGATTCTGTTGCATACAAAAAACTGAAGAACGTTCTGACAAATGCTAGACTAGTAAATGGAATCAAACAAGCATCACCCTTGACGCAGACAAGCTGCATTCCATTCAGTATTGAACCACTTCTCGCCAAAAATGATTGCTTTTTCATACACTGGGATGAAGTGCAGGTAATTATCAGATTAAAAAAAACAGTGCTTTAATCAAATGAACATTTATGAATAAGACAAATGCAAATAATAACTGAAAAACAGCTGTGCATACATATGCTCTATTTGTAATTGAATTTTAGACATATATTGGCTGTCCTGCATTTCAATGAAAACCTTCACAAGAAAGCTGAGAAAAAGAAAGATGGATCCATAATGTATGCAGTTTGTTAT
>JACTAT010000484.1:14385-39111 GCA_014526335.1 Chrysaora quinquecirrha | reverse complement strand
AATGGCCACCGATTCGAATAAACTCCTCCAAGAGGGGTTTTTAAAAGAACGAGGCGTCTAAAAGAGGGAGCGTTTAAAAGGGTTGTAATTCAAGTATTTGAGGGGCGCTAGAAAGATTAGAGGGCTTTTAATCAATGTAATGGTACTCGAATTTCGGACCCGTAGAACTGAATACTCAAAAAGAACATTAAGCCAATTAGATGAAAATCATTGGCATAAATTATAGTGCAAAATACAATAAGCAGGGGTTCTAAGAACGAGGTATTGAGAATCTTTTAATCATTTATTGTCTGAGACCAAGGCACCCAGAAAAGAGAAATCGTCTACCAGAATCATTGCAATCAAAGCAAACAACACAAGGAGAGCTATGATAGCTGATCCTGGATGCTTAAAAGCGTGATATTTGTTTATTGTTAAACCAGAAATCTAAATGTTTCTTGATTGATTATTAAGCAAATCAGCGGTTTGAGGTAATTCCTGCTCCTGCTTAATGGGTCAACTAGTAAATCTGAATCCACCGAGGCCAATAGCAATCAATGAATTGCTAACAAATTGCCTTCAGTCCTGCCAAAGACCTTTGGTCTTGCATCAAACTATCGGAACATATCAGTTCCAAATGCATAATTTCTTTTACAACAGAAGTGAAATCGTATAGGCAAGAAAGGAAGGGAAAATTTCTACACTGTTCGTGTGGGTTCATGTTGGTCCAACCAGAGGACATGCGTTAAGTCAACAGACCCACCACCCATAGAGGCCACAGTATAGCTCAGTCGTTTATAATATTTTTTATACCCAATTGAGCATATCTTGTATCAATAACGGTGTTTTTGAGCATGTTAGAAGTTTACAGCCACATATTGTCAGTCTATACAGTAACAGCGGCCTAAAAGGTGGGTGAAGGTTTTAGCGCCAGTCGCTAGGATCTCAGTAGTAGGTTAACTAATCGAGACCTTGACCCTGGCTGTGACGCTACCGTGGCTGGGCTCGAACCTTTACCACACTGAGCTTCTGACACCACGAGTCAGCTGGATTACACCACGACGCCACAGCACCTTCTAAAAGGGCCCTTCTCACGTTATGCCCCTTCATTGCGATGTCCTCGGACGCTTTATATGCCCTAATATGACGTTGAGGAATAGTTACCATGATAAGGAACTGGCTTAAAATCAACAACCATGACATGGCCTATTAATATTATTATACTGTTGGTGGATAGTGATTAACTTATTTGAAGACGATTGCTTACAATTTCGCTAACACACCATCACTCTACTCTGGTCCCTTTCTTTGCACATATTGACTTTAAGGCCATACTAAAACGTATATTTAATAGCTGGAATAGTTTTGCAGCTAGGCTTATTGAGTATTGAATGGTTAGAACATAAATTAAATAAACTTAGTTGGTAATTGATTGGCAGAAAATTGCTTTCATGTTCACTGAGACACTTTCGCCCTTCTCTGAGCCCTTCCTTTGCATATATTAATCTTACGGCTACATTAGAACTTATGCTTAATAGCTGGGCTAGTGTTGCAGTTAGTGGATGGGAGCTTGTGGGCAGACGATTGCTTTAACATTCGCTATGACATATCATGAATCTTGACCCTAATGTGACTGGATCCTAACCCAGCACAAATTAACTCAAAAAGCCAAAAGCCCGCAACGACGAAACGAGGTACAGTTGGGGGTTGGAAACGGATCGGCAGATGATGCAAGTTTTGTCTTCTGAGATGCCTTCATATAAGCTTGAGCCATTCCTCGCAAATCTACCCAAAACCATAACCAATACGTACATTCACTAAACGAGTATTTCAGTTATAGGGCTTTTCTGTACTTTGCTTTTACCGTTAATACAGTTGGTGGATAATAACTGATTGGCAGACGATTGCCTATAGAGGAAGCGAGCGAACAAGTGAAGCGTGTAATAACTCACTGGTGCTCGCTAGTGAACAATAAGAAAAGCTTGACCAGAGCATGGATGATCTTAGCCATGGGCAATTCACTAAGTAATAGTGAACAATGAGTGGCCAAGCAAAGACTCTATACTGAGATTCTTTTGATTTGAAGCACTGTTTATAAGGAGTCAAATGATCAAAGTTAGAGATGCCCAGAGACAAACTCATCACCATCGATAAACTGAAATCGACTTTTCAAGAAGAAGAAAGCAAATCAAAAAAGCAAATTGCAAAATGGGATAGATTATCGAATCAACTAGCCATGTGCCTTGTTTATTTACTTGAGCCTATTCTACCGGGAGATGGCAATAAAACCGATGGAAAAATAGCCAGTGTGGTATATCTAATATGTTTAACTACTGCAGGCATAGTAATGAATATCGCAAGTTGGTTGCATAATGATCCTTCAGTCACTGGAGTTACTCGAGATCATATCGATGGGTTTTTAATGACTTGCATCTGTCCTGCTTTGATATGGATCTTGTATATATTTTGCAAACAAAACGACAGAAAAACAGTTGACTTTATAAGTCAGTTACCTCATCTGCATAGACCTCTTATGGCTGGTGCATATGTATTTGGTGCTGGAGCTGTGTTATGGATATTCTACATATTGCATATTACATTCAATGCACCGGTAGCACATCAAGTCTTGCATTCTCGGTATTCAAAGCAATTTTCATCATTTCACAAATACTTTTTCTAAGGAAATTTGCAAACTCAACGCTGCATAAATCGCAGAATATTCGTCTGGTTTTATTCCATATACTGGGCACCAATGTTTGCATATGGTTTCGTGCTTTGTTCAGTCATGCGCAACTAATTTCCAATGCACGAATCAATTCAACCTTCAATACAACGTTGATTTGTGATAATAATCATAATAATGATGAGACAACGCCTATGATGCAAATTTGGTCTATATCAGAGCCTTATCTGTATCCCTTTACGATGGAATATTCTCTAATTGCGGGTGGTATTCTCTATATGATGTGGACTGGCATGAGAGACCTGAACCCTGATCCGCAAGACATTTATATTTACGATGAATTAGCAGAACTCAGCTCAAATGAAGGAATGGACTTCAAGGATGACAGCAGTGGTTATGATGGCAGTAGCACTCCAATATCCGCATGGTCTCGCTCTCATAGTCACGCCTCGATACCATGCACAGTCTCATCAGCCTCTGTTTGTAAATCATGCCAAGAGACCCACGAATCAATACGAGACTCATACACGTCTAGCTCTGACCCAGGCTTCCTTGTTGGCCTGCTGATTTCAGCCTTCCTATTACTTGCAATAGCTTTATTGATGCTAGACAAAGGCTCTGAGCATGCGCTGAGATTTTATTATATCTATCAAATAATGTTACACTCGGTAATGTGTTTTGCGTTGTGGGTATTTCTAAAAGCATTGCAGAAACAGTTACCATCATGGTATTCGTATGACTCTGATGATACACTATTAATTGTGTCCTTCACTGGAGTATTTCTATACACCGGCCTAGGCCTAACATCATCAATATCCGAAATGAAAGCACTGACAACATTATCAACATACGTTGCGACTAAGTCCGTTCTTGTTTTGTTAGAATCAATGTTACAAGTGACTGCTATTATCAAAGCAATGAGATTCAAACCAGATCATGCTAGCTCATCAGCTGACGTAGTCCGACAAACTGCTCTGTTCTTGCTTACAACAAACATTGCTTTGTGGGCACAAGACTCTTTTATGAACTACGCAACAGTGCAACTACACCAGTGCAAAAGAAACTATACGGTGAAGTCACGTGGCAAGCTATCACGATATTTGCATATCCATTGTGCATATTTTTCAGGTTTCATTCGGCAGCGTGTCTTTTCGAGGTTTGGTCGAGTTTCAAACAAACACGTTAACTGAAAACGAACGCATACTGCTTATGAAATTGGAAGGAAACACGGTTTGATGACCAAGGTTCTCCATGGTTTGATCAATAACGATTCAAATGTCGTTCACCGAGCCTTACCAAGTTTTTCGCCTTGCTCCTTCACTTTCCCTCCTCGTGAAATCAGAGCAACCTGTCTTGCTTTCGACGACGACAGTGAGATTGGACAAAACGACCGTCTAAAGAAACCTCCTCCTGAGAGAAACCCACCCAACACGGTTCTAAACATTCAGCTTTCAACCTTCACGTTTCATAGCATCATTCGTATTTCGATAACAACAGCGGGACTCGAATTTGCACTGGCCGAGTTCAAGGATAGAAAATCCAGCGAAACCTAGGTAGTAGAGATAACTCAGCCCTCCGGATTACAACCGCGAACCTTCAGGTGTATCATCGCATCAAGACGTATCTTAGCTCAAGGACTTAAAATCAAGAAAACATAGCTTCTATAGATAACTTGGTTCCCCTAACATTATAACCGCAAACCTTCGCGTATCAGAAAAACCTTACTTTGGTTTAACCTTGCTCATAACATCATCCAGAAACCAGCCTAAGCTGTTTGTCTTCATGACTGAACAAAGTAGAAAACGCACCCAAATGGTTGCCTACAATACCTTGACCCCTTCTACATCGAAACCTAACTAGCATAGATAACTTGGCTCTTCCGAAATTACAATCGCCAACCTCTGCCCATCAGAAAAAAAGCTTTTGACATCATCATCCAGATTTCAGCTCAAGCTGGTCGACTCCGGTAACTCACACAAAAATCAACGAAACTTTTGCCTAGGATACCATTACTATACAACTCAACAACAAGAATCCGCTATTCAGAGAAACTTCCATTCTGACGGCAAAGCGAAATTCGAGCTTACGCTTACAGAGCAAACAGGATGCAAAACTCTGTTGAACTTTGTACGGCATATTAACTCGGTCCCGCAGGCTGGGAATGCTGAGGAACTCCAATGTTACCCCACACTGCTTCGTAATGCATATTGACAAGGGATTTTCAGGCATTTTAGCCATGACTTAGTCTGCTAGCAGCTGATCCCAATTAACATTGAATCGCAACGTACTCATTCTGGTTCGCTACAAATTGTAATCATTATGCATTCTGATCGGCCAGTCAAACGAATCGAGATGGTTTTATTGGTGCAAATCTTAACTTGTTTGAATACCGATGGTTTGGTGGTGACAGGTGAGAAGGCCGTATAACTCTGATTAATACTTGAACCCAACCTTTGTTATTAAGAGTTAAAGCATTCCATTAGAGTTAGAGCATTTACTTATAAAAATCTCATATGATTAACACCAATACATTGTTGCATTACTCTTCTAATGCACTCTACAATCAAAACAAGAAACAAATTTCAAATAAGCAAAGACTTGAAAACAGTCGATAATACATGCATAATGGATAAGTACTTTTACTGATAATCCTCCAAAGTTTGGATCCATAAAAATTGACTTGTAGTTCAGTTTTATCCTTGTGATTGAGATCAAAGTAAACAACGTGGACCCAGAGAACGAAGTTGCAAACCATTAGGAAAAGAACGCATTGTCGGACTGTATTTGAGGAGTTTGGTTTTAGCACAACTTTGCAGTAAGAATACGCTTTGATGATTAGGTAACTTTGAAATATTACTTGCAGAAAGAATAGGCAGTGGTCAGCGAAGGCAAGCGTTTCTAATGTAGCGAACTTCCCTCTGTGCATGACCTTAGCAGATGCGACCACTGAAAACCACGAGTACCACGCGCAGCAAAAAAGCAAAATAAACAGCAAAACTGTAATTGGAAACGAGATGCCAGGTAGCCTCGGAATCGGGATATTTCTTAACTTTATCGAGGCTAGTAAGGTTGCCATGACCATTAGAACAACAAATATCATATGAAATGTAAATAGCTCGATTCTTTTGTCTGTTAAAAAATTCTTCTCCCACCAGAAAGTGTACGGGATCGACAGAATCCCACCAATAGTTAAACCGAATACGAGGCCCATATCAACATTCGGCTCTTTTTGAATAGCCTCGCTTAAGATTTGCGAATGGCTGAGATCTCTTGAGGTTTCACTCTGCATTGAAGTGTCCAATGATCTATCGGCCGGTTGGTCGGTTTGGTATATGAAATGCAACGGTTTTTCATTTGACTTTACTGACCGGATAAATCTTAACATTGGTCCATATGATGAGTAGCATAACAATGACAGTAATGTAAAGCTCTTGATCAAAGGCGATGATGTACTGTTGGTCGTCAGAAAGAGCTGGGTTTATGAAACCATCAATACAATCAGCGCTTGCAATCCAAAACGACTTAGGCAATAATGGACGAGAGTTGCCTAAAGCAGTTCGTAACATGAGGCAGATACATGTGCCTATTAGATGAAACAGAGGAATTCTCACGTTGTATAGCACAGCCGAGGAATACTTCTTTAGAAAGACCACTAAAAATATAGTGAAAAATAGCTTAAGAATAGACAAGGCAAATCTGAAGTATAGCATTTTGATGCATCCAAGAAGCACCCAGATGGTAATAGCATCAGTAACGATGCATGTGATACCGAATAGGTATACGCATATCAGCAACGGTCGGCAATATCGTTTCGGAAATCGGTGAATTGAACGATACTTGGTTTCTGCTGACGACATAAAAAATAACACATCCAGACAATCGATACCAAAATGCAACAGGAGCAGAATATCTCAAGGTTAATCTCATGCTGTGCTGTGTTGTCTGATTCTAGATTTGGTGATATAAAATACATAACGGACATGATGAAACCGATTGATACTAGGAAATATAAGTAAACAAAAGACTCCACTGTCCGGTCATTACCATGATACACTTTTTTTGAATCAGCAGGAGTGACTTGTTCAATGTGTTGAGGGTTTATATCAGGCTGCGAGAATCGGTTTCTTGTTGTGATTGGCTCAGATGAACTCACTACTTGGTTATTTGAGGTGGCCATTTTGAGTTCGTGAAGCGTCATGAGCGCTTTCTACTCTTTTCTGGCCGAGAATGATCTCTTTTCCAGAGTGGTTGAAAATAAAAGTTCCTTCTTGTCTTCTAAAGGGTAAAATAGAGAAATGATCTTTTCTCCAATCAGCTAAACATGAGTAAAGTTACGGTCTTTGAAACTCAGTTACAAGCCATCGTACAGGTATACCTGTCTCCCAAGCTCTTTGACCGACGTTAGAGATACCAGAGCACTGATCTTTCAAAAATCAATATACTTTCAAAATCCCTTCTTTTCTTTTCAATGCTTAGACAATATCGCAACAACCAATCGGGGCTGATTAAGGCTCAGAATACAAATGATGCAAATGTTAAGATAAATCTTTCGAAAACCAGTATCCAACTTTATATGCCTTTCAAATGTGTTTCAGAGATTAACGTAACAATATTTTTCCAAACTGTTTTTCCTCGATAGATCATTTCAAAATTGTCTCCCCCGTCTCGACGTTTGTATGTTCGACCGGATTCGTTCTCCTTAATTGATCTATGTTTCTGCCAAGCATTTGAGCGGTGAAGACTCGTCCAAGACGCGTTCTTAACCAGCAAACGGTCCAATCGCTTGAACGTAGTCAAACAATAAGTCAGAATAACAAAACTGCACGCTACCTATCTCCTGTCTCAAATCGCTTATACCCAAACTTTTTGCCCTCACTGGTGACAATTCCATCCGTTCTAAATCACCCTGCGTTCTACCAAAAGCTTCGTCTCTCAAAAAAACCGTAACGCAAGCATACATCTGATCTCTGCTTAGGAAAAGATCAGAGCGAACAATTTTTGATAAACAAAAACATGTACTACAAGTCTGATTTGTCAAAAGATCAAAGATAAACAAGTACTTGTGACCAAAGATAATGAATCTCTACCTTCTGCTTCCACGACTAGATAGGCCTAACGATTTTCAAACAAGTGCATAGACCATCTTCTTCGAAGAAAATCCTATAAGGAGGGTAACAATTCTATTATAATTGATGCGTTGATTAACATGCAAAAGTGTTCGACAAAATATTTCATGATAAACTTTTTGGACAAATTGTGCAGTTTTGAAGTCAAATTAACGCTATTTCATGTACAACAACATATTGACAACGCATTACAATTGTGATAGGATTTGAACGGAAGACTGTATGATCAGATAGCCAGTGACGATTCCCCAAAGCTAAAGAGCCCAATGAAATCGTTAAGTGACTCGTCAAGTAATACAGACCAAGGTGTTCTCCCCATTTCCTTGGTTCCCACTACGGAGGTACTGGATGCCGTGCCACTCATTTCCGAACTTGCGAGATTCGGGTCGGGGAGGGACAAATCAGGCTGAGGGTAATCACGTCATGGCGTGTTCCGGTCGGACTAAGTGCTAGAACAGGAAGGAGGGCATTTTACATAATTTGAATACTGCCGGACGTGCTGCCCGGAACGATATAGATTTTTAAGATTTTGATACATGAAACGGTTTTGATTTACATTGTGTCACTTTAAGGTGTCGGTCGGGTATACATTTTGGAAAATTAAGGTCCGGTATACATTAGTATATAAGATCGGGTATGTTTTTTATGCTTGCGCGGCACGCTCCTTACAAAATTTGAACAAATGCCCCCCACCCAGGTTGCTGGAAAAGATTGGTCTCGTCAGATATTAACTGGGAAAAGACATATATGAACACTCGGAAAGTATTCACTCTATTCGGATAATCGAGAATGTACTATATTGAGAAAAGGCTTAATCAAACGAAAAATTAAGACCTTGGTAGTAGTAAAGATGAAAGACAGTAGAGACGGTAGATTAACAGGTGTAGGTTAGAATATCACAATATAATTACCAGCTGGGAGTTGAAACGTTCACAAGATCACCAGTTGAACGAAGCTAGTATACTTTGCTTGACTGATGAAGGTCATTGATGGAAAATCTGTAAAAATGACACTAAAAATGAATGTTATTTCTTAAATACGCTGGAATACTATATAGCAGTAACACAAGTCACTTAAACTTTCTAGTAAACATTAAGGGAAGTGAGATTCGCTTGTTGTTAATGGGTGATATATACTGTACAAGCGTGTGTTTACGAAAAGGCCACTATTTGGAAGCCTTTTCAATCAAAGTTTGAGGAAATTCTTCTGCCATTTTTTCTTGGTTTCGTGTGTTTCAAACGGCCACAGCAAAGAGCTTGAACTGCTGAATATAGTTAGAACAAGTTTTCAAGAATACAGGGTGCAACGTCTTTGAGTCAACACTGATAAACATGGCTGAAATGGCCTTGAAATCTCCAGACTAATCACGTAGAGAAAATCGGTGTTTGAAGTCAATGGAAGAATTCAGTGAAATGAAATGCAACTCAGATTTGTTGGAAATATTACATAGTACCTGAATCTATATCGTTCTGAGTGATTGGTGAAATACTTGAGGTCCTGAAGAGGAAAAATAAGTTGTCATATTGGTAGAGTCACAAGGAAAATCGCAAAAGATTGAGATTTCAACTAGAAAAAAATTTGCTCGAAGCATTACAGAGTACCTGAATCTGTATTGTATTGAGTGATTGGAAAATATCTGAAGCCCTGCAGAGCAAAAAAAGGGAAATTCGGTGAAGACTGAGATTTCAACTCAAGAAATTTTGTTGGAAGAAGCAAAAACACAGTACCTAAGTTTGTATCGTTCTAAGCGAATGATGAAAAGTTTGATCCTTGAAAAGGGAAATTCATCGATTTGATTCATAGAGTCTATATGGAAAACTCATACATTTTCAAACTAAATTTCCTGAATCAGAATACTTTCAATTAGTCAATGAAGTACTTGGATCCTCTAAAAGATAAAAGATCTTTAAAAATGAGGATAAAAAGAGAAGAAACAGAGGAAATCAGAAGCCCAGGGTCTGACCAATGTTGCAGTTCATGCTGGCATTGCTGTTTGTCTAAACATTCAAACGATACAACCGAATCGAATTATAATGAATTGAATCGAAGTCACAATATGTCAGTGAGCATACTATACCTACTATGTCTCATAACAGGAGCAAGCTCATTAGCAGTTAGCTTCTGGTTGAACTTCATTGACGCACACTGGTTACATATATTCGTCATTGTATTAATCAGCCCTGCGTTGATAGCCTATGTTTTACTGCTGGCTTGCAAGACAGAATTGAGTGAGGAGAATTATCATCAGTCAAATGCACCGCTTTATAAACGGTCTTACATCATAGCCTTGATACCATGTGGAATTGCTACAATATTCTTGGATGTCATGAGGTTTGTGCTGTACATCAAAATAGACCGAAGCATAACTGATTTACTATTTACTAATTTCAAGTTCTTTTACATCGCATTTCAAGTACTGTTCCTGTGGAAATATCTCGGTGTACACTTAAAAGAGAGCCTGACGTCACGTATGCTCTTAATGCATTCAATAGGCACAAACGTATTCTTATGGTTTCATGAATTTTCACTTCACTCGACACACAGCCTTGAATTCCAAGGCCAAGATCACACAAAAAGCTACAATGAAAAAGCTAAGTTAACAATAAAAATAATAGAAAAAAGCGAGCCATATCTTTACCCACTTGTTATACAGTTCATGATCATAGCGTCGGGTGCATCATACCAGATTTGGCTCAACATGCGGTCTCTAAGCTTCGAAACACAAGATATCTATATAGATGACGATTACGGTGAGATTAGGCCCAGTTCTCGCCAATCTCAAATCAAAACATATCGCTATGTCTCAGCAAATGCAACACAGTTCGAATGGCCGAAAACCGACGTTGCGACGACAAAACGAAGTGGCCCGCATTTCTTCTGTGGTCTTGTTTTCGGGATTATCGTCTTCATCGGACTGGTGTTTTCAAGTCTCGTTCTTTTATCGAACCAAGTCGAAAGAGATTTCGCTTTGAAGATTTACTACTCGTATCAAATCGCATTATTCGCTAGCATGTCGATAGCAAGCTGGTTGAGTTCTCGTGAAGTTTCGCATGACGATATTCCTTGGAATCGACTCGGTGGACTTGATATTCTCGTGCTGATGTCTATGCTTGGATATTTGCTATACGCTGAATTCTCGTTTGTCGCCGGCTTGACCGAAATGTTCAGCGAACTTTTCGGCAGCTTGATATTCTGTACCTCAATACTCAGAATCATGCAAGTTCTGTTTCAAACAATAGCAATAACAAAAGCGTTTCAAAACACGCGTAATTTGTCGAACGGAGGCTGCTGCAGCTTTCAGCTAAGTTCGCTAATGTTTCTTTGTTTACGAATGCAGGACTTTGGATTACTGAATCAATATTCGACTTGAGAATACCATTCGTCGCTCCAATACAGTGTCATTATTATGGCATGTCTTTGTGGAGGGCAATCAAATTCGCTCTGTTTCCATTGTGTGTCCTGTACAGGTTTATATCATGTGCTTGCCTTTTGGAAATACTTCTCTGGCCAGACGAAGAAATGAATTCATAACGTTATCATCATCATGTGCCTTTTTTGCAGCGATATGCTTTCTCCGTGAAACATTAGAATTTGGTAATACGCCGTTGCTAAAGCTCCCAAACGTCACATCTGCAAAAAAGCGAAGGATATGTAATATTAGTAAGGCCTAAATTACACAAAAGCACGTTGTTTGTAGCAATTTAAGCAAAGGGAAAATTACAATTAAGGCTCAGAGAGGAGCAAACATTTCCCTACCTCAGCTTGAAGCATTGTTACCGTTGCTAAATAAAATTGACATCTAGCATGATGTTCAGTATTCTGGATGTCTCTGACTTTCCTCTTAAAAAGAAATACTAAAATACGTATTTAAAAAAGTACACTACCACAAACTATATGCCACATTGCATAATATAATCCACATAAAATTAATTTATCATATATGTGTTTATGTATGCTTGATGTACTATACATATTACAGATAAAAGTAATACAGAATCACTTACGTCTTTACGTGTATCACTCACGTCAATCACTACGATTTGTCATGACTAAGCCTCTCCTCAAGTGAAGCTTACTCGTCTGGAAGTTCAGCTTACACGTTTGCTTAACAATTGCTTGAGTTTTCATAAAAACCTTATAATAATAATAATCAATTTATTTTATGCTGGCTGCACTAATCAATAGCTAAAAGCTAATTAAAGCCAACCTAAATACTATACAAAAAATATACTGAATACAGGAAAATTGATAATGATACAAATTTGTAAAAATGTACCCCCCCAAGTTGACCCCTCCCCGAATGGCATTACAAATAGTAAACCCCAGTTGTTAGATGAATGTCAAAATCTTAGCCTGGGTTGCTTATTACTCAATCATCCTCTCTGCCGCACATATTCTAAGATGGCTTTTGCACTGGTCTTGCAAGGAAAATTGCCCGTTTCAGCCTTTGACAACGGGAGTTGACTTTAGAAGGGGAGCATGGGAAGTTAAGTTGGAGATGACTATGGTTTGAGGAGTTAGACATTTGTGATAGTTAGGCCAGATTTGTGAAAGAAAAGGGGAAAAACTAGCTGTCTTTCGGATGCATAAGAAGCTCAAATCGGAATATTGTGATAAATTATACACTTGCAAAAAGATCTAGTTGGAAAGCAAAACGATCAGAATGTTGCCTTTAACTTTCTCTTCTCAGCAGTTTTGTCGTACTACTGCATGAATTATAGATTCTATCCCTCTGTAATCCTATCCTTAAAAACATGTCACAAAGATGTTAGAAAATAAGCATAATTCTATAAGGGTTCTACAGCTTATCCATGGTGATAGCCCACGTGATATAGCACGTGACTCAACAGGTACGATCAAGGAGAATAATATGCATCTTTTTAGTTGCCAACTTGTGGGCCTATTCAAATTCAGAGCATTCGATTGCTAGGAATGCTAAGAAACCTCGTTTGTTATTTAAACATTGGCTGAGTTCAATATAATTAGTTTAGATAGATGTTGGAGGAAGAAGGTCAACAGAATGGTTGAAAAATAAAACTTAGAAGAATAGTTAGAAAGCTGGAGTATAAAACGGAGAGAAATAAAAAGTATAAGCAAAATAAAGATTTTTGAAGACAGATGAAACAAAATTAAGAACTGAGTTTTTGTTTTCTTTCAACCGCTTTAGAGAAAAACTCAAGACGTTAACATGCAACGATTTGCTTAGCAAGGAATCGAGCAGCGCAGAATTTAATATAAAGAACTGTGAGGCTTAAAAATTTTTGAGGACAAATGGAAGTAAGTTGAACAGTGTTTGATTCTTTCTTCCAGTTCGGAGAAAAAAAAACAAGATTTTAACGCGCAACGAGTAGTTTAGCCAGGAACCGAGCAGCGCAGGATTAAACCTACAGAACAGAGAAGCTAACAGATGCTAACAATCGGAGACTTTGATATGAGTGATACAATTAGATTTTAAATGAAAACAACAAACCTTTGAAGGAAAAAGAAAACAGCGCCAGCTTCTAGTTGCATGAAAAAACGTACTGGTATAAAGCGTACAATAAAATTGATTGGTATGCTACAAAGAAATTAAAGGAAACAGAATACAGAAAAGATTAGAGTGCAAACACAGCTTTATACTAGATACATAGAAACTTTATGTTTCAATACATAGCTCTAAAGAAACACATATGCAAATATATACCAAGCCATGACATTGTTACTCTAGCTCCTTTATTATTCAACGATTAAGACCAAGGAATTCGTCAAAGGCTACTTTAAGGTGTATTCAAGGATAAAGTATCTTATTCAGTACATAACATACTATGGGAGCTAACTATAAAGATGAAATAGTGGATGGACATTACGAGAGAGCACTGCAACAAGCAAGGTCATTTCTGGAAGAGAGAAGAATGAAGCTGAGACAAGAAATGATGCAGTATAGACTGAGAACTGAGATTGATATTCGCTTGTGCATTGAAAGAGCGATATTTCAATCGAGAATGCAGTTTCATGAAAGAGTTTACCATGCAAAGAAGAGACTAAGAGATGTGATAGTTGAACTGGAAGAAAGGTATAAATATAGTGATATAAAGGAATATATCAATAAAGAGTTTGGAAGAATCGACGAAAACGGAGAAAACGAAGGGAAGACATTGGACAAAAATGGGAACGATATTAACAGAAAAGCTAATAGGACATCACGGTATGTTGAAGAGGAGAATGGATTGTCGAAGCAAGGGATCGAGAATGACAGACATAGATCAAATATGGATTTGTTTGACTACAGCAAAGAACAATTGATGGGACAAATACAGTTTGATGGATTGGGATCTAAGAATCAGGATTTAGATAAAAGAAATCTGAGACAATCCGAGCTTGATAAGCTAGACACAAATTATCAGAGTCAGAAGAGTTTTCGCAAAACCAGGACTGAAAGGGATAAGAATGTATTAAAGAAAGGTCAATTTGAATGGGGCAAAGCGCAACCGATGGAACAAAGACGGTTTGATGGATTAGAATCCGAGAATCTGGATTCAGATCAGGAATACTTCAAACTAATTGGGCTTAATATTAAACGTAGATCTGATCAGAATCAGGCACAGGATAGGTTATCGAATAAAAGAACTGAACAAGATAAGAACGGATTAATAATGGATTTAGTTGAAGGTGACAAAAGACAATCGATAGAGCATAGACTTTTGGATGGATCTGAATCAAATAAAATTGAAAATCTCAAACGAATTGACTTTAATAACGAAGATGGGACCTATCAGAACAAGCCAAGAGCTGCTGAAGTTCATGACAAAATTAATCCGAAATTTCTGGAGAGGAGTTTCAATGAAGATGTGCAAGTGGAGAATCCATTTTCAAGTTCAGAAGAGTCAGAAAAGAATCCTTTTGATTACGAATTTGGCGGTGTAGTTGATATGGGAGTAAAGGAAGCAGGCCAAAACAATGAGTCTTGTAATAGTGAGAGAAGCAATGAAAGATGTGTAAGTAAGACTAAAAAGAATACAAAAAGTAAAGAAAACAAACTGTTAACTAAGAAAATGGGTTTAATAGATGAAGAAAAATCAAGGAATACGACGTTGAAAATTCGCGAATCACGATCAGGCTTTGAGCAAGGCGATGGCAGTGATTCAGATGAATCATTAGGAATCAGCGTTTTAGAAGATAGCGATCACCGATTAAGTAATTTGGTAGAGAAGACGATTAAGAATCAGGGACGAAATCAGGCTTCAGAATTAAGGAATGGACACAAGACAAGCGGTGAGGTAAATGACTGTATTGACCAGACTGATATAAAGCATCTAGGGAGAAACTGTTATGAAAAGGGTTTCTACTATGATGGGATGGATATTCAAGGGAGCTTTAATCGCATTGAAAATCACGTTAATGATGACGATGATGACGATGATGGAGTTCTAGCTGACGACGACGATGATCATGAAGAAATTAGAAATGATGGTTATGATGATGATGATAATGATGATGATGATGATGATGATTACCACGACGAAATAAGAAATGATGATGATGATGACGAGGAAGGTCCTGAGATACAAACTTATGATATTCTTGGAGCCTTCTCCCTAGAGGTCCAGTTCGATACGGAAAACTAAAAGCAGAAAGGCAAAGAAAACGCAGTTATGGAACCAAGACAAAAGTCTATAAAAATACATTACAAGGCAACACGCTCAGCTTACCTAAACCGCCAGTAGGCAGCCCGCTGCTTCAAGATGTAGATGACTTGTGGGTGATAACGCCCATGTCTCCATGGGTTGAATTCTCTCCACTGGTTGCAGACTTTGATAAGAATGCTGGTTTGGATATTCAGCAAACAGCAAAAGGAACTAATAAGTTCATCTTTCCAAATGACGAGAAAATCTGTGAAATTTCAGATGAAAACAATGAAATTTCGAAAAATGAAGGTTCAGAAAAGAGAACAGTTAACGAAACAGATAAAAATACAATGTATGGAAACGTTACAAAAGTTATGAAAATGATAATGGTATAAATAAGGAAAAGAAAGAAAACTCAAAAGTGAAGATACAGATGAAAAAGAAAACGACTAAAAAGTCGAGAATCCCTGTTCAAATTAACCAGAAAAAATCAAGAATTCCAGTCCGGATTAATCAGACAAAAACAATGATAAATTATGCGGTATCGTAAAGAATTAGCTTTGTAAGATCGAGAGGATATGCAAATAAAGGCGAATAGATACATACCTTACCTACCTTGATTACAATATACTATTATACTAACTTATAATGTTAGGTTACCTTGAGATTCTTTACCTTTCTTTTCATAATCTTAATCTGGAAAACACTCCTTAAGGTACTCCAATTGATGCCTTGCAGGGGTTCCAGTCAGGGCTAAAGAGGGCCAAAGCTTAAAATCTCAAAATTACCCTCAAATGGTAGAAAATTTTACAAGAAGAGAAAAACGTACCAAAAGAAAACATCCTACAGTTCCAGCCCAAAAAATGCACTTTCTTGAAAACTGGACTTTACAGAAGTTGGTTTTCCCAGAATCTCCACGAGAAGGCCAACTTTCAGTCTCTTATAACAAATAAGTGGTGTACGGAATTTAAATGATGTCGAGCAGTTGCTGGAAGATCCTTTAGCTGGCAAGGAGTTTGTCTAAAGGCGGGCGCACTCCGTGCCAACATATTTGCCAATTGTTGGCCAACATGATGGTACAGTTTGCTATAGATGTTGTCCCAATTAAGAACATGTTGTTGACGAAAAAATGTTGGCCATCATTTCTAAACATGTTGCCCAAGTTTTAGTTGATTTGGAAAAAATTGACGAGTTGTTAAGATTTGCTATGTCTGGCAAACATTTTGTGATTATATGGCAAACCGCACCAACATTTTGGCCTATTTTCACACATTGGCCTTTTTTAACCTTCTTGGCCAACAATGTTGGTACGGTTTACGCCCACCTCAAATGACATTTTGCTGAATCGTCCTTCGTTTTTGTTAGTGATATGATACACCATTTTTATCTGTTAACATATGGTTAATAAATATTATTAACGTTAAATACGTTCAACAGTGTGCAACTTTTAATAGCCAATGCTATTAAATTCTCTGCATTATTTGATTATATGATAATTGTTATATATTTACAAAATAAAATCATTAATACGAGCTTTTTTGCTGGACTCACTAATGAAGTGTCCTTTGATAATTTTGTTTCTTTTTTGGAACATTGCGTTCATTTCAGTCCTCTAAAACTTTCTGCTCCTGAAAGCAAAAATTTCTCGACTCCTACTGGCTTGGCCCTGAAAGAGTACGCCCTTATTTGGAGTCTCTCGTCGTTAATATCTAATAAGTTTATCTCATAATGATATAACATTACATATCAAGATAAGATACCCCTTAACGAAATAAATAGATTTAAAAGACATAAATTTTCAATTTTTAAAGTAAAGTTTTAAATTGATAGTTTATTTACACATTACATAGTTATTTTTCCCAAGACTTTAAATTAGTTAGCTACAGCTGAGATTCGCTATATCGAACTCTGTAGTAAACGAAAATTTTATCAAATAGTAAACGCTAATTTTCAAGACAGGGGGGCATTTCTATGTATTCCCCAAGAAGGAGATTACTATACTTTCTAAAAAAAGGGAATTTAATATTTATTCGACATTGAACGTACCTAAGTTACTATCTAGGTGCAAATTTGGGTTAGGCGACACTATTACTTTTCGTACCATTTAATGCAAAGAACCCCCCCCCCATTGGTTGAATGTCAAAGAAAATTAAAAACTATGTACATGACCTTTAAGTCTGAATGCTAACTCCGTCATGGGTATTCCGTCATATAATCATAGAGTTCATTTTGTATTACCTTTGTCAATGATATATCATCATTACAATTCATAGGGTACCTCATCCTCTGAAAAATCAACCACGATTTCTTGATATTCCATAGATACAGCTTTTAGTTGTCTTACAGCCTTGAAAGAAGAATGACGAAAGTTTTAAGACAACGAGGACCCGAGGAAGATGGATTCGTGATGTAGACAGTTGCACAGAATTTTGTATCTCTAAGGCCCTGATTGGTCAAACATTGTTTGTCAAACATTTGAAGGTTGTACGTCATGCAAAATGTTTTGCCGTTTGGTCACTTATGGTGAAACATTTACCGTTTTTTTAATTTTTAATATTATTGAACTTCTTTGAACTTGAAATGCTTTTTAATTCAACCAAACGTTCAAATATTGCTTAAAAGCAAATATCAAGTGTTTAATAAGCACACTGTTTGATATTTTGGCCAGGAACCACGACCTTGCGATCTCATAAAACCAATAAAAAGAAAAAAAGTTTAACCAAGGAAAGCTGAAAGAAGATCGAGCATCAGACAGCAATGAGAGGAAATCAGGTCATATCCTACTAAGATTTCTTGAGATTTTAAGGTCTTCCACGGTCATCAAAACCGAAGAAGGCTGGGCTTTTGTTCAGCAATGAGATTTTGGGCGTATTTTCTTGGTCACATTCTATTTTTGGCCGACTCTCCGGATTCTGAATACTGTATACTTAGCAGGGAAAAGTTTATCGTACCAAAAAAACACGGCTGCCAAAAACCGTAGGAAGATCGAACAAGGCCTCCGTTTCCTTGGCTGCCACACTTGTTTGAGCATGTGCCCTTCTTAAGGGATGCCGATAATATCTTAAGGGCATCCCGTTTCAAACGTGCGAAAATTCAGAACGAGATTCCTTGCAAAGTCTGGGAAACCTTCCAGCTTCGGCAGCAGGAGGTTTTGGAGGCCTGCGAAACCTGCCGTTTTCAGAAGACTGTACCAAAAAATACGTTTCGACGTCTGCCGAAAAGAGAAGGCGTCTACTGAAAACAGAATGTGACAAAAAAATACGCCTTTTGATTAAGTGAAGTTATATTAACTATTTTGAAATTGCTTAAACTGTTTTCACGTCACTAACCTTCAGCTTGTCAGAATTGTTTCTTAACAAAGTATTTTCGTTAACCTGAAAGTTGAAGATAAACTCACATTAGAAAAACACTAGAGAGCTACAAATGCTACAGGAGAACGTGCCTATCCTATGCTTGTTCTTATCGAGGCAGGTCATTTATCATCCTTGTATCAGATACTATACTTGACGTTTCACATAACATAAGCCGTTTCATAATATAAAACAGCCCATATCAACACATTATAATATAACTAAAGTAAAGAGAAGTCCACCACAGCATTACAGTAACAGGTTCCCCGGATTATCTTTGTGCAAGCACGCCACCTCCTACCCCGACCGGTATTTCCCGAACGAACTGCCAGGAGTAGCTTAAGCACCAACTGTACCTCTTGAGAGTTATTGTACCTCCCCTCCTGGGACTTAAACGAGGGGATATCCAGCAATGACTTTGCACGGGAGAGACGAATGCAATCAAATGAATTAACCTTCAACCTAAAGATTTTTAAATAAGAGTTTCATCATGTGCCTGACACTTCGTACGACAACCAACCAACCATCATATTTTGCTAAGGGTCTCAAAAGGCGCAAGCTTAATAAAATGACACCGTATTAGAGGTATCAAAGACAACGTGTTAGAGGGATCAAAGGATTGTCATGATAAGTGGTCAGAAACTTGATAAGTCCGAATATATTTACTCTGTTTAATAAAACGAGTTTGTCGATAGGATTTCCTAGGCAATGTTTTCGAAAAAACTCAGGAACATTTGTTGCTTTACACTAGAAGGTAATGTCTAACGAGCAATGTTATGTGACATTGTCAAAAGGTAAAACATTATGCTTGACATGCAACTATTCCAATTTTGTGCAAACAATGTTTGATCGTTTGGCTAGGGCCTAATGCCTCGACTCTGGGTCTGTTTTACAAAATTTACACAAAAGAAAATGAACTATCAGCATACCTCTTTAGATTGCATTGACGGTAATGTTGATTTAGTAGCCGACATTGTCCTTGATGTAATCGTTGCTTTGTCTCTTCTGTTGCAGCAAAGGTGCTTATAATAAACGTCCTTTACCTGTAAAAAATCAGGCATTAAACCAATAGAAATGCACATTTAAGCTTGTGAGCTTATTTGTTAGAGATTTAATTAGTTAGATGAGCAGTTTGTTAGGTAGTCATTTAGTTAACAAGCTTATAATATCAATTTGTTAGTAAATGTGTGAGTTCGTTAGTTAGTTAGACATTATTTAGCTACAGTCCTTCCCAAAACACGTTGAGACCAGTGACGAAATCAAAACACATTCATTGCCGTCAGTTAAAATGTTTGTACATTTGACATCCGCTATCTCGAACTCTGAAGGGAAGCCGGAAATTGTTCGAGATAGCGAATGTTCGAAATAATGGATGCCCCATATAAATATAAAAAATTTATAGTTTTCAAGTTAGGAAAAGAATCCTAGCTAAAATTCAAGGTTAGTGTTCCCAAAATTCATAAAACAAGTTAGAGTCTGAGGTTAACGTAGCGTCAGCATGGGCAGCATATGACTTGGCTGCTGCAATTCCCGCCAGATGAAATTATTGGCATATCTTCGGCCTGTCTATTTATCTAGTTCAGCAGAAAATTTGGTAAAGTTCGAGATAAAGAGCAGTTTTCCTCCACGGGAAATGGGAAATGGTTCGAGACAACGAATGTTCGAGATAACGGGATTCGAGATAGCGGATGATTTTTTAATACAAACCGTTATACCAAAACGAGGGGAAATGGAAAATCGTTCGAGATAGCGAATGTTTGAGATAGTAGGCAGTCGAGATAGCGAATGCCAACTGTACTACCGTTAATCCTCTGACCTGTTTTATGAATTTTGGGAACACTAACCTTGCATTTTAACCAGGGTGCCTTTCCTAACTTGAAAACTATAGACTTTTTATATTTATATGGGCATCCATTATTTCGAACATTCACTATCTCGAACAAACTCCAACTTCCCCTTAGAGTTCGAGATAGCGGATGTCAACTGTAGTTGAAACCATAGGAAGTTCAGTTTGACTTACCCTTGGATCAAGCAGACAAATAAATACAAATATCGCCAATCCTTGTGATCCATTCAGAATGCTGAACACATATACTATTGCAACACTTTCTTGATTTAAATTGAAAATTCCAAGAATCCAGCAAAGGCCAAGTATTGTAACAAGCATTGAACAACATTTTATCCAATACCTTTCAACACGAAAAAAAGATTGCGTTAATACATGAAATATCATTTTCAATAAAAGCAAAAAATGGTTTTTATACCCGAGCGTTGAAGAACTACAGTAGTCATGGTTGGACCGATAAATCAAATCTACGAAAAAGTTACAAAATGAAACAAAAAAAACAAAGCTACATTTCGATAAAAATACAAGAACAAAATAATTTTTCTGGAAAATGGCAGAAATTTCCCTCCGCGGAATAAAAGGAATTCCCTCCACGTGCAACAAACGGGATCACTGTCGCTTTAGGCATGCTTTAGGAGAGGTTCTGCAGCAAACTTGAGCCCTTTCTTTCCATTTTACTCTAACTAAACGAGAATTTGAAGAAAAATTGAAGCAACTACAATACAATACAAGTTCCTTTCCCAAGAGGTCTGCCATATGCCACAAAAATGTTGAAAACTTGGTTCACACCTAATTCTTAAATCTCCCATTTAAAAGGAAACAACTCACCAGATCTCTTCAGACAGCATGTCTCGATGTTTAGATTTTTCAGCCATAACACGAATAGCAAGCACCATGAATACAACGTTTACCTAGAAAAATATTTCTTTAGATAACAACAAAAGGAAAGAACGGGTCCTAATTGCCCCCCAACGCTAAAGATTGATATATCATTCTTCGTTTATTCCAACCACTAAGCTTCGGAGACTGTTAAGGAGTCTGAAACAACATGTTTTTTTTTTCAAAATTGATGGCGGTTTGCAAAAAAATATCAAGCCTTAATCATGGGCGGTAAAGTACACAATTTTTTATAAGAATACCTAAATTTTCCCGAGACTCCATTATTCTAAAGATTTTCGATTTGGAGCCTAAAAATATTCTAAAATTATTCTTGATTTACAATGTTATGAATCAGTAAAATCTTTGTCGTTTGCCACTTTATGATAGAAAAAACCTAATTTACAGTTAGAAGTACTGTTTCAACTCTACCAATCTCATCAAACCAATGCACTCCAATGTTAATTGTAAAACATATAGTCTACAGCGCGGCAATAACATTTGTGCCTTCTGAAAAACGCAGAAAAATTAAGAATTGTCTTGATGAAGCTTGAGCCTAGCATTATTCTAAAATAATTCTTAAATTTCAGTGATTTTGAGCCTCGATATTCTTATAGACTGCATTCTTATGAAAAAAGTCTGTAACATGAAACTTTTACCCAACTTTCGTTCTGAGACCAGTAAAAAAAAACACAATTTGGGAAGACCTGTTAGTCAACAATCAAATATACCAGTATTTGGGACAATATGCTCAAGATAGAACTGGTTCTCTCAGAAAAACCTTGCAATACGATTGCTGAATAATTTCGAAAAAAAAACAAAGTTTTTGAAAGCAGGAAATTAAATATTTTGAGACTAATTTTAGAAACCAACGGATGGGGCAAACATTGTTTCATTGTCCACATAGGATAGGGACTTGACCGTCCCATGATAAATAGAGCATGCACCTATATCATTGAACATCAAATTAAAAATAATGTGAAGACAATTGTTACCGCTATTATGGAGATGACAGGACCAACGAAGCTCCATATGAAACCGTCTTCTGGATTTAACCAACAACTATAATTAAGAGATGGAATTAATGATGAAAAGCATTAAACTGTAAAGGTTTTTAAGCTTGTTCGTTTCTTAGATGACCAAATTATGAAGTGGCGTTTGTCAAATGATTGGCTTATAATTGATAGGTATCAAAGCTGAATAGACCATTTCAACTAAGAGCCTCGTTTTCAAAAAAATTGAAAATTAGGTTATAGAGAAATTTCGATTTCAGATTCGAATACAGCATCTTCTTTTTAGGGTTGAAGCAAATTTTTACGCTTCTAGTCCTTACTATATTGATTCTATAGCGGTTAAAAGTTTGAAAATGTATAAGGGATTTGACCGTGTAAAATAATTGAGGGTGTAAAATTTCACCCTAGCGATTTTTCACGGTCAAATCCTTTATATAGAATTTCAAATTTTTAACACCTATAAAATCAATATTTTAACCAACAACTGTAATTAAAACACTTAATAGTAACAGCAAAGGTTTTTCGTTGCTTTGATTACCAAGCTGCTATTTACTAAATGATCGGCTTATTATTTACTGGTATCAAAGCTAGATTGCTAGGTCTACAGTAAAGGTGGCACATTTTGATTTACTCATCAAATCTAGAAATAGGCAACTAAAATGCAAAATCAGTGAAAAATTGGCCTAATAACTACAGGGTTAAAGGCAAACTGTCCATAAAGAAATTAGTCGGAGAGTACCAAAACAGTCCTGAAACTTACTAATTTTTATTCCCATAACCTTTGTAATCAATAGCGAATGTAACACCAACGATGATAATTGGCAATGCTAAAAAAGATGAAATGAAGAACTATCAAAGTATTGACGATGAAAGAAAGAGGGCTTGATACTTACAAGGTTGGCAATCTTTTTAGTAGCCTATGTTTTCGGACCGGTAATCCCTTATAGGGACCAGGTGCATATCGCAATTAATTAATAAGCATCTTCAAGATCATGATTTTTCAGTTTAAAGCTGATAACCTAATCGATGCTGTATCTGTGATGCCTTTCATGAGAGTGACGGTGTACTACTTAAGCCTCATACAACAACGATGACTGAAAATCAACTATTCTAATTCGCTATCTTCATACAGACTAGACTATGTTCTTCAATAAGAAACACATGTTTTTCTCAAGACCTCTCAAGGTCCTAACAATGCTACTGATACTAAGTTTTGCGAAGAGATCAACAATTATCAGCGATAGTATTCAAGACCCCTTACGACTCTCACAGTCAAGTCCCGGCATCGAGAAAGCCACTTTACTATCTTAGCCTATTGTATTCCCTTCAATAACCTATTGTTTTCCTATTGTTCTTAAAGGCAATTGAGGGTCTGAGTTTCTTATAGGGTATTTTATAAGTAATCGCTAGAATTTTTCAACCATTAGCGAACTGCGAATGTTTGACCAGCAAAAGATTTATTTTTGGTGGTAATACAGTAAAATACCACACATAAGACCTTGGTTTATGAGCACAGCCTGTTTGAGGTGTATACCATAATAAGGGTGAAGATTCCTAATAAAAGTGTCTTGAGCAATTGCAAGAAAAAAGACAGCATGGTTCAAGGTTTAGCAGCTTTTGCAGACCCCTGCTTCTCGATTTTCTGAATGCTATGTTTTGGAGTTCAAGAAAGAGGTCATCTCAAGCGCAATTTGTATCTAAACCACAGTAAGTGATCCAGTCCCCTTATGTAAAAACCTCTTTTGATATTAGGCTAAAGTGGATCTTTTTATCAGATAGAAAATGTATAATTTCAAACTGTAGGTTCTTAATTAATGAAGATTCTTATGTGTGGGTTGTTACTGTATGAAAACATATAAAGTAATAACTCACTCCAACACGCTATAAGCATTTTTCCATTGCCATATCCACCACTTCTTGAATATACTTTAACAAGCATCATATAAAGCACAAATCCTTCTTGACCCATTACTGTGAATGCCACCAAGAATAGGTAATGTGTTGTTACTGCGATTGCACGACACACTTTCTGCAAAACAAGCGTTACTATCATTAACTAATAGCCCCTAGAAAATAAGATATACATGCAAAAGGTACTCTGGTAAAAAATCAACAAGGCCGATACCAGGGTCGAATATGAACAGCGGAGTTTCACGCAGAGGCCTATTCACCCTGGGGACGAGGTTGGTTGTGACCAAGTTCTCTAGTAAAAGTAGAGCTGAATGTTCATGAAGAAATCAGGACCAGTT
>JACTAT010000483.1:11065-36981 GCA_014526335.1 Chrysaora quinquecirrha | reverse complement strand
CTAAATTGACGGTATAATCAAGACTTATGAGTAGAATTGTGTAGAATTATACGTCTTGGATGCTGACCCTTTGCGGTGAAAGCATTTATACTTATGCTTGAGGGTGGATCGTTGTTTGGAAGTTCGGTTGATTGTTCTCTTAGACCCTGTTTACACGAGAGTAACTGGATCGGCTCTGGTACAATCCAGAGCCAGTTCTGGTGTTTTGCACTTTCAGCCTAGATTTGTATCCGTACCAGTTTACACGGGATCTAAACAGGGCCAGAGACGAGCTGGCTCTACTTCTGAACTGAGCCAGTTCTGGTACGGTTCAAAAAGATCCCGTGTAGGCGTTTTTGAGCCAAAACTGGCTCTAGATCGGACCAGAACTAATCCAGTCTCTCTTTATAAACGGGGTCTTATATCTGAGTAAATTATCGCCTGCTATTCTTGATAAGAAGAGCACTGGCCATTTGTCTTACTCTTAATTATATATGTGTTTATCAAAAGACGTGATAAGTACCGTTATCGAGAGAATATTTGAGTTTTCGGCCCAGGCCAAACGATCAAACATTGTTGGTCAAACATTTGAGATTTGCATCACAAGCAAAGTTTGACCGTTTGTCCACGTCAAAAAACATTGCTTCACAAGCAGGATTCCTTCCGAAATATTTTGGAATAACTTCAAATACATTTTGTGCAGGGTTTTACGAGTTTTTAACCAATTTTGGGTGGTTTTATGGTTGCCTGACCCCCACAAGCACCCCCTGATAGACCTATATTATGGACTCATATGAGCAAGCTCTCACCAATAGGCCATGAAAAGCTCAGCTTTTTAGTATGGTTGCAAATTTAAGTCAAATTCTTTAATGATTATCGATTACTTTCTATTTATGTCATTATCATCTTCTTGTCTACAGACCAAATACCTCCAAAGACAAAAACGCTTGGCAGCAACGATTTTACCTTACACCACAGACAAAGCTTCTGATTTGCAACACTCAAATGGCAGATTAAGAGTTAATGCAAATGGACGGACACATTCATACATATGATTTTTATTTATTTTTACTTTTTTCAAAATCTTAAGCTTATTAATTATCATATAACAAATTTATAACAATTTAACTTATTTCATAGATATTAAAAGTGGACACTTAAGGGGTTTATCCCTTCAAAGGGGTGTGCGGTATACACGAACCTCCGAACCTCCGAAACTCTCCATTAGGAATATGTAGAACGATTCCCAAATATCACAACCTACAGTCCAGAAAATCAAGCAAAAAGTAACGAAAAAATGAAAATGCCGAATTCAAGGTAAATTCTCTAATTTCCTGAAAATCCCAGAAATTGCGTCTGATATTTCAAAATGAAGGTAGCAAATCCCTAGACTTCTTACATTCGTCGTAGTCTACGCTCCTCCACACTCCACCACCCCGCTCCAACTACTCCACTCTGAGGAAACAGTTCTATGTTGTTGTAGTTTTTACAAGCTGTTTCCGAAAGAGTGGGAGGAAGATAATAAGTTTAGTACATCCCTCGATGAAAATGTTAGCATTTTTGCAGAATATATATGTGGGAGTTGTTTTGGGGATACAAGGGGTATTGTAGTACTAAACCCCTTTGCTCTTTACTTCTTTATTCTTTTGGGTGTTTTGTTTTAGTTCAAATGCGGGCTCTTACACGACAATCTATTTCTTGTTGTTTTTTATTGATAATATAACTTAGAATAATTTGTGAATTTGAGTGTTTTAGTATAGGGGCAGGGATGTGGGGGTTTAACATCAGTATTGGGGATTTTATTACTGTCAATTATACAGGTTACTTTATTTATTTTTCTTTAAGATAGAAGACGGTGTGTAAATTGTTGTATTAATTTATGCTTGCCTCGTCATTCTGGAACAAAATCGGGTTATGCGTTAGGCCGGGCGCAAAACGTGCCAACATGTTGGCCAACAACGCCACCAACTAATGTTGGCCAACATATTGGCACCGTTTGCTATAGATTTTGAACTAATAAATCAACATGTTGTTTAAGAAAAATTGTTTGCCAATATTTTTGAACATGCTTAAAAAAGTTGGCCAACATTTTCATTGATTTGAGCAGAATTGATGTGTTGGTACGGTTCGCTATGTCTCGCCAACATGTTGGAACAACATTTTCAACCTCGGTTGTTATTTCGGAGACGAAATGAGAGATAGATGTAAGCGGGCGGTTTGAGCTGGATGAGCAATAACAAACAGCTGCTTCGTTTTCGGCCATGCTTGCAAAAAATTATTTGTACATGACGTCAGCAACCTAAAACATCTCAGATGTTGTGATGGTATGGCAAACCGTACCAAGATGTGGGCCTATTTCAGCCAACATGTTGGCTAGCAATGATGGCACGGTTTGCTCCCACCTTTAGCTAATCCTTGACCAAACCTCATAAAATAAATATAAATCCGGACGTTCAAAAAAATTCGGTCGTTTCTGCGAAATGAGTAGATATCAAAAGCATGTTTACAAATTTTTATACAAGATTTTAACAAAATATAAAAAATAGATACAACAGCTTGTATGGGGTATAAAACCATGACTTCGAGAGACGGATAAAGTTTACTTTTTATGACTATTTTTAAGCGCAAATAAAACATCATCTTGACTTACGTTCAGCCTTACTCGTTGATTGATATCGTTTATTCCAGATTCGATAAGTAGAAGTTTGCATGATCCCAATGTACTACAAATCGAGAAAGCTTCTGATGTGTTGGGTGGCTGAACACCTGAAAGAGAGGGACCAAATTAGTATTGGGGGCAGGCAGGGAGTTTTTAATGAACATACAGTAGTAGTGGAGCATTTGCCTAAGTAGGCCCGTCTTCCTGTTCCCACCCCAGCAATGAGCAAGAATATAACTTGGCTAAATTTTGGGCAGGGGTCTGCCACCGGCATATTCAAAATGGTACCGTTGGCTAGACTAATTTTTCCGAGAAAATGGTGCCCTTGGCTGGACGAATTTCTACCAAAATGATATCCTTGGCTAGACAAATACGCTGGAAATAGTTGATCTTAAGTCGGAAAATTCAAAAGTCGACTTGTTCCTTATACCAGTTACTTCTAGAATTGTTTACGATGAAATTTCTACTTTCGAAGGCTACTAAAGATCAAAGCGGGGCCGCTCCATTGCCAAATATGATGCCCTTTGCTAGACCAAAATTGCCAAAAAGTATACCCTTGGCTAGACTAGACGTCCGAAAAAGTATACCCTCTAGCGCGGCACATTCCCAGGTAGCTTTACTATGGAAGAACCCCTCCCCTGTGGAATAAAGTGCTTTTGCCCCAGTGGCCTAGGTCAAAAAGGGTCCCATTACCTATTACAAAAAATTCGAGTTTCTGTCGGATCTCCCAACAAATCATAGGCAAAACTTTAATGGGGCGAACTTAAGTTTCTCAGCAAAGGTTTAAAATGCCTACTGGAGCGATTCTATAGCAACGTCAGTGTTAAAAGTTAATGTCCCAGGGGCAGTATGTAGCACAAACGTGCATATATGAATCCAATCTTCTGAAATCAGGGTATCTGGCTTCTTGCATAAGGAGGTTAACTTCGGATTAAGGTTCCTACCAGCAAAGCACAATGGATCTTGGCGATTTGTTCGTGTTAACGCGAGCGAGCCGCAAAGAAACCACTGTCCATATGTTCGCCTGATCGCAATCGCCAAGATTCGCGTTAATGGAGATTGGCCTGAGGGTGTGCCGTTCAGTGGGGGATAAGGATAAAACTGGGGGATATTTTGAACGATGGGGACATCAGAAGCGGTTGATCTTTGGGCAAATACTTAGAAACCGTTCTCATAAGTTGAAAAAACATAACATTTCATTCAAAAATTATGTTTACTCTGAAAATTCTTCAACTTACCTTCGATCCTACAAAGGTCTTGGAATTGATCATAAACCTACAATTAAATAGAATCACCATAAATCGTCAAGAAACAAAGACATATTGGCTGAAAAGTGGCAGGTGCTGAGTATAAAAAGTTATCAATTTCGACAAAGATAAAAATTATTGAAAAAAAATAAATATATCACGATGCTTTACATTTCGAAAAAGGGCTTCCTCTAGTCCAGATCGTCGGAATTCAGAAACGACTGATTTCATAAAAAATGCTTGAAATTTAGAAAGATTCCTGGAAGAAATAAGAAAAAAAATCAAAGGTAATGTTATCTCCTACCACGGGGATCAGACCAAAATCGATATTTAACGACCCATCCCACGGTCAAGTAGGCACCAAAATAGTGTCAAATCTAAGGCCCTGGCCAAATCAAAAATTGTTGGTTTAACAATGGAGATTTGCTTGTCAAGCAAAATGTTTGACCGTTTGGCCACGTCAAAAAACATTGGTCATCCAACATTTTTGCTTGCATCAAGTGTCGAAAAACTTTTTCAAAATAATCACGCCACAAACTTTGCTACTGATGCTTGCCAAGCAATGCTTTTGGACGTGGCCAAAGAGTTAAACATTTTTAGTAAAGCAAATTAAAATGTTTGACCAATCATGTTTGATTTTTTGGCCAGGGCTTATGATATCTTTCATACACACCTCATTGCTATTATTTTTGGTGATGAAAACATTTCTTGTAGAGCCTCTTCTACATGTTTCATACCCACAATGCCTTTCATTCGTTTACGAGGACTGGCAGAAACTAATGACTCAGCAATTTCAACTGCCCTTCTGCAGATATCTAAGCAACGTCTTGCATCGCCAGACAATGCAGCTACCTAAGTTATAATGAAAAATATATCTGTCATAATGACGAATGCAATAGGTTTTACATCGCGTCCTGCAGGAGTCAAACAAATAAAATTGAACTTAACCACAATATCTCGACTATCGTTTAACGCGAATTAATCGATGAATGGATATTCTACCACCTTTTTGACTTGTTTAATGTGAGGGATGTATCATTTCCAAAACAGTAGATGAGATTTATACGAAATTTGTCAATCCCTTTGTATTTTTTGGTGAGATTTTGCCCAAACAGATTCGCGGAACAGAGCCAACCAATAAGCTTGCGAAATGCTGAGGGTTTACCAACAGATTTAAGAATTTAGGCTCTCCTCCCGTTTGACTTTTCGTGTCTCGGCTATGTTGAGCCTTCTACAGCACCTGACATACTGCCTGATACATATTTGTCACTTGTTGTCGCTTATGTCCAAAGATGTTTCTCTATTTCTCGAAATTCTCAGCAAATTGTTTTATTTACCTTTCTTGCGATCAGTTCCATTGCATCTTCTTCAAAAGCATCAACTCCTTTGATCCTTGAGTAAACTATTTCTTGAAGCTGTCTGAATGTATAAGGCTGAAACGTCATCCTGGTTAAACCCTGAAAAAAGAATCGCAATAAACAATAAATAGACATTCATATCACTTTTTCGACCAACGGCCCATGAATATTTTTCAAAATTTCAAGATATCAAGTTTTCGATGCCACAGTCGTATTAAGAATCAAAACGTAGTCTAGGTCCAACTTTTAACTGTCCTAGCGCTTGCAATATTAATTTTATGAGCGTGCGAAGTTCTTGATTTTGAAAGGCTTTGGCCGTCAAAAGTGACTTGTGGTGAAACTTTTCACTAAATTCTGGTTGCTTAATACGAATTAGGTATCGAAAACTTTATATCTAGAAATTTCGCAAAGTTTCCATGATGAAAGCCTCGGTTTCAGAAATTCTTGCATGCAATATCAATCTTTGCAAACGGAAAAGACTTTCATTCAGACTTTCAAGTGGAATGAGATTCACGTTTGGCCTCATACAGCGTATAATTTGACAAAGGCTAGGTCCTTACATGTCCAGCTCGGCTACATCGCTACGTGTCGTCGAAGCACTATTAAGTCCGCCTGTTTATTAAGCCCAAAAATGTGATGCAAGCAGCCAGTTAAGTGGTCTTTATTTTTCTCTAATTCATAGCTCAAATTCAGTTGTAGCGAACTGCTGTTGTTGTTGGCCTAGATTAAATAACTGAGACTCCTATTATAAGTCCATCAATGAACCAATGGGATGAACCGAAATAAGAAGTGGCATAAAAGAACTGAGAAGTTCAAAAAATGCATCTACTTTAAACGATTAAATAATGGTAAAAGAAACGAAATATCAAAAAAATACAAATGAATTACCAATCTGCTCGATATTCGATTAAGCATGACTCTTTCTGGTAAATCCATCGTGTTTGCAACCGCAAGGACGATCAGCTTTGCGTGTTTTCGAGTTGGCCATTCGAACAGATTATACATCACATTTTGTTTTCTTGTCCACAACAAATCCAGCTGGGGATGAAAAAAAAAGAAAATAATTGCCGTTAATTTCAGATACGCTTTTTTCAGTAAGAAACTACTCAGTAAGCAACAAGGGCTGAACTGTCTTTAATTAAGTTTATTTAAGTTAACTATTAAACGATTTGGCCCTGGGATAGTCATAATTCCTGCTTCCCGGGGTATCGTCTTTGTTCTGTAGTTAAGTAATGTGTGATGTAAATTTTTATCTATTCTGTATAAAAAAAAGGGCTGAACCGACCTGACATTCAGCAGGGCTCAATTAAATTACCGTAAGCAACTAAGAAGTCAAACAACCAAGCTGCAGCATTCATGTCAAAATATATATGTTAATATGAAAAGATATAACACCCTTTAGGTAACGTATTACCATTCACTGTCTCCCAAAAGTCTTGCGTTATAAGCCTAACAGCTGATAATTTTGATCCGCAAAGTCAGGAGTGGTAGTTAGGTACAAATTTTAGGAACTTTTAAGCAACTTTGAGGGCTGGACAAAAGTCCATTTACTTATTGAAAAAGGTGTATACTGCTAAGCATTTCCCTACGGCAAAGAATAAACATACAATGTGAAATCTGCTTTAGTGCATAAGCACTGTTCACACTACAAAACTTGCCTAGACTCAGCCAGGTTTTATGAAAACTTTGGCATGGCACAGGCTAATATGAGCCATAAAACGTTGGCTCGGCCCTGGATAACTAGCAGTGGCCCTGAGTGTGGCTTGGCTCAGGATGAGAAAAAGACCAGAATTACCTCGTCTACTAAAAGAACGACTGGCTGTCTTTTTGGATCATGATTGTTGAATCGTTTTTCCAAGATATCAGCTGCATGGTCAGGTGAGGCTTTCTGTCCAGTTAAAGCCTAAGAAGAAATATATAATATAAACTAATATTATAGATAATTTATTTGCATATGAAGAACATTTAAATGCATTTGCATAAGCTTTACCTATTATCCCCATCTATTAAGCCCTGCCTTCCCAATTCTATTAAATCTCCCGTTTGCAGTCTACAGATTTACCATTACGAACTCTCTCTTAAACAATATTTTGACCGCCGACTAACCTCAGGCTTTCACTTCTAATTTCATGTGTTTCAAGGTCCAATTTCTCTTATCTCTATAATTTATTGCGACAGCATAAATTCAGTACAGTCGAGGAGGTCTGGCGGGGTTAGAGGCCCACGGCCCGGTTTGTGAAGGGGTCTGGAAAACTGAAATCTCTAAGTGCTAACCATAAGCATTTTAAAACCTTCCAAAGGCCTGGGACAATGACATTTTCCCGGGGCCCTGCATAAATTGAAGCGTTCAGTTAGGAGCACCTATAGCTCAATTAGGACCCTAAATCTAAACGTATCGATGATGTAGCGAAATAGTAACTCGCTAGTGAGCTATCTCTTATAAAGCAAATTGGTCCCCATCCTTCGCGAAAAACGAATTCTCCAAACATAGACGCACAATCTAAGGAAAGATACACTGCAACTACAATTACCTGCATACTTCTTTAATCACGTGATTTTAAAAACAGTTCGTTCAAGTCTTTCTTTCTCGGCAACCTTTTTACTTTATGCTCAGGCTCCGCTGCCTTTTTCGCTGCTCACATACATTCGACGAGGGCCAAAATACACGTATTTTTATAAGGAACCTTAGGTCTGAGTTGAGGCTGGAGTTCCTTAATTTTTCAACAAAATGAGGCTGAAAGTTCCTTATACTGTTCTTTGTTGTGAAATATGTTTGAATACACTAATAACTTTTACAGAAAATTCATATCAGCTTGCTTCAAACGTGTACTAGGTATGTAAGCAACTTCAACGGCTGGCCTGAGTCAATAATGCTTACTAACACAAAAGTGTATAGCTACATGGTCCCTCCCGGCAAAAAAATGTTTCTCGGACTAGGGACACCAAAAGGACCCATTACTAAAAGCTTATCCTGACCTTGTCGCCACTCAATGGCCCTACCAGCTATGAGAACTTTGTCGTATCAAACAGTAACTCCGAGGGATTAAGGGACCAGGAAAGAGCAAAATTAAAATTCGCTTCCACTTTAGAGTTCAAGGAAATTACTTCACCTTGAGTAAAGTTGAGTACGTTTGGTTAGGCTCAGTGAGTTTCATGCCATTGATTTCAATATACGTAAATTCAGATATTTCGCCTTCCTCTTGTTCTTGTTCAAGTACTGATATGACTTCATGTACCGTGGCCGTCTTTCCTGTTCCAGGTACACCGGAAATATACATACATCTACAAGGAAAGACATCCACTATTAAATACGTCATACATCAAGGTCTATCAAAGTATTAAACTCTTTTTTGTAAGAACACACTTTATAAGAACACTGAGGGCCGATTTGCTGAACAATAAGAACAATGTAAGAACATGTCCAGCCTCAGATGAAAAATAAGAAACAAGAACATGTATTTGTAGAAATTTCATCTCGTGTTAACAAAACACAACTATGCAATTAAGAAATAAAACTACATACAAGATACACTTAGTTATATTATTTATTTATTACTGTTCGTTAGAAGCAATTTATTGCCTGCAGCTGTAGAAAGCAGCGAAATGAGTTCAATATACATCGTGAAGGATGCAAGCAAGTAAGCAAGTAAGAAAGTAGGCAAGCAAGCAAGCAAGCAATCTTTATTTCTTAACACAGGTCAGGGGTTCTTGCAGCTATGCAGCTGACGTAGACCTGCAGCTTCTACCCAGATACTGATATTCCAGAACGAGTACCCTACCCTGGGTACTCATTTAACGACCTCGGAAGGATAGACAGCTGAATGGACTAATTTTCATGCGATTCATGGGTAAACTACTCTTAAGTGCCTAATTGCCGTCCTCCCAACTATTCCGACCCGTCAGTAAATAGACACCTTAGAGCAGGCAGATTACAATATGATGATGGGAAATCTAAACCGTCATGCCAGCCAGTGAAGAAAGCTCGCACGCGAAAAGAAGGAAATGGTACAATATCAGTAAAATTTGATGTTGAACAAAGCATGAAAACATTCTTCAATCCAATATGTGCATTTTTACTTTGGAAGTGGCTGTAACGCCTTTTCGAAGAGTGAAAGGCCCTCGAAATGTACAGTGTTTAAGTCATAAGAAATAAGAATTAAACAGATACATTTTTGGTCAAACTTCGCCACATAACATTACTTGACAATCAGAATTCTTTCAGCAATGTTTTTCAAAGGGTTTTGAAAAACTTCAAATAAATTTTACGCTTGTATCAAGCAAAAAATGCTTGAACATTGTGTTTCATTTAGACCCTGGCCAAACGATCAAACATTTTTGGTCCAACATTTGAGATTTGCTTTTCAAGCAAAATGTTTGACCGTTTGGCCACGTCGAAAAACATTGCTCGTCAAACAATTTTTGCTTGCGTAAAGCGAATGTTTTGAACTTTTCAAAAAATCACGCCACAAAGTTTGTTACTTTCGCTTATCAAGCAATGTTTTTAGACGTGGCCAAACGGTCAAACATTTGTTTTAAAGAAAATCTTAAATGTTTGACAAACAATGTTTGATCATTTAGCTACGGCCTTACAAGCAATGCATGACTGTTTAGCCACGTCGCTAAACATTTTCAGTTTTGGTAAATTATCATAAAAGCTTTATTCTTGGCAAGTTAAGAATCTCCCAAGAAGAACTTTAGACACAAATATAAGTTATGGACAAACTTTCTTATAAACATAGTTAATAGAAAAAACTCTTACTATGTTATAAAAAATGAGTGAAATTGCAAAATAACTTGAAGCGAATTGTTTTGTTGAGATGAAACGAGATTTTCGTTCAAAGGTGTATGCTGTCATCTACCGCTCCCTTTCGTTTCAGACAACATTTTGATTGAAGAAGGGCTATTTCGTTGAAATGAGCTTAAGGAAAACGTAACATATGAATAGAAGTTAAAAAGATCTCTTCTCAACTTGACCAAGAAAGGAAATCTTTTCTTGGATTCGTTCCGGGTCAAGATGAAGTCATTCCTGGTTTATTTGTAACAGGAATATAGCTCTAAAGTATACTCTTTCATGGAAATATTTCATTACTGTTTACATAAGGTCGATGCCTACCACCCTCACGTTTTGACTTTTGATACCGAAACACGTTTGATACCGAAAAGCGCCGACAATCCAGCATGCGAAACTCCAGGTGTATAGCCTGAAAGTGGGTGGGTCTCTAAATTGAGAATGCAGAACTTCTGTTAAACCAGTTAACGAAAATTTGGCACTGAAGGCTTCGAGGACTTGCTGTGATTTCAGGATGGGGATTGTTCGTGTCGAAGGGGGGAGGGCATTTGACCAGCATTTTCTAGGTGATGGCATGTCCCCGCAGTATAAACAATATACAAGACTCCTCCGAAGACCCCCTGTACAACCCTTATAATAAATGAAATACAGGGGCTGAGAGGCCGTATTGGCCTATAAAACCCTGTTAAAACTATAGTTTAATCAAATGTATACACGGAGTGAATGCTTTCTTGGTGATACAGTTTTTCAAAAGATTTAATGTCTTTTGCGTTTACTACGTTGCTTGGCAAATTATACCTTATAATCCTTGCCTTGCACGAGACTTTCCACTGGTGTCTGGTGTACATTGTCAAACAGTCAAGTTAGCAGAAAAATATTTGCAGCTATATATTTCACAGTTCCATTTACAAATAGAAAACATCTAAGAAAGTTGCAAAGTTTTTTCGTTAAATCACTAGGAAACAAACGAGGAAATAAAATGGCGAGCATACTTTTGGATCAACAACTATTTTAATTAGGCCAACAGAGCAAATGGATTACGGCAACAGAAATCAAAGCAAATACTAGCAACAAACAAACAGCTTCTGACTGGCTGCACTGCGCCTTCTATTGATGGAACTCGAAAGACTTTTTAAAATTGTCTGTTTCAGAGCCGGTTCCATGGGGGGTGTGGGGGTGTAACATCCCCAAATAATGGATTTTGGCAATTTTAGTCGGTAAAATTTAATTTTTGGTGATTTGGTTGGAAAATTTTATTATTCTGCTTGGTATAGTTTAGTGTTAGGTCGAAATTTCCTCGGTACATTAGGGCCTGCACCCCCTAATAAAATTCTCTGAAACCGGCCCTGGTCTGCTTTCGTGAAACTTCAAATTTCTCATCAAAAGACATCGGTTCTTCAGAAATCTTCCAGGCTTTGGCTTGGTACAAACTGAGATAGAGCAAGCTTCTATTTGAGCTGCAATAAAAGCTCCCCTCTTTTTAAAGAATCCCTCTTAAGCCCCCTCTCTCTTTTAAGCCCCCCTCTCTATTAAGCCCCCCTTATTTTATTACCAATCGACAATTCAGTAGGAAACGTAAGAATTGAAAGAAGCAAATTTAGTGGTTATGTGTTTGATATTCCAAACTTGTTTCTCATAGCTACTAATAAATTCTATGTAACTTCAAATCCATTTGCTCTAAGGTTAAAACTTTCTTATATATAGTTAATTTCTTAATTTCTGCAACATCCGTCTTGACTGATAAGAAGCTGTATGTCGCTTATGTAGTTTTTCTTATATTTAATGTTCCAGTTCTTCGTAGGGGAGGTAGGGGCTTGTTGTCACAGGGGTAAGTTGTCACAGCCCTGTTTTTAAAAGAAAGCCAATTTGTTCCGCTTGTGGCTCCTATTAATCAAAACCTTATCCCTTACATTTCGAATCGTGTTGGCAATTATTGCCTGGCTGCAGTCTTTGATCGAAATTTGTTGCTGCTGCCTCTGGTGGACATCGAAGACGATTTGAGATAATTATAAAGTGGGTTAGTGCCTCTATACTGCTGTGTAGGGCTAAACGAAGAATGGTTAGTGGTTATGGGTTATGTTAGATCTTTAATATTTTAGTCTTTATCTTTAATTTAGGGATCTTGTTTAGCTTACAACCTTTGTATTTTTCCAGTACACATATCAAACGTTTCTTAATTTTTGGAGAATTTTGGTACTCAAAGTTTTTTAGCAGTTTCTTACGGATCAAAATTTTATTGTTTCAAAACAAGTAATTGAAGCTAAAATTTGAAAAATAGAAGAAATAATACAATCTGCGTTTATAGTAGCTGCTTTTAGTAAAAATAAACACTTAATGTGTAACAGAAGTTCGTTTCTTGACGCTATATATTTAATTCTAAAGATTGTTGGGATCTGCAAGTTTCTTGTCACTTTGGGTCGAGTACTGAAAGTTTCTTCACCAATATTGATCACAATACTGAGTTTCTTATAAAAATGGGATTTAGTTACTAACTTTGAAGAAAGTGATTAACAAAAAATTAATCCCCCCTATCTAATAAGTCTCCCACCCTCTCTAAAAAGCCCCCCTCTCAAAACTCCTAAAACAAAATAAGCAACCGAGGGCTTAATAAGTTTTACGTTATGTACAAATTATTTCCGCGTGTGAACCCATAACATGAAAAAGACTAGAAAGTTTGCTTTAGCAGACTTTAAGAAACTGAGTTTAATGAGCTGCGAAGATTAAACAATTTGTGGGCGAACCAGGCAAAGATATGGGCATTCTAATGCCATGAGGCAGTTCTGAAAGTTTAGAAAACTGCAGAATAAGCAAATACACTCATCTTTTATAAGAAACTTCTAAGAAACAGAGGTCCTTCTCACAAAAATCAAGAAACTCTGCTTGAATGGAGAACTAATATCTTCATCTACCTTTCCATTATTCATCTATTATTTATCGTTTCATGACACTTCAAAATATCTAACAACAAATGACACTTACTGATATTCATCATTATATTTGTTGTTCGCTTACTTAATTCATCTGACTCAAAAACGGTACAAAAATGGTTCTTAACACCAGACGTTCGGATGAAAAAGCTATATACTTTTAATTATAACTGGAAATATGTTTATAACTCCTTTTTTATGTTACACACTTTTTTTTATAAGAATACCTTATTTTTTGCCGAGCCTCGATTATTCTTAAGCTTATTCGATTTTGAGCCTGAAAATATTCTTAAATTATTCTTAATCATCAATGTTGTAAATTGGCCTGAAGATCAAGAGAAATAAGTCAAATCTTTGTCATTTGTTATTTTATTAATAAAAAGAGTTACAGTACTGTATCAAAGAGTCAGACTGGATGTATGCATTTCAAAACAAATACAGTAGCCTGACAATCACACTTATTGTACAGTGTAAAAAACGCAGAGAAATAAAAATGATCCTCGTCAAGCTTGAGCCTCAGATTATTCTTAAATAATTCTTAAATTTCAGCAATTTTGAGCCTGAATATTCTTATAGACTGTATTCTTATAAAAAAAAGTGTGTATAGAAAGAAGTTAAGGTGGGCAGCAAGTTGACTGATAGCTACAGGTTCTTTGCTAAGGCAATTCAAATCAAATACGGTAAAGTTGAAAACACATATCATAAATACGAAAGGAAACTTTCTATAATAACCAAATAGCTAATTCCAACGCTATTGTAATTGCTAGGACTTTTTACTCAGTTCTTAAAGAAATAAAAGATCATAAGAAACTCTTTTTTTAACCTTCCTAGCCTTCACTTATCCCAAAAAGTAAGAGGTTTTCTACTTCATCAGAAAGTTTGGGGATGACTCTTTTTATTTCACTTAAAAGTTCTGGACAATCACAGTACTTAAACTTTCTCTAGACGTGCTTAAACTGAAAGATATTGAACAAGTTTCTACTTTTTGGCCTTTTCCTTTGGTATACCTTAGTTATCTTATAATACAGAGCGTTTCTTATGCTTAACTTTCTCAACCTATAGGCGAGATGAGTGCAGTACTTTCTTTTTAAAACTTTCTTATCAATAAAAACATATAGTCTTAAAAGTACGTATAAATAATAACATAAAAATAATTATGTTTTCAGGGTTAAACCTAATACTTTACATACTGTACCGTGCACAGTATAAGGGATAAACATTTTCAAAAGAAGTAATTTTGTGACAGTAAAGTATACTGTTTCGTGTAGACTTGACGTAGCACAGTTCTCGTTGACATAATTGTTATCATAACTATGTAACGGTCGTTGGGATTAACAAAAGTCTTTCAGCGACATAGGAAGCTTTTTCAACGCCATTACTTCAGTAGTATAGCTTCATGGGCGTGACGCCACATTGGTTACGTTACAGTATAGGAAGGCTCCATGTCTGGTTTAGATAAGAGATTAACAACATCCTTGTCGTAGCACTGTGTACAGGCAATGACGTGAAGGCTCCATACGTACAATAAGCAGCTCCGTGCATGCACAAGAATGATGGATGTTTGATACCGAAACAGTGTTAAAAACAATTTCAGGAATTCTATCAAAGAGTAGCGAAAGTGCATAAGGACTTAATGAGTAATGTTTCGATTTTGAGCTGAAATAGCGTAATGTCAGAAAAAAACATCTTCAGCTTTCAGCTCGGATTAACAGAGGTAGCAGAAACTCAGATGAAAATTTTCCTGCTCGATCGATATAAAAGACACACGGCGTTGAAAAGTATGGCACAAACACAGTTCAGACACTTTAGACTGAAGAGCTCAAAGACTCGACCAATCAAATCGACTACTTGGAAACGTCGCAAGAAGATATCCAGTCAGAAAAATGGCTATAGTAACTGGCTTCAAGCATTTCTCAGCGATAATGGTATGTTACTTTTATATTAATTTTATATTTGATTTCACTTTTTTTATATTTACGAGACGTATCGAAAACTACTATAGGCATTTGAGGAAACACCTCTAGACTACAAAGTTATGCGAGGGACTCTCCTCACTCCTTGTGAAGTAAACCTAAGAGTTTTTCTCATTCAAAAGAAAGAGTATTTTTTAGGATTCGTTCCCAAAAATATTTTGGTTCCATCTTCCATATTTCGGTGCTTTCGAGGAGTTTATCATTGGAGAAATTCACAACCCCTCATACTTGCGAGGCTTTCACTTACTTTCTTTGGCCCAGTACTGACGTTTTCTTATCAGTTTTCGAGATTGTTTAAATGTCTACATTGCCAAAATAGTAGCTTTATCTGAACGATAACGTAAACCCATTTGCCGGTCTCGTCTGAATGTTCATGGCTCACGAATATGTCTGAGTATCAAAAAAGTGCTTTGTTGGAGGCGAAACGAGAGAGATAAATAAAATATCTCGTAGATTGAGATAAACAATTTTTAAAGAAAACCTTTCCATCATTGAAATTTTTTACGTTTCTGGCCCTCAAGGTTCGAAATTTGCTATAGTTGTATATCGCTAAGATTGACTACCTATAAGAAGACGGAAGGAGAAATCACTGAGTCATTCTTCCATCAAAACGTTAATCAAACTACTCACGATAAATCAAACATTTCATGAAATGGTAAGAATTAATCTTTAGTATTAACGTATAAACAATTGTACAATAGTGTACTGTTTTATGTAGTTGTACTATTGAAGGGGACCAGATCTCGTTGACATACAATAAGCAGAGTATTTTGTACTGTAGGTATCTATGTTAACTTTCCAACCACTCAATTGTCGTTTGTTAAAATTTGAAATTCACTGTAAAAGGTCACCTTTTCATTCTTTATATAGCCCCCCCTCCCTATTAAGTAGAGTCAGGAAAAAGTTACGGTCGCACGGTCATTGACCGGAGGAAGGTTCAGTAAAACAATAGAAAATATTTTGCCACACCCAAAACACGCCTTTTTTCATTGTTAAGTGAGGAAGGTTTCCACTGGTATTTTTGTCTGGAGGAAGGTTGAACACTTTCTGGACTCTGCTATTAAGCCCCTCTCCTCTAAAGCCACTCACTATAAGCCCTGTCTTTACGTCTCTATTAAGCACCCCTCTTCTATATCAAGAAACACTAATTCCCCCCAAATTTGGCTTCTGACATTATAGGGCAGGTATAACAGAGAGCGTATGATATTGAATGCAAAATTTAGCGAAAATAAACTGTCTCAAATTCTTAAACTTGTCTTATGTTATCAATCCTTAATTTCTCTCCCCAGACTGTAGCAGTCATCATGACGATGGCAGCACTGACAAACCACGTGTCAGCATTTCCAGTCAATTTATCCGGACAAGTAAACGATGGACAAGTTAATATCGGACAGAAAGTGCATGTATCCAGTAACGAAGAATTACGTTCTCTGATGAACCATACCGTGCCTGAAGTCCTAACATCAGCAGTCAACCCATACGAGTACTTGAAACAAAGAGGATATAATGTCACTGGTTTGGAGATTCTCCCATTTGTGATGTCCAGTCGAAATACTCAAAATGGTAAGCACTGATTCCCTAATGTTTTTGAATATCTATCATTTGTGTAATACATTTAACTATGAATAAACAATTTATTGAAAAAGAAACTAAGAAATTAACAGAAAAATTGAAAGTTGTATCTCCCTTTCCTGCCCTATCCTTTTATTCTTACCGCAGCCTATACCTAATCATAATTTAAGGCTTGCTTTTTTCTTAACTTTGGTCTTAACTTCTCTTTAGCTTTAGTCTAACTTTTGTTTTAAAGCTTCAAATTAAGATTAACGTAGGTCTTTACTACAGTCTCACTTAACTTCATTCTCAATCGTAATTTAATATTTTACTTCATTCTCAACTTCTGCTTTAACTTGATTATTCTGCTAGTCTCAAATTCAGTCTCAACACAAGTCTTAACTTAAATATTGATGAACAATTTATCTTCAATCTTAGCTTTAGTCTTGGGTTAAGCCTTAACTTAAGTTAATTTTGATATTTCTCTGGTCTTTAAACTTCAGTCTTAACACTCTTTCCATACTTAACTTTAGTCGTAACTTTCGTCCTAACTCATTCTTCCGCTGGTCTTAACTTAAGTCTCAACTTACGATCTTCACTCTAGTCTTAACTTCAGTATTAATATTGTTTTCATACTTAAATGTCAACTTATTCTTCTGCTAGTCTTAGCTTAAGTCTTAACTAAGAACTTATCTTGAATCTTAACTTAAGTCCTAGCTTAAGCCTTACTTAAGTCAACTTAAATATTTCTCTGATCTTAACATAAGTCTTCATCTTCGTTCTCTAGTGTTCATTGCCGTTACGTTTTATATACAAATTAATGATATCTATTTCTTTTCTAAAAGGCCACAGAGTAAGACGAAGCATAACAGCACCATTCATGTCACAGAAATCCAATCCATCATGCCCTGTTACATGGATGGTCAACATGGAAGCCAACAGAGACCCTGTCAGAATATACAAAGCTGTTTGTAACGGCGACGGAACGACTTGTCTGTCTGATGGAAGGCCGAGTTGTGAGGAATTCAGTGTCACTTTCGAAATCAAGAGATTTTTGGGAATAGATTCAAATGGTAGGCAAATATGGCAGAAACAGTATCAGGCTATTCCTATTGCTTGTACTTGCTCGGCAAATTGAACGTTTTAATGCAATAATAATAGTTTCAATTTCAAAAATGGCTCTCGATACACTCCGAGAAACTATACGTTACAGTTAGCTATAGTCAAACTTAGTTACAGTTAGCTATTTTGTTCAAGCATAGTTAGGAACTCAATAATTTTCTGCATTGTAAGGAATTTCTTTTCCTACTATGTAAAGCTCGCGTAAAAGAACAACAGCCCAAATCCAAAGACACCATTAGAAAGCCAACAAATTTGACTGAGTTTTCAAACCTAAGGCACTGGCCAAACATCGATGAACAAACATTTTAGGTTTGTTTTACAAGTAATGTTTGACCGTTTGGCCACACCACAAACCATTTCTCGACAAGCAATCTTAAGCAATGTTTTCGAAAAACATCAAAAAACATCCCATGTTTGTTAAAAGCGAAAAATGTTTGACAAGCGATGTTTGGCCAAGCTGTCCATTGTCAAACATTTGTTTGACAAGACATTTGTATGAAAGAAACGTTTTAAATGTTTGATCATCAATGTTTGATTTTTGGCAAGGGCCTAAGTTCTATTATTCTTGACGTGTTCTTTTATGTGAGCCCTGAAATTACTGTAATTAACTAATAAAACCTTTTAAAGGTTTTCAACTTTATATTCAGTTAATATTTATTTATTTATTATAACATTTTTCATTTTCATACATAGTTTGTAAAATAGTATTTAATACTTATCGATGAACATAATTATTAATAAAGAACAGATTTTTGAATTAAGTAAAAAGAATACGAAACTCTATTCGAATCATATTATAGCTTAAATGTTCTGTAAATAAATATGAATATAGTATGACTGTAAAGAAACGAAATTGTTGATTATTTTATTTATATTATTTAAGTTCAAATTTGTTATGTAGTAGCAAGTAAAAGCTTTAGAAAGTAGTTTGCTGTTAATAGTTTAAGTATTTGCAACGACCACTGGAGTGAGTTAATATTGTACAATATTGTGAATTGAAGTAGTATATAATACTGAAAATGTATGGAAGACGAATAATTATATTCATATATTTGAAATATATATATTTTGAATTTTCTGTCTCCTTCTGTCTTTCGACAAGGATTGAACATTTGAACAAATTATTGTTCTTGTAGAAGACAACTTTCAAATCTTCGCTCAGCTCAAACAAAATAAAGTCTGTTTCAAACTTTCAGCTTGAGAAATCTCGGTTTGGTGTTAGCCTCGGTTTGACGAGCAAGGAACCGGGAGTCAGGAACCAAACATCTACGACTTTGCCCCTCTGAATAAGCCCTCCCCTGAATAAGCCCCACCCTAGAGCGAGAAATTGTTGAAAAGCCCCCCCCCCCGAATAAGCTCCCACCCCTAACATGTTGGTGTGAGCCTTTTGACTCCATGCTGGTACTTTCATCGAGTTATGACAGAAAGATGCATTCTCTAAGTCGATTATTAATCATGCTTTTGTGGATAATTTTATAAGTATAAGCCCCCCTCGTTCAAGCCCCCACCTCGAATAAGCCCCTCAAAATAATGAAAAATAATTCAGCCCCCAGAGGGTTAATTCGAAGGTTTACGTTAATACATTGATGCATACTACTGTAAAAAGTAAGAAACTCCTTATTGCGTGGATTGTGTAATTGCTTACAGCATCTTAGCTGAGCCCTAAAGGGTCTCAAGTTGCTCCGGCTACAGTATTTGTTTAAGTCTCTGATTCTCGCAAAATGATAGATGACGAAAAGGCTGACGGACCATCTCGTGACGTCACATGAGATGTTAGACATGACGACAATGAGGAAGGTGCAAATACAAGCGTAAACTGTAGATAATCATGATATTGCGAGCTTTCATTAACAATATGATAATGAAAGGTTTAATACTCTGATTTGCTTTTAATTTGACGGATAGAAAACAGAAATTGGCTGAATGAACTGTAACAAATGAATGAAAAAAGCAAGGAAGACAGCCCATTGGGGCAGACGTTACAAGACAAATTGGCGCCAAATGAAAAAAGTGAAAGACATTTGAAGTCTAAGCCAAATATACAAAAATGAACTGGCCTAACAAACCAGGAGCCACAGACCATAGGTTTACTGAACTAGTCTTAAGCTTTTACTCTTCGATGTTTCATTCGTCGTTACAGCAGAGCAATTTAAAAAAAACAACAAGACTACCAACCGACTCAAAACTTGAGTCGAAGGTATTAATCGTGAAACCGAGGCTAACAATAAATGAGATCGCTCAAAGTTTAAGCGTCAAGCATTTAGCCGTTCCATTTAATAGTGATAAATAACCAATAATAACGAGCAAAGTACACTCTTTTTTACAAGAACAATTTTATAAGAACACAAGTCTGGATTTTGCCCAGATTTTAAGAACAAAATAAGAACAAGCGTTTTCAAAAGCCCTAAGAATATCAGCGAAATATGAAAGTAAGTCAGTCAGACTGAACGAAAAAAGCAAGCAAGCAAAGAAATGAACAAGCATTCTGTATTTTTACACAAACCTACAATCCTCGCCGAAACTCTTGACACATGTTACAAAAATTGGAACGCCAACGAACGGCTGACAGTCCCAGCTGCCCCCTCCCCCCAATTCAATGTTGGTACAGTTTGTAAAAGGCCAGGAGTCATAAATATCAATTTCCAACATTGAATTTGGGGGAAAGGGGTGTAATGCTAGAAAAGCGACATTGAAAGGAAAGTGAACGGCTTTTTCTCCAAAAATCTTGAAATTTTCTGTTTGTGTCAACAGGTTTCGACGAGGATTGTAGTACCACTCTAGACATTCACTGAAAAATATAGATGTCTAAGTAACTAAGGAATTAAGAACAGATTAATAACAACAGAAGAGACTCAAAAAAGGTAAAATCTTTAGAACAGCCAGCCTCGATAAAATTTCCTGGTTCTTATAAAAAAAGAGTGTATTGGGACTTCTGGAGTGAATCTGCAGGGACCAGCTTTTTTCAAGTTAGCAAAAATAATAGGTGTACTTTGGTAAAGTCTTCATAAGAGACTGAAGCCCTGAAATCGACAAAAAATATGAAACTCCTTGAAATGGCAGTACTGGAAAACTGAAGCAAGGGTCTTACAAGAAATTTTCATGTGAAAATACAGAAATCCTAAGAATTGGGTTGACTTGTTCCAAGTCACTAACTTTCGCTCACATTGAATTGAATTGATGTTGTTGCTGTTCGCTTTAGTTAGTTTGAGCGTCTAGCAATTCAACTCAATAGCGATAACTGCGTCTCAGGTAATAAGTCTAAGTAGTGGGGCGATTTTTAAAATACTTATATCAATTATTGTTACATCGCAAATCAATAACTAGCTATCATCCACTAGTTAAGTCTAAATTGTTTCTTGGGAACTCTTAATTTTACCATGACTATGATTTTACAAAGCAATAATAGACCTATTGGCCTACTGATAGACAAGTCTACTAGATTTAGCCTCGATTTCGGGGTGAACAATCAGAGTTGAGGGGCAGACCCTCGATGGCTCAGGCACGAATACTAATACACACACATACACGCCCAAGCACACCCATATTGGTTCCAATCCATCTTTTTGCGAACATTGTAGGTATGCATTGAACCTTCTTATTGTGGCCTACAGGTACCCATCCATCCTTAAAATGTAAGAACGCCTGCTTGCTAATAGATTGGGAAACATGGTGCTGCGTAGACGTTATACCTACGCTGCGTAGGTGCATATTCGTGCCTGAGCAATCGAGGGACAGCCAAGTTGTTGAGAAAGATGACAGCCTCGTGTTCAATCTTACATCTCATTCTTTCAAATTCATATTTATTAAAACTGTCAATAATAGAAAAGAGGACTATATTTATAAATGATCATCTTTTAGATGCCAATAAATAATGAACAATACGCCAAATATCATCAATGCAATATAAATTACATATAAATATAAATATTCATTTATCGTACAAATATACAAACGGTCGAATTTCATATATTATTAGTTATCCAGATATACAACAAAATTCTATTCTTTATCGTCAAATTATAAAAGACATAGTACAAAATTAAAATAAAAAAGTCTGTAAAAAAGGAAATCTATTAAAATACATGACATAAATCTTTAGGGAACTTTACAAAACTATCTCATAGTAATAGTTAATTATTTCCTAAAATTCTTCAACCTAGCTCTATACTCTAATTTATCCATAAAATTCTCTGATAAATAATTATATTTAGTCTTCAATCTAGCCTTGCTAGACATAAATAAAGGATTCCTTCGTGATTTAATCTGTTTGAGTTTCTTAGAGAGCTGTTGGCTCTTAATTGAGTCTTCTTACGAACGAACATTTAGAAGCCAAGCTTTCGTAGCATTGTATGCCAAACTTCATACAATTGTAAAAAATGGACTATTTTGTAGCTTTAAGTCTATCATACAGCCGTACATGAGCAGGCAATTGGAATATTAACGTACTTAATTTGCCATATTTGTTGCTTATAATCAGGAGTCCATCCATGGAATTTGTAGACTCTTTTTACAATGCTGATTTCTTCGCACGAAGGCCTTCCATCGCTTGACAAGCATGTAGTGCCTGGCGTATTGCATACAGCTTTTGTAGCCTCACTGGCACTCGATCAGCCTCGAAGTTGACGACCCACGTTACAGGGCATGACGTGGGGTACTTCTTCGGGAGCGATGCTTTGATGACGATGAAGACGACGATGATGACGATGACGGGGATGATGATAGAAGATGTGTTAGTAAGTCAAATTCAGAGCTAAGATTTTCTCGATGCTGTTTGAAATACTCTGGTGGCGAAACATCTGATAATAACGCTGCAGGAATACTTTCATTCACATGTATCCTTAGTTCTTCTATGTTCGAGACGTAAATTTTTTCTCCCGTGTCCCCCTCTTTTGCTTCAAGTCCATTTAGCTGTACTGGGAATGATGCTAACATCTTCAAATGTACGAAGAGTACGAAGATGATTATCTAAAACGAAGAAAATAGAGTTTTATCATTGGCTGCTTGCAGTTAAAATGATTCAAAAGATATAAATAACAATGGGCTCTAAGAAACACAGTGATCGGTTGATTTGTACATGCAGATGTTTTTCTTCCTTGTGTCCCTGAGGCCATATAGGTCGTTGTTCCTTGCATCCCTGTTTTGAACGTGGGCAGAAAAAAGAATTGCGACCGTCTTTCTAGTTTCTTTCCCTTCCTCTCACATGACCACAGGGACACAAAAAAGAAAAACGTTGTATGACCCAGACAAACAACCACTGTGTTTCTTAAAGCCTGTGAAAAAACTATGTTATGCTAAGAAACTTCAGCGTTCAATGACGAAACTTGCCTAGATTTTCGAGATAGTAAGTATTGAAAGCCTCTTTAATCTCATTGCAAGTCAAACTAGTTAAATTGAACCAGATTAACAAATGTTGCGTTCTTATTGGTCAGTCTAGCAAACTGACGTGATCTGATTGGTGGAAAATTAATCTGGATTAAATAAGCTGATTTTAAACGTGTTAAGTGTGAGCATAGGAGTTTCAAAATAAACTGTATTATTTCTTATAAACAAGAGTAAAAAATTCAATTGCTAAAGGGATAAAGTTATTCTGCCTGATATTAGACTTTTAGCCAGATAAAAATAAATTATCGCATTTCTTATACGAGCATTTGCAATGACCCAAGTACTCAAATGTTTCAAGCAAAGCAATCTGAGAAAATTTCAAGCTCAATTTTCTTAAAGCTTTCTCAAGGAAAATCGTTGTCTTTGGCCTTTATCATTTCGTTATTATCTTATTAAAGCAAATTGCAAATAAGAGAAAGTTTATCAACTGTTTGTCTTCAAAAATAAAGGGTGAAATGTTTCTATAGCTTTCATAAAGTTGTAGCCAGTTCTAAAATTCACGACGTTCTAAGTTTTGCAAAACCAGTACTGAAATTTCTTGATAAAAAGCTTGGTACTAAATTTCTAATAATTTCGTGTATGCAAGTTTGTTATAGAAAGTGCACTGTATAAAAATATTCTTATACAGTATAAAGTATATTGAAAAACTAACACAGCATTAGAACTATATCCTTCAATTGGAGCAAAGCTATGTTTGAAAAAAATTAAGAAACTTACTTTTGACTTTAATAAAAAATCCATTATTTTTCCTTCTCTTTTTTCTTCTTTTTCTGTTGCTTTTCTTTTCTAGATCTCTTGGTTTGAGACGAATCAAATTAAATTGAGTCTCAACCATTTTTGCCTCCATTTTATAGTAGTGTGCTGCCATCGTTTCAGAAGCTAACAGAAGCTTGGTGGCAACTGAAGGGATCGAGTACTACGCATTTCTTCCGTGAACGAGGTTACATCATCATTACGTCACTCCTTCGGAGGCGCAAGAGTTTCGCTGCCTTGCAGTGGCTACATAAATATGCTTATTACGCCGGGGGGTGAAAGAGACCACAGAATTCTCACGGCAATGGGTTTAGTGGTTTTGAGAAAAGTCGTCTTTTTATAAGACTACAACTACAAGTACTGAATCCTGCTCAATTTTAATAATCTTTATCCATTATTTTTTGTTTTTATATTTAAGAGTGGTACTGGTCTTATAAATGTGTTTAGTACTTAGTAAATTAATTTATTTTTTCGATAGGCGAGTCGCTCTAAGGCTATACAATACATTTTATTCAAAAGAAAATATTTTATAGCTTGAATATCAATAATAATGTGTATGTATTTGTTTAGAATATTTGCATATTCTTATCTCTTTAGCAACTCTGATTCTATTTGCCCACAAAATTTATTTTACACAGAAATGTACACAGAAATACACGCATTTTTATAAAAAGCCACTTAAAAAGAAGGCAACACGTTGAGGTCCAACATTTCAAGAACTTATACTACTAAAGAGAAAAACTAACTAAGGTTTCCTTAAGTACGTCTCGAGTTTTGCTACCATGCAGCTATTTATCTATTTCTTTCCCAAATATAAATTACTTTCCTTGATTTATAAAAAATTTACCTAAACAAGATATATAAACAAATAATGTCAATTTACCATGAATACATACAAATCATTGATTTGGAAACCTAGCACTGTAAGCATTAGGCAACCCCCCTGTAAAAATTCCGTTACAGCGGTTTTCACGTGTACAAAACTATGGAATGTATTCCAAGCCCTTTGATAATTCAGTTTTAAATAGCTCATTTTGTTAATGAAGTAAAATGTGTAAATTTAGTAAAATTACACCCTCATCGTTCGATTTAGATTATTACGAGTTCGATTCTCGTTCTCAGTCCGGCATGTTGGAAACCAGGTGAGGGCAACCATGACAACCATGAAGGAAGATTTGAAGCTGGAGAAAGTTGCATTTGAAAGAACGAAATGTATTTGAAATTTGGCCTTTCAGAAGTATTCGTGCATATTTCAGAAATATAATTTCCTAATAAGAAACCAATAAAACTATGTGTACGATAGGTTGATGCATCATGTTCATGTCATGTGTATCCAGGACGCACAACCGAGTTTGAGCCGGAGTGTAGGGTCAGAATTCCCATGCAAAAAATTTTTTTATATTACATTAATAAAACGAAGCCATACGATTTATTAGGTGTATATTTTATGTAATTTTACTAGATTGCTTGATTTCCCCCAGTAGATTTCCGATTTCGAAAAAGCGTGGTGCCCTATTTTTAGCAAAACCCCCCGTGCAAATGGCAGTATTCTTGCTAAACCCACGCAAATCCGCAAATGACATACCGCACGTGGATGGGTAATCAGGGGGTCATATCACAGTCCCAGTGCTCTCCATCTTGATATTTTTCGGCCTAAGGATGTTTGGATTTTTAGTGCTTGTTTTTCGCGTTTTTTTTGTGCTTTTCTGGGATAAAAATTATTACTAGAATTGTCAAAGAAAAGATAAAACTCTATAGTTTGTGAAGGATGACCTAATATGTAAATAAAAATCTGACAGGATTGCAGAACAAATGACGAACGAAACTAAAACTTTTTAGTTCCTCTTTGTAATTGAATAAAATAAAATAAAATGGTATAATCTTTAAAGAAACAATACAAGGCCTACATAGTGAAAATCAAGAAACTCTTCTTGGATGCACTTGAATGGCAACTAAAACCTTCATAAAACCTATGGGGGTACCTAAGAAACTGTCAGTTTTGCAACTTCGTAATTAATATAGATAACTTTTTCCATGTGGTTTTAAAATATCTAGAAACAATTGTCATTTCTTGCTGTGATATCCTTTATTTCTATTTTCTTTACTTTTCTGTCTAAGAATAGTATATTTTCACTTTAATAATAAATAAAAAAATCAATTAATTTACTGCAAAACT
>JACTAT010000482.1:49419-63298 GCA_014526335.1 Chrysaora quinquecirrha | reverse complement strand
AGTGCAATAAAAATGACAAAAACTGCACAGCATTTTAGATTTCAATGGAAAACACCTTTCCACCTCAGCAGTAGATGTCCAGGCATAATTCCAACAGTTCTAAAACATGAATGTATCTTTCACTAAACATGTTGTAGTGTCAACATAAATTGGTTCTTATTTCAAGGCATCCCACCATTGTCTTTGGCAGCTCTTAATTTCGGAGACAAACTTTCGCCTGTCAACTATAAACTTTGCTGACTCAGCCAATTCTTTTGCATTTTTTCTGTTATTAAATCTTTTTCTCATACATTGTCTTTGCTTTCTAGGAGAGACTGCACGTTAAAAAACCCTGATTTCTATTTCTTGATTCCTGTCGGATTTCTAAGATTTGATGGATTTCATCGTTTCAAAAACGTCCCAAGACTAGTTTTTTGCTCGATTTTTGTTAATTCTCTTCAATACCAAAGTCATTTTAAGTTATCGTTTCAAAAGCAAACCCAATGGGATTTCAGAAACGTTTATATTTAGTAGCCTATGTCACATGCAAAGCGGAAATAAGCACTGTCAAAAGGGAATTATCTGTTTGCGGCTCAATAGATAAGTACGAAAAAATTATGCTGAAAGTTTGTAAAAACCATTCTTCTTTCTTTCCAAAAAAATACAAATCTGGTGCAGACAATTTTGGATGGGTAGCACTCGGCCATTAGTTACTCGTGATTGGAAAAAGCAAAAGTTTTTGGGTGTTTACTTTATTACTTTCCCTATTTTTTCAAGAAAAGCGCAAAAAGGTTACTTCTAAAAACGAATACAGACCCGTCGGAACGAAATCCATATTTGGGGGGGGGGGGCTGCGAGCGAAGCGAAAACTTTTTCAGACCATGCCCTTTAGATCGTTGGAAAACGCACCTGTTTTAAAAATTGAACTACTTATGTTCATATGAAAATGTTGATATTTAGATGTCTAATTGGTGAAGATCACTTTTTACCAAATCACCTATCTTCATTATTGTGCTACATTTAATCTCAAAGTCAAATCTCTTTTCGAAAATTGTCCAAATATCTGCTTTCTGCTGTCTACTCCTTCAACAAATTCGTTTGCAATGTCAATCAAGTTTATATTGTCAACTCTTTCTTTCTGTACATGAAGTACCGTTAGGTGGTTCATTCTGCTATCGGTTGTGGTTGACCTCAAATATGTTTTGACCCTTTTCATGGCAGAGAAAGATCTCTCACTGACAGCATTTGTTGCTGGCATTACAAGGAGAATCTTTGCAGCTTTTACGACCTCCGACATTGCAACTTTTCTTGAATAATCAAGACCTTGAAACAATTTAATCAAATCAAAGACTGTGAATTCGTAATTTATAAACAGTGAGACGACCTGAAACGACCTGAAACGAGATGAAATCACCTGAAACGACCTGAAACAACCTGAAACGAGCCGTCAAATTTGGAATCGAGGCTGAAACGACCTGCTACGACCTGCTATCTTAGCAACGAAGTGTTAAGGTCAAGGGATTTGTATTCTTTACGCATTGTCACATTCTTTTCTTATCACAATAGGAACACGTGTCAGTATCAAACCGGCCATCCTTTCATCAGGCACCTAATTTTCTGCGAAAGACAGTCTATCCGATCCATAAGGGGTCATTGGGCATGAGGGGTTATGATGATGGGCGGTTTTCCGGGTTTTTCGACACTTCGAGAGCGGTTTTACCGAGGGGCAATTCACTCCTCAGAAAGGTGTACGAGATTTTTTGAAAACAAAAGGATCTCCAAGAGATTTTTGTGAAAACAAAAGGTTTTCTAGCAAAGGTGTACGAAGTTTTCAAAGAATGAATCGCCCCTCGGGTTTTACGGTTTTACCTTCAAAAAGTACGGTTTTTCAATTTGTGATTTCGGTGTGGTTTAAAAGAGTTTTAACATGTAGGTCTACGCTATTTTGGCTAAAAAAATGTTTTAACGGTTTTCAAACCTCTCCCCCCCCATGCCTCCATGATGGAGTTTTGGAACCAAAATGTTGATCTAAAGAATTTGGCGTTAAACACCTGTGAATTGTGTCGGATCAAACTTTATAGCCATTGCGTTTGGAAGCATTTGTAATTAGAGGAAGTTGATAGCAATATTTCCTGCTTAATTTTAAGTACACTTTCTCGGGACCGGGCTACTCCTTGTCTATATTTTACACATATTAAGCTTTTACCACTTACCCTCAATCTTACCCTTCCCCTTAGTGCTGAGTACCAAGCAAGGCACCACTGAATGCCCTTATATAACGTCTTTTTAACTAGCAATGGATGATTGAAGGGGATAACTGGTTAATTTAATCTTTTTGTAAGCTTAAAGCATGTTTTTGGAGCGTTTTTTCGAAAAATTAAGGAAATACTATTTGCAAATTATTGGGGGGCTACAGCCTCCCAGCCCCCCCCTGTTCCGACGGGCCTTGAATATATCAATCATGACGAATATTGCAGTATTTAAAAAAAAAATTCATTCAGTGCACACAGTATCTCACTGGCTTATCTAAGTCCTCCGAAAATCACTGGTTTATCTCACTCTGATTGGAAAATATGATCAATCTATTACTACCCCCTCCTTCCCCCAAAAACCAATATTTTGAGAAAACGGCATTTTTATCGTTGCCGCGTAAATTCCTGGTTTTACAGGTGAACAACTTGTTATTTAGGTAAAATAACATATTAATAACGATAAAATTACATTATTTTGATTTCTTTCTGCCACCTAACCTGAATTTCAAAAACAGTAGCAACAGCTCGTAAAATCGGGAGCAGGTAGCTGGCTGGTTTATAGTTAAACAAAGTTTCTGCAGTCCATCAAGTCCTACAATAGGTGTGGAGGGATAAAATCAACTGATAACGGATTAATTTCACATAAATGATGTTGGGGAACCTTTTTATTGGCTTTTTATTTATCTTAAGATTGACATAGCTCAAATTCAGATTTAGAAATTCAGTTGGCGTTTTGGTTGTAAAAGAACTAAATCCAACACATCCATCTAATTAAGTGTCTTTCACTTGAAATCAAAGTTACTGAATTACTTTTTTATCTTTTTAAAATATTCGGACATTACAATTGACCAAAAATCACTTGTGGTGGAGAATCTAGTTTGCATCTTTGAGACACATTTTTCTACCTAAGTTATCAACAAAAAATTGCCCAAGATTGATAATATAAATCTCAAGTCTGCTGAAAACAGTATATGTCTTAACAAATACGCCAAAATGTTAAAAATCACTAAATTAGATCATTAATTAATTTGATATGTTTGGGTTGTTTAGGATTGATCAAGATGAATAAAGCACTTCAGCTGATTGATGGAAAGCTTGAGCTTGTTGAAATTCCAATACCAAAGATTTCAAATCCAAATGATTGTGTGGTAAAAGTAAGCTTCAGTGGTATTTGTGGTACAGATCTGAGAATTATATCAGGCGATTATCCAGCTGCTAAGAAATTAATTCTGGGTCATGAATTTACCGGTATTATAACAGATATTGGTAGTTCTGTTAAACACCTGAAACTTGGAGACAGGTGAGTATTCGAATTAATGCTCAAAGGACGTTTGGAATGTTGTTTACCGGTTTTTTTTAACTTTGCAGCAGGGGCTCTCATGCTTCCTTCTTAGCAGTCTGAAGACCAACGGCAAAGGTTTCTTATATGCAATAAGGGATTATATGCAGCAACGGCAGAAATGACTCCTCTAGTCCGAGAATTGTGACAGGCTCAGATAATGAAAAACTGCTTCTTCAAAGTGATGCTCTTCCATCATCAGTGACAGAGTTTGGGAAAGAGGAGAGCATTTTTCTATTGAAAAATTATCCTTCGTTGAACGAAGATTTATTTTTCGGACATTGTTTAAATCCCGATTTCGAGCCGCATCTTGGTATATATTCTTTTCGGTGTGTTTATGACTTTCATATTCTGAGGAGTGTCAGACGAAAAAGGCTTTTATGTCAGAAAATATTTCCGCTGTTTATCGCAATTTCAACATAATAACAGCATACTCATGAAAGTCAATTTTAAGTTAAAATGGATCAATTCAATTAGAAAAAAATTTAACAAACGCCCTGAAAAAAGTCAAAGAAATAGAGGACGTTTGGGAGTTGAGGGAAGGACAATCACGTAGAATTAGTAAACTTTCGTGGATGAGTAAAACAATTTTTCGTTCTTTTTTATTTTCGAAAACTTTTCAAGAGACTTGGTGATTGGTTTCAGTTATGCAGGATAGCAGAGAGACCAACTTTTCCTTCCTCGCTATGTTTATTGGTTCACAAAGGCTATCTGCAGCGAATAACAAGTGGCGATATGTTTTGCCATAGTACAAAGAATTGCAGCTTTGGCACCGAAATTCATAAATCACTGAAGCACAAACGAGCGAGGGAGTTTTGTCTTTAAATGGAAAGAAAGAACTAATCCGCTTAGGAGTGGGAAAGACAATTTCTAATTCAATGTTTGAATAGCAATTTTTATACAATTTGTGAAGCTTTTTTCTAAGATGAAGATTACACTGGTAAAGAAAAAGAAGGCAGACCCTGGAAAGTGGAAAGGAATGTACTTGTTTTATTCTTAAGATTTCTTTATGGAAAGACAAATATGTAGAGCAAATATGAAAAGCACGAAAACAACAATGGTGATCAAATTCATCTTGTACTAAATTGGCGAAAGGCTAAAAAATCGTATATATCTTACTGAATCTACCTGATTGCCCTAAGTTGAAAATCGGGGAATTTAGGGAATTGGGGGTTATTTCACTTTTGAATTATGTAAACAAAATTAACAGTGAAGCAAGAATTCATATTTTCCTACTCCTCTTCTGATTTGCATTGATTACTTTAAGTGCTGTCTGTTACAATGACTGTTTTGTCTAAATTAAGATGATTTAGATATTTTTTGACGTGAGCTATTTTTCTTATAAAACAATCAATTTTTTTAAGGGTTTGCATTAATCCAACAAATTGGTGTGGGACATGTCATTACTGTACTCGGGGCAACCCTCAGTTTTGTGTGTTGGAAGCTATGCACACCGCACATGGTTTTTTCAAAGATGGAGGATTTCAGGAGTATTGTCTTTTGGCTTCAAATCTTTGCCATGTGTTGCCATCAGCAGTTTCTTTAAAACAAGCAATATTCTGCCAACCCATCTCTGAAATTGCTAGAGGCTGGGACAACATGGGGAAATATGAATCTGATGCAAAAATCCTTGTTTGTGGCGCAGGTAACGTTTCAGCCTTTTTACTTTGTATGAGGAAGATGTAAAATTAAAATACTTGATTTTGTTTTAAGACAGAGAGAGAATAAAAGCGCGCAAACCCTAACAGTAAAAAAAGCAGCAAAGTCCAAAAGGAAGGGAGATTTTCCATCGGTTTTTACACCTTTAAGAGATTTAATTTGTCACCCTTTAACAAAATTCTTTTACACTGGCTACATTTTTAATACAGGTTTGAACTATTGAACAGCAGCTTTCTGTCAGTTTTAGAATTTCGTAACGTATGAGGTTTTCACGTATGCACTTGAAAATATGTTAAGAAAATTTAGAAAATTAACCAAAATAGAATAGCTGAATTGTTTTCCATACGACAGTTGCCTGATATGTCAGAGAAAGGTCTTATCATTGATGAAAATTGGATTGATAGAGATTCCATTGCCCCCCCCCCCTACCATTTTCGAAATACATTTCGTTCCTCCGTTCTTCTTCTTAAGAAAAACAAAAACTGTGCATGTTATTGCATGTAATGAATTCTCATTGAATTTTTTATGTAAAAATGTACAGTATTCCTAAGATATATTTGAAAGTTGTTTTTTCAATATTGAAAGCTTTACTTATTTGAAAAAAAAGCAAAAAGATCAACAGGTTCTTACTTCCTTTAGCAACCTGCGTTTTGAAGGCAAATTACTTGTGATGGGAATCCATAAAATTGATAAGAATTTGTTTTAACTTCTTGGCTTCCAAAAATGAAAGCTCTGCTGATTCGAAAACTAATGACCAAGAACAAAAAGATAAACTAAGCTTCCTATAAGTTTTCTGTAGCAGCTTTCGTAGTGAAGGCAAATTACGTGAGAAAAAATTAAAATATTTCACTCATTTTATGAATAAATAAATCAAATATATACCAAATTTTTAATAGAGCTCCTAACATCAAACATGTTAGTCGGAGACGAAATTCATGGGGACCCATAAGGTGGGACCTCTTGGTGAGAGACTAGATTCACAAGAAAGATAAATAAGCTGCTTTTATTTGCTGAAAAACACCCGGTTAAACTGTCTATCTCTATCTTTTTTTGCTTAGTTGTAAAATGTTTCATACTTAGCTAGTATTTGACTTGATATATATATTATTTTGGTTAGAGATTTTTTGCTCAAAATGTTAAAAGGGACGTATCTCAATTGAGACAAGAACCATCTGTTGCCTGCACCTTGTAAGAAGCAGGTGACATAGATCTAAATTGCGCTTCAATAGTGAAGTCCGTTGAAATTCGAAGATCTCAACCCTCTCAACCTCGGTTTTTTAATCCAAATCATATCCTTTTGCGGGGATAGTGTATTTCCAATCTTTCCCTTGAAAAACTATGATTTGCAGATTATTTTTGAAATGAAATTCCATGTAAATTTTGATTTGCCTCAATCTGTTTCTTTTTTGCTTTTTGTTGCTTATTTCTAATGCACATGTTTCATGTGGGATTCGTGATACTCGCAAGAAGCTATAAAACGTTGTGACATGACAAAATTTGCCAACTGATCATTATCACGAAGCCATATCAGAATATATTTATATACTTAACCATGAGAATCCAAGCAATTTTGTCTTTTTTCCCTGACTGATTGATCTTGAACATGAGCCTGAGCCGGCCTGACCTGTCGAAATCGCCATACCGGAAAAGTGGGAAGCAAAACCTTAAGTGGGTCCAACTATCTTCAGGTTGGACCCTAAGCGGGCCCCTTAGGGTGGAGCCCTTACTGGGACCATTAGGGTGGGACGCTAACTTGGACTATTAGGGTGGGGCCCTAAGTGGAACCTTTAGATGAGACGAAAAGTGGGATCTTTTGGCTCGGACCCTTGCTGGACTCGTAGGATGGGACCCTAGTTGGGACCCTCAAATAGACAATGAATAAACAATGGTTCATTTTATAATTGATTATATTTTTTCTATCATCGATAAGATTTGATCATGGTATCCTCTGGCTTGTATAAACTCAAACTTGCTCAAAACATCGGCTAATTGACAAGTTACTACCGCTTTGTGTATGAATAATTTCAAGGATGATATGGCGCCTCGAGTAAAGGCATTCTGAAAGTTTACAGTCTTTGGTCTCCGATTTCTTTTATTCGATCATTACTGCCTTTGACGTCTCATGTTTTGAATCGTTGATCTGCTCAAAACGGTGCTGCGCAATAAAACCACTGCTGGCGATCTAAAGGATTTCTGACACTTTAAGACTAATATATTAAGTTCATGGCTTTATATTTCTTTTCAAGCACAAAGCTGAAATCGAATTGTGGACTATTTAACCTATAAAACAAACGCCTAAGAGCTCTAAGCGTTAACATTTGTAGAAATTCAGCTTCGGTATCTGCTGTAATGGCTTTTTGGAGCGTTGCCACTCTGGTTGTAGAAAAAAACTCATTTTGTGCTCATCAAATAAACAAATTTTATATCAACTTGAAGCCTGATAAATCTATCTGTTGATAGAAAATTTCACATACCCCATGTTAGATTAGATTAAATTGACGAGGAACAAGACTCGCAAAGTCAGAAAAAAGTCCGGTGAAGATCTTTTTTCTGTACACTCCAGTTTGAGAACCAAGGCCGTCATGCGAAACAGCAACATCAAGAAAAGAAAGGGCACCCCTTTCCTCAATATCAACCGTAAACTTTATGTTGGGGTGTTTTCTTTTCTTTAATTTATGGCCTAGCCATTTATTTAATTTCATGTAAAACTTGGATTTGTCGCCATGATATAGCTAAGAACCTGTTATTGAATATGCTGCTCTGTCGCTGAAGAAGTTGTCTTTTATTGCTCTATTTCACAATGTTTTTGGTCGCCGTACTTGTTTTACAAAATACTGAAATGAAATCGTTCCTCAAATGAAACGTACGAGAGCGGGCCTTGAAATGGTCAATCATTATCATAGAGGGCGTGTTCGTGTCCTTCCACATACTGTACACGACAAACATTATCCTCCAGCAATAACACAAAATTCGACGAGTCGAAGTTACAAGCGTAATTTAAAGTTAAACGTTTCGGTTTTGCAACAGTGAGATCTTCTCCCAACCATTGTACACTTAAGATGAATTAAATATATTTATATTTGTATTAATAAAATATTTAAATTTTATTGATACTTTTAGGTATGATTGGACTGATTTGGGCTTCATTGTTTCATTACCATGGGTACCGTGATGTCACTATCACCGAGCCCACAGAAGCTCGAAGAGAAATGGCAGCGAAACTTCATATGGGGTTTAAATGCATACAACCAAGAGAAATGAAAAATGAAGCTTCTCTTTCAATTGAGGCGAATGATGAGACATGGGGCTTTGATGTCATTGTTGATTGCACGGGCAATCCAAGAGCGGTCGAAAATGAGCTGAAGTGGCTTAGAAAAGGTGCTACTATTGTTCTCTTCGGGGTTTGCCCCAAAGGAGCTGTAGTTAACTTTGAGCCTTTTCAGGTTTATGCAAAAGAAATAAAAATAGTTCACTCATTTCTGAATAAGTTTACATTTCCAAAAACAATTAAAATGGTCAATGATATGTCTGACAGATACTTGAATTGGGAAGCATTTCAAATTAAGACTTACCAGATACAAGATTATCAATCAGCATTTAACGCTATGGAGAAAGGTGAAATTTCAAAGGCTGTGTTTGCATTTTAAATATTTAAATCGTATTTCAAACAATTCTGTTTTGAAATGTAATTCTACTTAAATGAATATTTGCCACTGAAATACGAGTTTTTCTTATTGGCTTGTTTCTTCAATCGCGTTTTCAGCAATTAGACATAAAAGGACAGTTGTGTTGATTGACATAATTGACATACCGTAAGTTTGAGTTGGACAAAGGACATTTTAATCAGCGAACTTGCTTGTCATATCTAAATGTATCTCATAAAACGGGATCCTGTTGCTATTTACGAAGAATACTGATCATGATGATGATGATGATGATGACGATGGTGATAATGATAATGAAGATGATGATAATGATGATGATGATAATGATAAAGATGATGATAGTTATGACAATGATGATGATGATGATGATGATGATGATGATGAGGAGGATGATGATGATGATGATGATGATTGATAGATTACAGAATTTTGATTGACAAATTAACTGGTTTTCATTGATATGTCAGAATCCTTTATGCGCTCGTACGCTCGTTTTTCCTCTTCTGTTGCATAAGCACTAAAATATTCTCAGATGTATCCCATCCTCAAATAGTGGTAATTACCATCATATTTCATGCACGTCTCAAGAATCTGTTTTCAAGTTTAATTTTTTTTTTACTTGAACGTATTAAAAAAGTCAAGATTTTTTGCGACTGAAAAAATTGCAGACATCAGCATTTTTTGCAAAAATCACAAAAGACTTAGAAAAGAAGAAACTATGACTATGTATACAAACACTTGTCAATGATCTAATTTTATTGTAGCATATGGAGAAATTTAAGATTATGGATGCATTGTGTCATTTTTCTGAAAAACCAACGTTTTGATGTCTCTGTCCGCCATCTTGAATATGCCAAAATCCCGGGGGTGAAGCTAACCAGGATTAGAGACGGGCACTTGTGGACCCCAGTTTTGGGTCATAAACTCAATTCAACTAGAGTACAATCTTTTAAGAAGATTCTTTCAATCCCAAGCGTCAGTTCGGCCACGAAATCTATCACTTCCAATTTGAGGGATACAGATTCATCAATTCATCAAAAATTGGGCCAAATTGATTGCTGCTTGGTACCTCGATTCAATCAATCTATTTCTTGTTCTTACTACAACAGCAGTTATTAAGTCTTCTGTCTGAATGCCAACTGGAGCCAATTCCTCCTTCTTTTTGTAGTACCAGTGCAGCAATTCTGGCATGATCTCATCTCATGAAGAAATCCCATCTTATAGCTATCCTGCAGCCATCTCATCTCCAATGTCAAAAAACCAATAATACTCTACTGCATATGTATGACACGCCATTCCCGTCAAAAGAACAGAAAATAGCAACGCTGTAGCAATGTCCGAAGGACGCTGATGATGATGATAATAATGATGAAGATGATGTTAATAATGACGAAGATGACGAAGAGGAAGACAACGATGACGAGAATGATGATTAAGTTGGTGATGATGATGATGATGATGATGATGATGATGATGATGATGATGATGATTTAGAAGATGATGATGACTTTGAAGAGGATGACAATGATCATGATGATCATGCTAAAGACGATCATGATGATGATGATCACGTTGAAGACGAAAATGATGATCACCGTTGAATCTTTCCTGGAGGAATCCCAAAACTTTGAATCGAAAATAGAAAACCTCTAGTAACGTATATATACTAATAAATTTGAACTCATAGGTTAAACTGTGTAACAAATAACTCCCTTCAGTGCACCGAAACCTATAATCTGCGCTTCAAATGATGAATTATTATTCTAGAATCTCCAAAAGCTATCATAAGAATTCGCATACAGTACTATGCAGATGACTATATTCGATAATTAGTAGCACTTTGAAGAATTGATTGCCACTTTGAACCATTAATTTTCAGATGATTCTCGAAGCCGCAAACTATTTTGAAAAAATTTCTTCTGTCTAACTTGGCAACAATTTCTACTGCGCCACAATCTCCTCCTCTCTCCACACGAAAATATCTTACATGTAAGAGGACTTCTAAAAACCTCTCAGAATAACAACCCAATCAAAAATTGTATGAAAATATTTTAAAATAAAAAATAAAATCAAATTAGATTTGAGCAACATTTTGCAATATTGTAGTCAAACCTTTTTTTGAAGCCCGACCGAGCCGGCTTTTTTGCGAGAAAATCTTGGTGTCAAATTTTTAGTTTCCTGCATCTTGGATTGAGCTCGCAACCCTTAGCGCAAGAAACAAGCGCATTATACCACTGCGCTACAATAACAGTTGATACTAATTGATGTTTTTGGCAAGCAATTGCATTTTGTTGATTATGCCCACTAACGACAACACTTAACGTCGATTTCAAAGTTTAATTCCTATCATTTGTGGTTTATCTTTTGTTACGCGGTTTGGCAGCAAAAAGCGCCTATATGCCTATCTACCTACCTATTTTCTATGTATACATGTGTTCCACGACACCCTCTTAATTTGTCCTTCGGACATAAAAATGGGTTGTAGTAATCAGGAAAGGTTTCGTTAACCAGAAATTACCAACTGCATATCAGAAATCAATGGCTGTATATCAGAAATCTTGTGTTATATATTCAAAATCATAAGCTATATATCAGAACATAATAGGTGTATATCAGAAACCCAATCCTGCTTACTGTAAATCCTGATTACTAAACGAATCCTGATTACTAAATAAATCCTGATCACTAAACGAATCCTGATTACTAAATAAATCCTGATTACTCTTTATTTTATATCAACGCCTATTCTTGGTCCACGTTTTACATGTCGTCTGGATATTGGATGCGAGGCTGCCATGCTTTCGATTCCGAACTTTTCAACAACCCAAACTTAGAAAGCTTCACGGCGGCCGGTTTTATGTGGAACAAAATGGCGGAAAATGCAGAAGAGTTGTAGGTATTCTTTCAACAAGTTTTGAATACACTTTCGAAGACTGAGGAAGCACTAATATACGGAAATTTAACTCAGCTGAATCTCTTGAAAACGAAACTTTCTGATGACTTAGGACTGATTTTGGCAATGGAGGCAGTTCTGGCAATTGCTTCTGATGCAGGCATTGTAGTTGAGATGTGTTCTCCAGCAGTTGTCAGCAAACTGCAAGCATGGCTTGCGGACCCTTGTGAAATTGTGAGGTGTCAACTGGTACACACCGATGAAAGGTTCTTACATTTAGAGGCAGAATCAAGAATTTACAACAAAATTGGCTGCAAATCTACTGGAGGCCGCCGAAAGTACGACATTACACAAAGCTATTTGCAAGATCTGAGGGAGAGTGGGATGAACTGGAGTTCAATAGCCAGGTGTTTGGGTGTCAGTCAAAGTACTATTGTACGGAGAAGAAATGAATTTAACATTGAAGATACACGGACAGATATAAGTAACGAACAGTTGGATAGTGTTATTTCTGAAGTTTTGCAAAATACACCAGGTGCTGGTGAAACATATGTTCTAGGAAGTATCCGAAGCAAAGGGATAAGGATTCAGCGATGGAGAGTAAGAGAACACTTGGTTGCTTTGGATAGTGTTTCCAGAGCTGTTAGAAAAGAAGAGCCATTAAACGCAGAGTACACAATGTAGAAAGGCCAAATGAGCTATGGCATATAGATTCCAACCACAAACTCATATCCTATAGGCGTGTGTTACATGGTTGTGTAGATGGGTACAGTAGAGCGATCATGTATGTCCAGTGCAAACCTAACAATAAGGTAGCCACTGTTGTCAATTTATTTTGCAATGCTGTGGAGCTCTATTCTGTCTGCCATGACGTGTTAGAGGTGAAAAAGGGGTAGAAAATTTTGAGGTAGCAGGAAACATGATCTGTAATCAAGGATTGGGTAGAGGAAGTTTCGTATCTGGTAGAAGCGTCCATAACCAGAGAATAGAACGGTTATGGGCTGAAGTGAACAGGGTCGTGAACAAGCACTACAGAGAATTATGTGATTGGATGGAGCAGGAAGGAATCCTTGACCTTTAAATATGAGCTTTAAATAGCTGCACTTCATTATGTCTTCATTCAAAAGATTAATAAATCGCTTGTTGAATTCTCTGATCAGTGGAATTTTCATGGCTTGCATACCATGAATAGCATGCCACCTATAGCTTTGTAGAGACAGCATATGCCAATGAATCTGCATACAGATGATATGGCAGATGATTACTATGGCGTGGAATATGATATAAGCGGCCACCCTGATCCTGAAACATCAAACAATATTGTGGTATCTGGAAATATGATTCAGCTAACTGCTGAGAAGTATCATGTGCTAGCTTTGCAAACAAAAACAATTAGCGAAGATGTAGGCCCCGTTTACACTGTATCGGATCACTTTTGATCCGCTACAAAAAGTGTTCCCAGTATGAAAACATGTTCCCTTTGCCTTTCCGTTAACACTGTACCGGATCAGTTTTTGTTCGCTAAATAAAGCATGCGCACTTTTACATCCCATCCTACAACAACAACAACAAGGCCTAACGTTTTTGGCGCCAGAAAGTAACGACTGTGATTTGGCAGAAGATAGCAATAACAAGAGATAATGGCAAAAACAAATAAAAAACCTCAAAGTTATACGAATAACAATGCTGAAGAAGAAAAAACTTTACATGGATGAAAGAGGAGATATCTCTCTTGCTTTGAGTTGTTCTTGAATCCAAGACAAGTAAAGCTGCTGCTGGCATTGACTTAAAGACAGTAAAATCCAAATAAATCCAAGAAGGAGAATAATAAAACGCACATTCTATTTTTCACTGCCAAAATCACTTCTTAAGAATGATGTTTGTAATTCCCCAACAAGCAACCAGATTAAATTTGTGCGGGAAAATTTAACCTCGATGTGAATGGAAAATGGCCTATTTGCGAATCAGCATCAAAAAGTGTATCGGATAGAAGCGTTTACACTGTAGCGGATCCACCCCATGTAATGTCTGTGCAGTACGGTGGGGGATGTGCAGTACGGTGGCGGATGTTCAGTACGGTGGGGATACCATG
>JACTAT010000482.1:28780-48187 GCA_014526335.1 Chrysaora quinquecirrha | reverse complement strand
CAGCAAAATTGTGCATGAAATGCTGTACTTTTAAACAGTGAAAACATCTCTTTCACATATTCGCCTTTATTCCATGAGATCCGTTTACTATTTAGAAACACTAACAAACTATGGAAAAGAAATTTTTAAATTTTGATATTTTCGTCAATCTGCAAAGTAGCTCTTTAGCAATTTGGTAATAAAAAAAATGAAACAAGAACGTTTGAGTACTGAAATCAACCAAAATTTGCGAAACGAAGTACTTGTATCCCATTTGTATCCCGTTGAGCTTTGAGAAGCTAAGATATCGCTTGAAGAGGCTCGACGATTGTTGCTGAAGCAGAAATATTTAGCCCCCGTCTCTGATTTACCATGATTTAGTTGATTAGATCATATTTTACCCCACCGTACTGAACATCCCCACCGTACTCAAAGATATCCCCCACCGTACTGAATATCCGCCACGGCAATCATGATGCCTCCCACGGCAATCTTGGTATCCCCCACAGGCATCATGGTATCCCCCCACCGTACTGAATATCCGCCACGGCAATCATGGTATCCCCCCACCGTACTGAACATCCCCCACCGTACTCCGAGATGCCTCCCCACGGCAATCATGGTATCCCCACAGTCATCATGGTATCCCCCACCGTACTGAATATCCGCCACGGCAATCATGATGCCTCCCACGGCTATCATGGTATCCCCCACAGGCATCATGGTATCCCCCACCGTACTGAATATCCGCCACGGCAATCATGGTATCCCCCACAAAACGAAATTTTAATTGTAAAAATATATAATCGCCAGAGTAAAATAAAACTAAACGTATCGGGCTGTGCCCTTCATCAGTAGTAAAGAAACGGTTGAAAAGAAAAGAATAAAAGAAGCCTAGAATGATAAATAGAATGAAAGATTCGAATGAGAGAAAGGAAGGAAAATGTGAGGAAAGTGAGTAGATCCTACGAAATGAAATAAAATAAAAATAAAAAATGTGTTACAGAAATGAAAAATGTTTGTTAAGACCATTAGGAACACGCGTATTAAGTTTAAATATAATCCTTTTTTCTAAAGTCTTTCTATTATTAGCGTCCACAGGAGCAGTCAAAAGTCCACAAACAATCATGTCTTCTAATGTATGTCCATCTGAATTGTAATGTTGTGAGACATTTATATCTCCTTGTTCACTTCTTCTAACATCCTCATGTACTTTGTTTTGCACGTTCCTTAAATGTTCACCAAATCTTTCGTTTAACTGCCTGCAAGTCTCACCAATGTACAAAAATCCACACTTTCTGCATATAATGCAATAAATGATACAAGAGGTAGAGCAGCTGAATCTTTTTTTAACGGTGAAGGAGTTGTTATTATTGAGGGGTACTTCGGGGGGGTCGCATTACCGTAATACCGTATGAAAAAATACCTGAATCCCGAATACCGCATGAAAAAAATGCAAAATACCGCAAAGTGCTGCAAACTAAAAATAATAGTACTGTTATTGCTATTACCACACAAAATAGCTACCAGTGTATAGGAATTTCGTTCCATCTTTATCCAACTTCTTCTTCCAGGCTTTCCGGTGCGTAGATCTTATAATTTCGTCAAAAACACCCCCTGCAGCCTGCTAATACGAGTTTTCAAACTCTTTTCCCGATCAGGTTACGTTTTTTGCCAAATTTTACCCGATTCAGTAAAAAAAATTTTCCCGAACGAATAAAGTTTTCAAAACTTTACCCGATTCGGTAAAGAAAATCTTATAACCCTTGCCGACAGCAGATAGATATTGGTTGGTTAAATGAAAGCATCTCTCTGCTGAGTGCTGACTTTGATGACTGTTACAGTATTCCCTAAAGACCTAAACACGTCCACTAAATAAGCCATTCTTTGCATTTATTATTGAAAAGCGACAAAAATTGTCAAAATTCAGTTTCTTGAACCAGCGTAAATTAATATTCTTGTATTGTAAAGAAGGATTAAAAAATTCGTACCTTTTTAGAATAACAACCTGTTGTTAAAGCGCACTGCTCTTCCGAATCTTGATCTTGCCCCCAGCAAGAAATTTGTTGAATCCCCTACCTCATTTTGTCCAAAGGTTTCCTCGTTACTTTCCTCCTCCGTTAGGCCACCGGGATGCTTGTCCATTTCCTCTTCATTTTCAGTGTCAAATTCAACTTCTTCATCGGTTATGTCATCCTCCTCTAAAATGGCCTCTGTAATACAATTTGCGATTTCTGGAGCACTTGGCTGCATATCCCTGAGACGTACTTTATCTGTCACTGTTACGGTAAATTGTTGAACATATTCAGGGAGTGAACCATGCTTTGCCATTGTTGTTTCCTGGCGAACCGATCTTTGCCTTACAGCTGCACCAAATGCAGTGGCCCACCCTCTCATGACCTCTATGTCCTTCTTGTGTAGAAAAGGTTTAGGGAGTTTTGAAATTGTAGGTATATCGTAGAACGAAATTGCTCTATCTGGTTTCGGGTACCAAGACTTGCGACTCGTATGATAATGGGCCCCCCAAATTGTGACTCGCTTTAATGCTTCTCTCATGGTAGCTCCAAATGATCTGGTATACTCCAGCATAGACATATTAACTTGTTTAAAATGAACAGTTGAGTGAAAATTCTCAACATCTAGAGTCATGCAACTTAACAAGTTGCAACTTGTGTATTTTAGTTGTGCTGTTATTCGATTCAGGCGTCTTATTGCCCATTCCATTAACTCAACAGACTTAATCGATTTGGCAGATACACTTCCTTGTGGACCATTAAGAGTAAGAGTCAAATTCGTCTCAGACCGAATCTTGTTTTCCATTGCATCCAAGGCTTTGTGACATTTCTCAACAAGGTCAACAGCTTCAGGAAGTGTTTTATTTGTGTGAGATGCTCCTCTTGCATGTACGGAAAAGGCTTCGTAAAGGTAGCCTAGTTGCTTAAGAAAAGACGCGCATTCTTGCATCTTGGTTATTATTCTTACTGAGTTAGCTTGAGGGTCGCAAACATAGACAACACTACCAAATTCAGTGCAAATGCCAACTGGTTGCATGAACTTACAACTCAATACAGGACCAGTAACATTTCCTTCCTGGCCTTCTTTACCAGCAAAAAGAACAACTTCAGCACTTGGTTTGATCTCAAAGATTGCTACCTTTTTTTCGTTTGTAAAGAGTGCACCAGAAGCACCAAACGGGGTCAATACGCAGGGCTCATTCAAGTGACTCAAAATCAAGATGTGTACATTATTAGCAGTGCCGACCTTAGATATTCCAACATCATGGGAAATGTAGAGGAATCCACAATTGAAGCATAGACTGTAAACATCGCTGCAAACAGTGCCATAGTCAATAACGTCACTCGCTTTTTCACATATCAAGCCTACTCCGTCGCGATTCAAAGCTAGGCATTGAATAGCTTTCATGTCTTTGTTTGCTACATAAACATTGCTGCTGTTTTCGACAAATATGCATTGGTATACTGGTTGGGTTTCACAATTCAATACATTTACCTTCTCTTCATTAAGATTCCTTTTCTTGTATTGATCTTTTGTAACCTTGAGTTTCTTTTCAGCTCTGTTTTTAGCTGTTGCTTGGTTCCAGTGGTTTCAATTTTTAACTTTTCACACAGCTTCTGAAGCTGATCTTTTGTTTTGAAATCACTAATATGGAATCGTATTGAATTTTTCTCAAACTCAGACACTTCTATGGCAGAATTTTGAGACGAGAGAAAGATAATACCATTGCTTACTTGGACGTCGGTAGCAGATATTCCTTTCCTCAATACTGTTAATCTATCGACAGGGCTATGCAGGCGTGCCTTAACGAGGGAATTCAAACCTGTCTTTGAATCATGGGAAAGGAAAATTATCCATCCATATGAAGCAACAGCAACACTTATTGGTGATGGAAACATACCAACCTTGTTATCGGGGGTAAATTTGTCTAACTCTGGTATTATGGTGTGCGAAACATATCCTATTGTTTTCAGCTCTTCGTTCAACTTCTTGTCGCACAATGTCAAAACAGCAGATGGATCCTGTCTGTCCTTATTCTTGACATGGTCATTCTTTGGAATAAATTTCCGAAACTTCTCTCTCGTTGCCTCATCGGAACGATTTCTAAGAGTCCGCAGCAACCCAATGTTCATACGCTCACCATTACCGAAAAGAAACCAATTGGCAAAAGATGCTTTAAGGCTCTTTCCTACGTGAGGACAGTCGGGCATCACAGTTAGCAATGACAAATATGGGTCAATAGAGTCGTTTTCTATCTTATCTCTGATTAAGTCGAAAGCTGACTTATTTCCCGATTCACAGTCCCCACACAGAACAAGCACAACTCTACGGATACATTTTACCCTGTTATTTGTGCATGATGCACAAAACCTCAGCGAAGGCTGATAATGCAGTTGGCCCTCAGCGGCGCATTCACTACATACTGATTTAGATTTGAAACATGCTTCACAATAGCTGTCACATCTAATTTCGTCAGCATTCAAAATGTGTCGCTGCGATACCGATCGTTCTTGACATCCTTTGCATGTCTGCAGTATCTTAACTTGTTTTTCAAAGTAGGTGCACATCGCATTTCCGGACTTTCCTGCCTTTGGAACATAATCCACAGCACATGGAAGACTTGTTGCGTTATCCAAAGAGGTAATTGATGAAACTACTGTCTCTGTTATAATTCCCTGTTTCAATATTTCTGGAGCAGGAGAGGGGTTTTCATTAACGTACTGAAGATCTACTTTTCTGTCCAAGCCAACATTTTCATTCAGGCTTGAATCAAATTCTATTGCTGGCTTCAGAGCTGTACCATCATTTCCGACTGCACATGGAATTACAAGAAGCTTCTCGTTGTGGGTTATTGGTGCTGCATCCGATTCCATAAGCTTCAGATTAGCAAGTGAAAGGGGTTTGATTACACCAGAATCAGGCGTGTGCCCTGACTGTAGCTTGGCACGGACTTTATCTGATGGCCCACCAAGATTAATCTTTTTATCCTTATCATGATGACTGTTGCGTCCTTCTCCCAAATTCATCGGTCCCCTCAAAAAGCATGCAGCTCTGTTTCCCCCAAGATAGGAAAGTGTATTGATGAACTCAATGCTTTCCTTGCAATACTGATGTCGGCTGGGGTTAATGAGACTGTCAGCTACATCGTTGATGTACTTATAAAAGATTTGGTGCTTTTCAATCTTCCCTTGGCGAATGAGGTCATTCAACTTTATACAAAGTGGATCTGCTTGCTCAACTCCTAGGTAAACCGTACTTAAGTCATCAACGTCCACGTCTAAATTGACTGAAACATCCTTTGTTTTATCTTCGTCAGTCATGCAACAACACTGTTCAGTTTCTTCATCTTCATTTTCAACGCTTTCATCCATCGAGAAACTGCATGAGCTTTCCTCACCTTCAGAATCGTGATCATCATAGTCTGTACTTTCTTCATCATCGCTGATACTAAAATAAAAAAATCCTTTCGAGCATATCGAACGAAATTGCAAATCCAAACCTTTAAAACTTATTCCGATAGAAAAATTGAAAGGTACTTGTTGAATTTTTTTCAGAGAAGTTCGTACTTCCATGCACATTTTAAAGATCTGCCCCCGGAAGCTTAACAAATAAAATCCCTTCTTTCGAGACAACAACACTGATTCAAAATCAAAAAGAACTTAACTTTTGATTAACTTTTGAACTTTAGAATTTGCTAAGTTTAGATAAGAGTTCATGTGCTCTGAACTAAGAAGGTTGTGAAGCTGTGTTACGTATGCTCGTCAAAATCGATTCTATAATTAGACTTGCTGCTTTCGACCTTTATTTTATGAAACTGAAAGCATCGTAAGAAATCACAAGAAAAGCTTTTTGCTAATGGTGCTATATGTTTTTATTAACAAAACAGGTACTCCTTTAGAATATTCATTTTATGTCCTTTATTAACATAATGATCATGATATATAATTATGTAATATTGATCATAATTACTGTTCACAATCTGATTGGTCCACATCAGAATTGATTTCAATTTCGGAGACAACTCTCTTCGGGGTCGAATGGATGGACACAGCTTCTTGCTCACAGACCTTCCTTTTTCGGCCAGCCAAGAAGGACGCCTCTATTTTCGACTGATTATTATTTTTACATTTCCTCTTGCTGCATTTCGAGTGGTGATCTAGGTAACGAAAATGTTTTTTCATAAACTTCTTCACAGTAAAACTTTTTCACAGTAAATAACAAAAAGACATAAAATGTTCTCATCAAATAGTGAGAGAAGACTAGAACGAAGGCAAAGCACTGTTCCTTGAAACTATTCAAAGAGAACTTATTTCAATCACCGAAATTTCAATTTGCAGACTTGACACATTCTATGGTTGCTACCATCGTCTCAGATTTGTCAAAAGTAAAACATTAAGTTGGATCAACGGCTCTGAAATCCTTAAGACATTTTTACCGGTGCAATTTCAAAAACTCGCTTCTGATGCAATATTTCTGATGTAAGGCAGTTCAATTGGTTGTGAAAAGGGTCAAAAAAATGTTGTTTATTATTGAATGGTTACATTGACTCAACACAGACTCAACACAGACTTCTAGCGTTACAGGCGCTACACTACTTAATGGTCTTCAACAACAATGTCTTGCAGGACTACATTAGATGTTTAAAAGCTTTAAATAAATCTGTGGTAGCTTCAGTCTACTTACGTCTTTCAAAATAGGCGATTTTTCCTTGCAATCCAGCATCACATCTTAGCGCAACATTGGTTTTGCATAACCCACAATTAATCTTCCAGGGCCAGTAAATAGATTTTCCTCGTAGTTTTACTTGCTGATGATCCTTGCAGTACATAATTTTGCTACCGTTCAGCTTCTGCAGTGCTAGAAAAGAAAATTCTCTTTATTTTAAATATTGAAAAATATGCATATATGCATTGGCATATTCAAATATGCATTGGCATATTCAAAATTGTACCGTTGGCTAGACTGCAGAATTTTTTCCTACAAACTTACACTCTTCGCTAGACCTATTTATACAAAAATAAAACCCTCTGCTAGACTAATATGCACGAAATTGTTGGCTCTACACGTATTTTTTTATAAGAAACTCGTTATAAGAAACCCAGACTCTCGAGTGGCCAAAAATTTAAGAAACTCCAGTGCTCGATTTTTGTAACGTAGGAAGCTTTTCAGTTTTCACGTCAATCTGCGAAACATTCTCTCCTTATTTCCTGTGTTTCGTCTGCAATAAAGCATTTCTGTAGCAAGCAGACAAATAGGAAACCCATATGCATTCAAATACGGTCGATAAATGGGTTTGGAACATCATTCAGATAGACTAACTATGTTGCCAATATAGATATTCAAAAAAACTCTTGAGAAACTTTCAGGATTTCAGCACTCAAAATCTGGAAATTTTAAGAAACTTTCAGTACTGGATCAATTTCTTAGTTTCTTTTATACAAATACGTGTAAGTCGAAAATGTCAAAATTTGTTTCTTTTACTAGTTTCTTTTAAAAATGAGCAGGATGAAATTTTCCCTTTCCATGGTTACTGAAGCTGAAAGCACAATTCCGCAGATCAATATTTTACCTTGTAGTTTATCCGGGCTTGATGGCTCACAAATCAGTGGCATCTCTAGTTCCAACTGATGATCCGTTAATATAGCTATACGTTCAACTTTGCCATTAACTTTTGTTGCTCTGAAATAAAAGGGAGAAATCATGGCAAACGTTGCAAAAGCTTAGCTGGACTAATGTTGTATTTTCTTTATCTTTATGGATAATACAAATAGCGACATTGACTGTAAGTTTTCTGTGGTATATAGCTGCAAAGATACCTGTTTATTTGAAATTCGATGTGCTCACCAAGACCCAGGGTTTTTGCTCTTTCTCTCAATCCTGCACGTTCACTACGAAATAAAACTACAGTTACACAATCTCAAACTTAACTTTTGAAAGGAATACACTTGTTTTTTAATAAGCAACTTGACTCTCATCCAGCCTTCAAAGTTGCTTAAAATTGCAGAAATTTCAGCCCTCAAAGTTGCTTAAAGACTTAAAAGTTGCTTAACATTTTTTGTACTTAATAACAACCCATGACTTCGCGGGTTAAAATCGTCAACTGTTAGGCCTAAAGCACAACTTTTGGAAAAACGTTAGCTAACTAACTTCAGCATGCAAACATAAGAACAAACAATATCATAAAAACAAGAAAGAGTATATAAGTTTGGTTGTTTGACTTCTTAGTTGCTTACAGTAATTCAATTGAGCCCTCAAGTTGCTTAATGTTAAGGTCAGTTCAACCCTAGATCCTTATTGAGCGGTTGCGTATTAAAAAATAAAGTGTAATTAGGCTGATAAAAAGTAGTAATAACACCAACAATAAAGAAACGATCGGCTTTCAGGTCTTTCAGGAATCAAACAATTCCCCTGCAAGATTCTAAGTTGCTTAACTCAAAGTTAACCTCTAAATCTGAAAAGTTGACATAAACGTTTTGGATTTTCTTACCTTAAAGTCTTTTTTAGACTACCAAGCTTCTCCTTTGGGTTGATTTTGACACGGAATTTGTCAGAAGCGCGAGTGTCGTTACCTGTTCTTCCCTCTAAATAATAAAGGGCCACACAATCGACAACAGTCTCAGTCGTCGCCATGTTTTTATGATGCTCGAAACAGCTTAAACTTTTTACTAACGTGATTTGAGAAAGACAAGAAATAATCAAAACATTCATAACATTGATATTTGATCTATAAACAATTAGCGATACAGTGTCAGATAACGAGATTCTACTAAATTCAAATGCAAAAATTAACGTTTCTGTAATTTTCGCCCGCAGTGTTTGCACAGTACCGCATACCGCGATGTGAACTTCAATACCGCGATACCGCCAGGTTGTTCCTTCAGTACCGCAATACCGCATATATTTTACCCCCGATACCGCAATACCGCAAACCCCGAAGTACCCCTCATTATTTGTTATGGTGATTTGGTTGGAGACATGGTTGCATGTTCGACATCTAGCGTTATTGCAGGGATAAGTACCAGGGTATTCAACGTTGTGGTGTAGTTTAGAATGAACAAGAATGTCCCGAAGATTGTTGTCTCGACGAAATGCCATAAGCGGTGGTTTCTTGAAGATTTCTTTCGTGTCAGGACCAGTTTGCAGAATTCTGTAATTTTCGTAGATGATCTTCTTTATGGGCATGGATAAGGGATGGTAGGTGAGAGTGAGCGGTATTCTGTCTTCAATTGTTTTATTTTCATTGGCAATTAGGGATTGTTCTCTAGTTATTCTGGATACCTTTGACTGCTCCTGTGGACGCTAATAATAGAAAGACTTTAGAAAAAAGGATTATATTTAAACTTAATACGCGTGTTCCTAATGGTCTTAACAAACATTTTTCATTTCTGTAACACATTTTTTTATTTTTATTTTTATTTCATTTCGTAGGATCTACTCACTTTCCTCACATTTTCCTTCCTTTCTCTCATTCGAATCTTTCATTCTATTTATCATTCTAGGCTTCTTTTATTCTTTTCTTTTCAACCGTTTCTTTACTACTGATGAAGGGCACAGCCCGATACGTTTAGTTTTATTTTACTCTGGCGATTATATATTTTTACAATTAAAATTTCGTTTTATGTTACTATATTTCGCCGTACACATCCTTTATTATTTTTAGGTACAAAATGTGTACGGATAGGTGTACAAAAATTGTATCGGATCACTTTTCTTGTGTAAACGGAAGCCTTATCCGATACACTTTTTGTAGCGGATCAAAAAGTGATCCGCTACAGTATAAACGGGGCCTTAAACTTTGGCATTGACAAATATATTGCATCTTGTAGAATTATCGAAGATTTTATTGAAGAAAACTCATTAAAAAAAAATGACAAAAAAGGTTCTGAAATAAAAACCAAGCATGGTCATATATGAATTAATAAACATGACTAATATTTTGAAGTGAAATACAGAGTTTTGCAGGAAAATAAGGAAGTATATAATACTTATTCTGTAACAAAACCAACAAGAAAATACAGGTGTCATTTCATCACAATGGTTCAACATTGCTTGTGATCCCGCATGTTGATTTTTAACTGATTTTTTGCAAGGGCAATTTTTGACAGTGTTAAAGTTGGAAATGTTTTCTTAATAGGTCCCAAAAAGTCACCATAGTTGTGAATGTTAAGATTTACGAAATAATGACATCATATCCGCTTCCGGCTGTCACGCCAGGTTTTCAAGTCTATCCTTTTGTGAATTCTATTATTCATTCGTTCGTTATTCGAAAATTCAGAGAATCAAGTAAGATTGAAATAAAATTATGTGAAGTTAAATTTGCTTGCGAATTTTGTGATCTTGTGTTTATATTTTGATCTCGATTATGGCTGCAAAATCATTGGGTTTCGTTTCGTCGCACATCGATAAATTCGAAGGAAAGAATTTCCATCGGTGGAAATTCAAGATGCAAATGGTTCTTGAAGATCTTTGGAGTGTCGTTTGTGGTGAGGAAGAAGAGCCTACTTGTGAAGGAGCTACTGAGGCCTCAATTGGGAAATATCGAAAGCGTGCGAGAAAGGCCATGGCGACAAGGAGATGGTCAATTATCCTTGGTCAGATCAGTACAGACAGCGAAAGAAGCTTGGAAAAAATTAGAAGATCACTATGAGGCAAAGTCGTTAGCAAACAAGTTTTTTCTACGCAAAAGATATTTCACTGCTACGATGTCAGAAGGGGACACGATGCTGGATCATAATAACAAAATGAAGGGCCTAGCTGAACAGCTAGCCTCTGTGGGTGCGCAAGTAAGTGAAGATGATCAGGTGGCGACCCTACTGTGCAGTCTTCCGGACTCCTATGATAATCTAATCGTTGCTTTGGAGTCAAGAGCTGACGAGCTTAAGCTTGAGTTCGTCGCAGCACGCCTATTGCATTAAAAAAGAAAACGCTCAGATATTTAAACAGAACTTGTTACTGCGATGGAAAAGGAACTTGAAGCTAAGAAGGAGAAAACCAGCATCTTTGGAAACAGCAAAGTTTGGAAACAAAAAAGGAAAGTGTTTCAACTGTGGTATCAAGGGACATTTTGCACGAGATTGTGGGAAACCTAAGAAGGCAAATGACAAAAGTGAAAAACAAGCAAATGTTATTTTATTGATGCAGTTGAAGCTCATTGTCTATTTTGGCGTTCGACCTACAAAGATGAGAGTAAATATTCTACTTGGTATATTGATTCTGGAGCATTTCACCATATGTCTTGTAACACGCAATTGATGGTGAATTACCACGAGTTTGGAGTTCCTGAGAAAGTTTGTTTGGAGGACAATCGTACACTAGAGGCACATGGCAAAGGATCAATTTTTCTCAGAGTTTATGTTGATGGTAACTATAAAAAAACAGAGCTGTCAAATGTCTTGTTCATTCCAAAATTGGCAAAAAATTTATTCTCTGTGCGTGCAGTAGTGAATAAAGGTCTATCAGTGATATTCAAAGGTGAAAAATGTTTCATTTTGAATGAAAGTGGTGATGTCATGGGTTCAGGACAAAAAAGGGGTAAACTGTTTACTCTTGACTGCCGTCTAAGTCATTGTACACATCAAACAAATAGTGCTGCTGGTGAGTAGTCTGCTGAATTGTGGCATCAAAGATTTGGTCATCAAAGTATGGGAACCTTAAAATCTTGCGTGATAAGAATCTTGTCACAGGTTTGAATTTTCAAAATCCAAGTGATGCTAATTTCTGTGATGGATGCTTTAATGGAAAGCAAACAAAGAACTCATTTCCAAGAAATGAAGCAAATGGTGCATCAGAAGTATTAGGAATCGTCCATACCGATGTATGTGGGCCAATGCAGACAGCTAGTCTTGGTGGTAGTCGATATTTTGTCACCTTTATCGAAGACAAGTCTAGATTCGTGGCTATATATTTTCATGAAACGAAAAGATGAGGTATTTCAAAATTTCAAAGAGTATGAAGCTATGGCACCAAATATTACCGGCAAGAAGATAAAGATTTTACGCTCTGATAACGGAGGTGAATACAGTTCAAAAGAATTCAACAATTTCTTGGCCAGTAAAGGAATATTAAAACAAAGAAGCGCACCTAGAACTCCGCAACAGAACGGTGTTGCTGAAAGAATGAATCGAACTGTTCAAGAAAGTGCTAGGTCAATGCTACATGCTGCTGAATTACCTTATGCTTTTTGGGCTGAAGCAGTTGCAACAGCAACGATTCTGAGAAATCGCAGTCCAAAAGTTTTGCTCGATCATATGACACCATTTGAATGTTTCTATGGAAGAAGGCCAGATGTATCCCATCTCAAAGTCTTTGGATGTGACGCATATATGCATGTTGATAAAGAAAATAGAAAGAAATGGGATGCCAAGTCAAAGAAGTGCACCTTTATTTGGTACAGTCTTCAAATTAAAGCATATAGACTGTATGATCAACAAACGAAGAGGTGTCATATTTGCTGAGAATGACTTTGGTGATCGTTTAAAGAAAACGGAAATTAAGGGACAGGATGTGAATACATCTGTCATTTCTCAAACAGATTCTGATCCAAAAAACAATGGAGAAGAACCTGATGACGAAGAGAATGCTGCTGAAATGCAAGAAAATCCCGATGCAGATGAAGAGATCAATCAGAATTGTGACAATATACCTGTCTTACGTCGTTCAGATCGAGTAAAAATAGCTCAAGATAGAGAAGGATGTATCACTGGAGATTGGTGGGAATTAGAAGAGCTGCTGAATGTCAATGCTGCTGATGTTAACAAGGAAGAACCCAGGACAATATAGCAAGCCTTAAGTTCATCAGTGAAAGACAAGTGGCAGGCTGCTCTTGACAGTGAATATTCATCATTAATCAAGAATAAAGCATGGGGTCTTATTGAGCTTCCAAAGGGAAGAAAACGTATTGACTGTCGCTGGGTATTCAAGATCAAATACAATGCCGATGGTTCTGTTGAAAGGTACAAGGCTCGTCTTGTAGCGAAGGGATATTCTCAGGAAGCTAGAATTGATTTTGAGAAGACTTTCTCTCCTGCTGCAAGATATACCACCATCCGTAAAGTTCTTGCAATAGCAAATCAATTAGATCTGGAGATACACCAAATGGACGTACAAACCGCGTTCCTGAATGGTGATTTGCAGGAGGATATTTACATGAATCAACCTGAAGGTTTCGTCAAGAAGAGTGAAGAGAATCTCGTGAAGCTGAACAAAAGTCTCTATGGACTTAAACAATCCTCAACATGCTGGTTTAAAACCATGGATTCCTTTTTTTAAGAAAAAAGAGTATCAGCAATCGAAAATCTGATTCTTGTCCTTACATTAAATGAGTGGGAGAAGAATTCATTATAATTGCCTTAATTGTGGATGATTTATTAATAACCTGCAACAGTGTCGAAATGTTGAAGAAAGAGAAATCAGTGTTGCATAAGCATTCTTGCACGAAAGATCTTGGTGAAATTCATTATCTTCTTGGTATCCAGATTGAACGTAACAGAGCTGATAAGAAGATGCTGTTGCATCAAACCAGATATCTTACTGAAATGCTGGAAAAGTATGGGATGCTGGATTGTAAACCAGTATCTACACCTCAAGTAACAGGTTCATCCTTGATTGCAAATGATGGGTAAGTTGTTGACAAGCAGAGATACCAAGCTATTGTTGGTAGTCTTGCATATGCTGTGACGACTACAAGACCTGATATTGCTCAAGCTGTAGGTCCTGTGAACTAGTTCTGTTCAAATCCTGGCAATGAACATTGGCAAAGCATAAAACTCATCTTACGCTACATTAAGGGAACAATCAATTTGGGTTTAGAGTTCGATGGTTCAAAAGAAGAAAGAATTAAACTGAAATGATTCGTTGATGCAGATTGGGGTGGAAATCTTAATGGTCGCAAATCTCATTCAGGATATTTGTTTTCAATCTGCAGAGGCGTGATTAGTTGGGCAAGTAATAACCCGGGGGTACTTCAATGTGTCCATGATTAGACGTGAATCTGGACTTTGACAAAAGGACCCATTTGTATGATAGGATTTTCAAGGATTTCTGACCCATTTGCATGAAAATCGGGAAATTTCAAGCCCTTGTGTATGAATTTGGTTGATTTTAAAACCCTTTTAAGTGCTAGAATTCACGAAAAGTCTCGCGAAATCGAATCTGACGGCGATTTTTGCAATCAATGTGACAGAGCTCTGTTGTTGCTGTTAATTCATCGTTTCAAAAGCAATAAACAAAGTAGAAAGGTCGTCAGCCACTTTGCGGTAAACCATAATGGGACCTATTGGTAAGAAAATCCTAAAATACCAACCCATCAACCAGAATCTAGCAGAATATCAGACCCATGTGTAGAGAATTTCAGTCGAAAAAACCCATCCATATGAGCGGCACGTCAAGTATGTCTACATATTGAAGTACCCCCCGGGAGTAAAAAGCAAACCACTGTTGCTTTATCGTCTTCCGAATACGTTGCAGCGAGTTTAGCTACTCAAGAGGCAACATGGTTACGCTACCGTCTCGCAGACTTGAATTTCATCCAGAAAGAGACAACGATCATCAATGAAGACAACCAGTGTACAATTGCAATGTCTAAAAACCCAAAGTAACACGCAAGAACTAAACATATCGACATCAAGCATCGTTTTGTAAGTGACAAACTTGAAAACAGAGAGATATCTCTTAAATACTGTCCGAAAATTGAGATGATTGCTGACATGCTGACAAAGGCATTGCCTAAGACATTATTTGAGAAGTTTCGAGATCTTCTGAACATGAAGAAGAGAAATTGATCAAAGGACAAATTATAATTCTTGTTTTGTTGACTCTTTCCTTTTGTTATACACTTTTTTTTCAATAAGCAACTTGACTTTGGTCCAGCCCTCAAGAGTTGCTTAACATATCTAGGATTTCAGCCGTCACAGAATGCCTTGTACCCCCTAAAACCTCTTATTTTGGCTCTTTTCTGGCTTCTCAATGTAACTGACAAGTTTGCAAGGATGTACAGTATAAAGAAAGCTATTTCACCAGAAATTTTAGCACAATTTCAGCCCTGGTTGCTTATTGAACAGTTGCTTATTAAAAAAAAGTGTATTATATGATTACATTTTTCGAGTGGGAGTGTTAAGATTTACGAAATAATGACATCATATCCGCTTCCGGCTGTCACGCCAGGTTTTCAAGTCTAGCCTTTTGTGAATTCTATTATTCATTCGTTCGTTATTCGTTGTCATGCCTGATCATTCCTCTTCGCTTTACTCATAATTTTAACAGTGAACAATTCACTTAAAAAATATTTGGGTTCATATTTTGCAAGAAAATATTCTTTTAAATAAGATTTGTTGGGGAGATGAGAAGCAGTAAGTCCGAGGAAATATTAGTACCCCCGTCTTCGCGGTTAAAGCGCAGGCGTACTAGCTATTTGCGGTCAAAACTTGTAAGTCGGGTGTCAGTTATTTGGATGGCAAACAAGGTGGTCAATTTAAAAAAATGGAGGGAAATTTTTTGTCCAACCTTAGCTTAGAAGGCGCAAACACTGTTGTTTTTGTGTTTCCAAGCTGATTATTTTGAAATAGGCCTAATCAATAGTTCAAGATATACTTGCGAAATAAATTATTGAATTGAAATGAATGCGAATTATTGATGTGAGATGACATTGAAAGGTTGAAAGAAGAACAGGAGAGTGACGGACCGGATGGCCTAAGTCTAAGCCAGGCTAGGTACCCTACCTGCTTTTGTTAAGCCGATTACCCTAATTGAAGTAAATGCTATCGAACGTACATTAACGCACTGGGATGAACGTGTTATGTATTATTAGACACTGAGATTGTACGGTCGAAAATTTTGTTCAAAACACAAACACAATAAACTGACTGTGCCAGTGGAAGATCTCTATTTCATTTGGGGCTTTTGGAATCTGTCCATTTCAAAACCAAAAACGCTGGTTTTCTGCAGAAAGACTTTCTTCTCTTGGACTCTTCAACTAACTCTTTCTGACAGCTGCTTTCAATCTACATCTTCATATATACTCTGCTATTATTACTTGTTTCAGTCTGCTCTATCTGATGACTGAATTCAGGATTGTCAGATAAAAAAGCTTTTTAAGTATGCCCAAATGTGTCTCCGCTTTTCTGTGCAATCCTGCAGTTTTGTTCCACTCAAAGAAAATCCTACGTCCATGGCCTAAACTCACGCCACAACGAGTGAAGCTTGCAAGGAGAGGAGAAGCACAATTTTTGCAGGAAACCATGTCGTAGATCGTATGCGCTTTGATCTCAAAGCCGATTGGTTTGGACAAACCTATTAGTCTTTTGTTCTAAACAATAGAGTTGAAGACTCGTCTCCCCAACAAAGATGGAGATATACAAGGTATGCCAGAAAAAAGTAGACACATTTGCGAAGCTATCTCTCAAAATGTGTACAACAGAAATTCCTTCTCAAAACAACTTACACACAGCAAACTTGAATATTTGGAAAATTTTTCATTTTCAATTTTGGTCATTGTTGGTTCATTTTGTGTCTCAAAACAGTTAGTGTCTCAGCCAAAGTAAAAAATCCACTTTTTGGTGTGGCATCACGAATCATCTTTCAAGTTAGGTAATTGCTTTAAGACTTCTCATGGGACCCTCAATTTTGGGTAATTTCTCTGTGAAAGCTACCCCAGTCTTGGGTATACTTTCAAATTATCTACCCCAGTCTTGGGTTTGTTTGGCTTGGTCTCCTACTCAAGTCCCCTTCCCTGATCTTTGGTAGCTTCACCCCCGGGGCCAAAATCAAAATTTTCAACTCACAAGTACATATTTACCTTCCAAAAATGCTTTGGCCAACAAAGATGGTGTGGATAGGGTTCATTGCGATTCATATGTATGCAATCAAAAACGTTGAGAGATGGATATTTTGATTCTTCAAAATTTGGCAGAATCTGAGCAAACAAAATCATTACGAAGCCGTTATCCGGAACTCTCTGAAAACTGCAACAAGCACTAAAGCTTGGAACCAGCAAAATCAGTAGGAATCCACGGAATGGGGTGGAATCAACGGAATTTGAGAAGAAAATGGGGATCACCAGGAATCATAGGGTACAAATAAGAAGGAAATTGGAATCAGTCGGAATGAGTGAGAATCAGTGGCGGACAAGTGGAGCAAGTGGAATAAAACTGGCAGAATTTGAACAACAAATTTATTAGGAAACCAATCTACCGAATGCACTAAAACATAGACCAAGCAATGAAGCTGGGAACCCGTGATGAGATGCTTGAGCGCTATAGATGCTGCAGAAGATGTCAAACTGGAACTGGATGAAGCTGGAATGAAATGGCACAATCCAGAGATGACCACGGGCTGTAGGAAACGTGTAGCTCCGAACAGAACAAGAACTAAGAAGTCGTTTCCTTTTAAATTTTTTTTATTTTATGTATCTGTCTCATTACTCTGTTGGACCAACATTACACTGGATTTCTCTTTCTTTTTTTTTTTGCGCACCATGCCATGTTTTCATTCTCAATCTTTTATTACAGTATTCTTAGAGAAAAGAAATCCTAACTTGTTCAATTTCAATCATCGAAAATTACAGAGCGACAATGCCTACTTCTAAATTTGGTAGGATTTTTTCTAGTAATTGAAGCGACCTACCTGTTAGCAAACTCGGGTTGGTCCATTCTAAACACGCTTTGAAATTCTGTTCTAGAAAACTAGGAGTTTTGAAAATCCCTCCCCCCGTCTTTCAGCACGAAAGCTCACTTTCTTGTGTCATAGGTGTGACGTCACACCTATGACACACCATTGTTCTTGTGTTACGAGCATCTGGAGAAAGCTGAAACCAGCAAGTTGAAGTGTGTCTTACCCATCTGATATTTATGCACTGAAGGAGCTTGACCTTTCAGTTTGAGTGACATAATGGCTTAATCTCATGTCAATCAGCCACAAGCCAGATTACAATGGCGCCTTCGCAGCAGAATAATGAGACAGATACATAAAATTAAAAAAATTAAAAGGGAAACGACTTCTTAGTTCTTATTCGGAGCTCCACGTTTCCTACAGCCCATGAGATGACGCAACAGAAAGGCACTCTGGTACGATCTTTCAAACAGCTTACCTCTGAAGGCTAAACCTACGAAGCTAAACACTAAGCCCTATTTCTCTATATACTAAAATCGGAGTAGTCATGGCAACCGATTTTGTGTGAGTCCCTCCTCCAAAGTCATCAGTGGTATTCTATTCCCATTTTTTCGCTGCTCGGCCGACTGTGGGGTAGGCGTGTCATCAGCCTTTTATTTTTTGCAAAGTGCCATCGCTTCTGGGGTAGTTGGGGCTAACCCTTCTTTGATGTGCGTCCTTGGTGACTATTTGAACTATCCCCCGATTGTTTTCTATACGAGAATTACCAATTAAATGTGTAAAGGCATCGTAGTACATTCGCTAAGGAGCCGGGTTTCCAGCGCTGCAATGTTTCGAGTTTCGACTCCCTTCAGGAGAGAAACTTTTGCTCTCGAATTAATTTTGCTTCTGTGATTTTCGTGTTGTAAATGTTTTCTAAAGGCCGTGGAGACGTCTAGTAACTAAGATTAGCTTAAGGAAAAATTTCTAAACTCGTTTGATATTATTTGTTAACGTGTTTTCTAAGAGGTTTTCAGATCAATATCATGACCAGTAGAAGGTTATTTGGCAACAAGAGAGCACGACTGGATAGCGGATTGATTAGAACGTTCGCCCTCTACACCGCATGTCGGGAGTTCCTAGTCCTGCCGAAGGAAGTTTCTACGGTTCTGGTTTTTTACTTAATGGTTTTAAATGTTCATTTTAATTTGATGTTCATTCCATTTCAATTTAATTTTGATTTTTTTCAATTTTCATGTACAATTTTATTGAACTTAAGATTTCAATTTAACGTAAGACTGCAGGTTAAAATTTGGAAAAAGATTACAATATATTTTAGGTTTAAGATTCAGTTCCACTTTAAGATAAAGACAAGATTTCAATTAAGATTTGGGAAAAAATTAAGATCAAGGTTAATATAAAGATGAAAAAGTTTTGATACGACTGAGGCTGATAACTTTTTAAGAATCAAGAGTAAAACAAAATTAATCATCACCGTCAGTTTGAACTTGGATTCGAAACTACTCTTCACCCTTCATTGTCCCAAAATTATCCCGAATATTTCTGACCCTAAAAGATTTTATTATTCTCTTTGGTGAATTTGTCCCTAATCTGTTCATATTATTTAAATGTTGCAAAATTCAATAGATAATAGCGCGTGAAAGCAAATTTCCAACGGTCAAAGTCGGATCAAAGTAGAATGTTAGAAGGCAGGAAGGACAGAGATGCAGCATCGAATCCATCTTTGAGCTTGGAAGAGAAAGAAAGAGGTGCTTGGAAGCAATTCCTGTTGAAAGCCAAAACCGATATATAACTGGATAGAAAATAAAT
>JACTAT010000482.1:1459-12004 GCA_014526335.1 Chrysaora quinquecirrha | reverse complement strand
AGAGTAAAATCTCCCTCGTTTAAGACAGCAAGCAGGTAAAGTTTTTCTGGATGTAGGGGAAACTAACATGCAGAATTTCAGCCAGTAGTTTCTCCTTTTTTCTGTCAATTGAGAGCAATTCTTTCTGCACATCATACGTGATGTTGCACTTATCTTCATCCACGAATTTGAACAATAAACATTTCTCGTCGTTCCTGATCTTTCCTGGTGTCTTCTGCAGTCAATTCTGGAACGTTGTACCCTCAGTTAGATCACGCATGACCGAAATTATTTGCGCGTTCCAGTTGTGCGGCCGAATTCAATAGAACATAAGAAATTAGGGCAATAGGCTTCCAGCCCAGTCTATTGACTGTTTGCTGTGATTCGTTAACTAGTTTATCCACCCTGGTCTAGCTCATTCTCATCAACAGATACCTGTTTATGATGGGTGAGCCTGCTTAATTTCTAAGGAAGGCTTGTAGAAAACATCAGCGTCACAGCGGAGGATTTAAAGAAAATTTCATGGAAAGATGTAAGAATTGAATAAAAAAGATCCAGCCACGTGTGCAAGGCACGTTATCATATGATGAATATCAAAACTGTCTATCAAAACGAGCACTAACAAGCAGCTATAGTCCTATTGAAGATATAGTCAATTTGTTCTATGGTACAGGATTTCACTATCAGGGAAATCGGGTAGATGCATTGTTTTGGGTAAAGATGCACCTGATTATAGATCAGCTTCAAATATAGAAATCATCAATTTGGTAGACATATATGTCACCTGTGAAAACATATTGCTGCCAATTGGCTGAATTTTTACCAAGCAAGATTATATACACAGGGAAATAGTCTTCAAAAACTAAACAAGAGCGTAACCTAGTGTTTATCTTTCTGGTACGGCCTGATAGCGAAGGAAAACCCATATTCGACATGGGCCCTTCCAAAATGTTTACAGAAATATTGAGTTCAATAACGTCATCAAAGGGCCTAAAACCAACTAACATTTCCGTGTAACTTTGACCATAAAAGTTTTACGAGCGTGATATTGCCAGCAGCCAAAAGCTCACAAATGCTTCTTTCCTTTGATGCCTATATGAATACAATTTGCTGATGTTAGCATTTCCATCATGACTTCGTCAAATTTTTTAGTTTTCTTCTTGGTCCATAAAACGCCTGTGTGGCTGGGACACAAAGTCTAATCAAAGTCCAAACTATTATAACGTTATTTACTTCGTTATTAAACAATAAACAATGCGATTTCTAATCATTTACAGTATTATAAATATTACCACTGACCAGGAAGACAAAGCACAGAAGGTTTCTTAAAACGTGACTGGTCTTCAAGACAGGTAAATCTCATACGTTGATTTCAAATCGTAAGGTCGAAGTGGGTCACCTTGATCTTCAGTTTCGAAGTTTCTGATCTTCCAAAACGAAATAAAAGCGCTGTTTTTTGTTGGGTGAACGGCCATGTTGTTACAGGAACAATTCTGGGTTTTGAAAGGATTTGGAAAAAACGTTTTCCGTACCCGTCGCGTGGAAACGGTGGTCAGAACTGCCACAACCAGACTAAAGCCCTCAAGAAAATGGCCTGTTAATCCATACCCTAATTCCGATTTTAATAAATACTTCTGAAATGAATGATTTCGTAAAATAGAAGGCATAACGCGAACTACGGATTTTATCATTTCATGTCTCTTTTTAGATATACTTGATGTTAAAATCTGAATGAAGAGAAAAAGCTGGGTTTCTGTTGCGATATATTCAAACTGTTGCGAAGTCCGCGTTTTTGACCTGGCCATGCTGTTGGGTCATTTTAGGTAACCCGCTGTTTTTTCCCCGGTATTCTTGCGCTTGTTTATATTAGGTGTATTATATCAGGTTCTTTTGCCCATTTCTTCTATTCTCAGATAGTCGTTGTTTGCAAGCTTAGACCGGTTAAGACTAGTGACGGCTGGAATAACGACAACTTGTTTCTGTTATCGATCAATCGAATGACTGATGGGGGTGAATGTACAATGGGGAAGAGTAGACAGAACGAATCAAGATATCATGTAGCTGAATCCGAAAGACCAATTAACATTTTGTGCTAAATTGTAGGGAGGGTAAAATAAGCAGGTGGGGTAAGAATTTTTCTAAATTTTCACAAAGTGGGGGTGCATAATAAAATGACCTACGGGGAATCTCTCGAATATACCATTAAAATAGGGGGTAATAACAAAATGGAGGGGTGGATATTTGTTTCACTTTTAAATCTACTAAAGAAGACCTTGTAGTGTAATTCTATGGTGCAATAGCAAAAACGAAATACTATTTGTTAAACTTGACATTTTTTCAATTTTTGCTCTGAAAAATTGATTTGTTTGGGACCAAACAATTTCTGTTCTTTGGGAAATTTCAAAAGCCTCATATGGGGATGGGGGTTTAAAATTAAAAAGGGGGAGGTCATACTTCGACATTTTGGTAAAAGGTGGGGGTCATTATAAAATGCTTTGGGGGTGGAAAATTTCAAAAAATGCTATATGAGCCCCCTCAATGAAGCATAAAGGAATATCATATGGGTATTGTTATCAAATGAACATATTGCAAGTGATCATTGAAGGGAAAATAAATTTCTCTCTTGAAATGATGTTCATTTGAGCTAGATACCAATTTTAGAAATCGCAAGGCATTTGCCACTTCAAGACAATCTCAAGTTCAAGTCCTGAGAAGGCACTTGCCTTTAAGATCAACAGCACAAACCATTCGTCTTGTCCAAGATGATACAACCATCTAGTGGTTCACCTTTCAAGTAATACAAGACAGCATATGCATTATACAGGGTGGCCCAAAAAGGGACCCCCTTAGGTAAATAATTTCTGAACAATTTTCTCAAGGAGGAATTATACAAAATAAATACCAGGTAATATTCAAGTCAAGTGCGATATTGTGTAGAAATATATTGATGATGACGGCTTTCATATCAGCACAATTAGACATTAAATTCATGATGTCCAAAAACCAGCTGTTTTTATTCCATCATTGTGTACTGTGATTGTGGGTGTAGAGAAATCATTATCTCAGCGCAAAATTGTCACAGCCATTAATGTATGGTCATTCATATAAGAGAAGTGTATTGAGCAGGATTGAGGACATGTTTGACATTTTAAACATAGAATTTGACTAAAAGAATGAGTCATTTCTGTTTTGTTGCATAAGGATATAAAATTGCATATTTTGTTACTGTGCATTTTAGATGGTAAAGTTTTAAAGGCAATTTATTTAGAGATGCTAGCCCATATGACCATTATATTTATATGAAACAGTTGAATATCATGTAGTATTTTTTGATGAAATTCCAGCGTAAGAATAAATTATTTATAAGTTATTTAGCTATGGGGTCCGCGAAGTCCGCGTTTTGGACCTGGCCTAACTAAATTAGCAAATTTGAAGATAAGCAACTTAAATGAACATAACACTGCAGCTGATGATAAAGTGAAATCAGAGATGCAAAGATCGAGGAAAGAAGCAAAGGTTCAAGTAAACATTTCAACACTGTATAGCATGCAACAAGCAGATTGTATCAGAATAATATACCAAAATGTTTGATCATTAATCTTTGGCCTAACACTCTTGGCATTCACTCGTCAATGCTCAACAAAAATTGATACATGTTGAGCAATGTTGGGAAGAGGCGGTTAAATGCTCTTGACTTTCAAATTGACCTTTGACTTGACTTTCTATTAATTATTAGCTTCTTAAATATTCTTCAATTCTTTTGAATAGATAATTGCAAAAATAAAGCACTTCATTGTGCAAAGCCGAGCAGAATGTCAAGCACCTGACCAACCGCAAAACCAGGCTCGCGCTAGTGAATCTATAAGCACTACTGGTGGATACGGTTTGCTTCTTGAGTGGTTTTCGTCGAAATAGCACTGAAAAGTAACTTTTGTCAAGTTGTGCAGATCGTAATATGTATTGTGATATTTTAGTGATTATAAAAAAGGTTTTTCAAACAACTTTGTGGATAAGCAGATCAGTTTGCATATTACATCTTTAAAGCTAATTACAAATCCGGTTTCTCTAGTGTATCTCAAGAGTCTAATTGTGCAGGTTTAAGGAATTGAACAAGATATTAAGCTTAAAATGCAGTCATTTTTTGAGCTTAAGGCTGCCAAACAACAAAAGGATTTGCAAGAATTTAAAAAAAAAAATTATTGAATTTCTAGCAAGTGTGTACAAGATTTCTATTGAGTGAATCAGGGGGGTACTTCAATTTTTGGAAATCTTGTACCCCATCGTTGGAAATCCTATTGCTTTACAGAAAACCCCAAGACAATTTGTTGAATCTTACTGAAGTCTGGTACAAGCGGTCAGAATCATGCACAAAATTTGCTAGGATTTCTATTTTTAAACCCTTTTGCTTCTAAAGGAAGTCTCTAATTGTCCTTGAGTGAAATTCACTTCATTCTTGTATGTCTTTCTGAAATTTCAATTGAAGTGAATTGCCCCTGGCAGTCACTTGTACATTTAAAACATTGAAGTAGAGCCTTATTTTCATAAAACTAAAGATACATGCAAAACTTCTCAACACTACAGTGGAACTTCCTAGTTAGTTTAGAAGATTAACTGAGTTTATTTTGTTTACAAAATCAAGCATAAGATAAAGTAGGCACATTTCTTCAGTTGAATATCATTGTAGATAGTCTTTAAATTTCAGGCCAAGCTAATTGGATTCACCTAGAAATTCAAACTGGATTGATCGAAAATTTGTGGAAATGACTATACTGTACATCTGTTTTGCATTATCTGTGCTCTTGGGTGAGTGTTTTTCTGATCTGATTATCATGTAAAAATATTAGCATGCAATAATATTTGTCAGTTGTTTTTATAAAAAACCAATTTTTTCATCTTTAGGTGAACATGTACCTGATAAACAAGCTCACTGAAAAGAATCCAGGATGTGTGGAGATAGGTATATTTATTTCAAAGGCTGTTTTACTTTCTATTTTCTGCTTGTTTATCAAAACTGTTTTAACTTTATGTTGTTAGTTTAAATTATACAATACCCTATACTAATATTTAGACCTTACTGTATATTCATTTCAGGTTGATACTGAGTATGACTGCTTTGTGAGCTTTGGATGGAAGCTTATGTTGTTGACTGAGGAAAGGATGACTTTATGGTGGAACGAGATGCAACAACCTTCTGATGAACTTTTAACCTTATTAACTTGTAACTGCTTTTATTATTTTTAATAACATTTGATGACATTTTGAATTCAAGTTATAAAGTGAAATTTGTTTATTTTTTGCATCTAATCTTGTTGCATAATTCTGTGCTGCATTGTGCGTAGTATTACTCGATGTCGTATTACACGTAGTATTATACTCAGTGGAACATTACACGTAGTATTTCTCGTTGTTGCATTACGCGTTGTATTACATGGTGTTGCATTACATGTTGCATTTCACGGGCATGTCTAAAGTAACGTTGGATTACACGGCCCGTTGCATTACATTGAGCGTAGGATTATACGGCGGATTTCACGTTGCATTACACGTTGGATTTCAACGCTTTTTTACCTGTGCTATCCAAACTCTTAAAGCATAACCCCAACCAAAAACTTAACCCTTAAACCATACCTCAATCCTAACCCTATATAAACAACATGTAACCCTAAGGACCTGAAGACCCTACCTAATGATGTGTGCTGCTGACCATCATAATTATACAAGAGCGGCCTACATTTTGTTTATTTGACTTCCCTCTCGAGAGTCTCGTGAGTTGTAGACGCAGAAGAAGGTTAAATTGTGTAGAGTCCTTGCGCCCAAAGTGGCCACCTTTTCAAACATAAGCATTAATAAAATTTCTAGAGAATTGCTCAAACCTCCACTCCCCATAGAAATACTTTTCATCTTATTGTGTATGTCTCGACAGAATTTCAATGTGATATTTCAACTTATTTTCTCAAAACAACAATCCAAGCAAAGAACGATCAAAATGGCCTAAATCAGGAAATGCGCCCAAAGTGGCCATTAGGTTTTTACTACTAATTTTACTACTGTTGAGCGCCTCCACAGCCAAGAAGTTCAAGAAATTGAATGACTTTCAAAATGTTCAACCTGACGGACATCAGAGGTCAGGAGCAGGGGGGTGTGGGGTGTGACACCCCCAATGTTCTAGTGTTATTCGGTAAACTTTAGTCTTATTCGGTAAAAATATTTTTGAAATCATTTGTAGTTAGTTGACTCAAGCATTGAATTTTTCTATTTTCTATTCTGCCATTTGTTGGCAAAAGGCATCTGTATCACATCTTGCAAAAGCTTATCAAATTGCCCTGACTGCGCCAGTGTCCGTAGCTAGTAATGAGCGCTCTTTTCAAGGCTCAAGTTGCTGAAGACCTATTTGCGGTCAAAATGACTGATCATCGACTGAATAACCTCATGATCATTGCTTGTGAAAGTGATGTAGTTGACAACATAGACGTTAATAAGCTTGCTGATAAATGGTCGAAACTGAAAGCAAGAAGAATTAAAGTTTGACATCAATATTTGAAATTGCTGTTACATAAAGCGAACATTAGCGAAATTATATTTGCGAAAATAAATGTAAACATGGGCAATGGGTGTTTCCATCATTTTCTGAGTGTAATTGATATTTCTTGATTGGGAGGGTGGCACGGAATGGTGTGACTTCATAGCTATAAAGGAATATCGATGCAGACGATGGCCAACAATTTTAGAAAAACGAGTTTTTTCGGCAATTAAAAACTATACTGTGTTCACAATAGGTTCGGAACAACTATTGCTAAAACTAGGAACACAGCATACAGGAGAGGGCGCTTGTCAATTTTGCTATATAAAATTCCATTTTACAACGAATTTAGAAAATCACCTAAATCATATAGGCCTACTGAGTTTCTATGAAGAACTCCATTATCTCAGGAAAACTAGGTTTATCAGAAAAACCGGGATGATCTGATTTATTGAAAAAACTCTTGTTATCTAAAAAAACCTAGTTGTTCAACCAAGTTTACCTGAAAAACAAAGTTTATGTGAAAAACCCGGTTTTTCAATGCAATAAACTAGGTTTTTCAGAAAAGTAAGTTTTCTCTCAGAAAACTCGGTTTTTCAGAAAAAACCTGGTTAATCTGCAGAAAAAAAATCCAGTTTTTCTCAGATGAACCAGGTTTTTTTGCAGATAAACCGGCTTTCTGAGATAATCTGGGTGAATCCATCGTTTTCTTATCCATATTAGCAAGACATCAGAAAGGACTCTCCTCAAACTCTAACCCATGTAGTCAGCAAAGTCCTAGACAACTCTTTGCGCCAGGAAAAGGAACCAAGTCCTTGTGAAAAACATCCAGTACAACAAGCCACAATGTGGGATCATTTGATAGTGATACAGTGTCTCTGTAATGAGTTTGATGTAAAAAAAGATGTCAATAGACATGGTATGGCAGGCTCTTAATTCGGGAACAAAAAAGTTGAAATTGCAATAACAAACTTGCCAGTCAGTCAATCAACAGCAATGGAAACGCTAATGAAATTGCAAAAGAAAAGATGATAGCAAATGCTTTACAGCAGACACAGACTGTCTGTATTGAAAAATATGGCACCAATTCCTGTACCCTTTCGGTATTGAAAATTTGCGATGCGATTATGAAGAACGTCTTTAAAGAATACAAATGTGATATGAGAGGCAAATTGCTGGATATAGCATCATACATAATAACAAATTCCCGAAACAGCTAAATCAGATTCGTTTGTGATCTTGAACCAATGCATGCCTATCTACTTATTAGGAGAGATAAAAATCACTTGAGTCATAAATATGATTTGTTTGAAGAATTTCCATACAATGATGGCGTTTTCTTTTCTCAAAGCTAGCCAGAATAGTCCAAATCAGAAAATACAAGCTTATGCACAAATTACGTATCAGTTCTTTTAACTTAGTGGAGAAGGTTTTTGGATTTTGTATACCTTTAAGTGAAGTAGGCAAAGTATTCCAAAGACGAGCACCATTATTTCTAATCATGAGATCACCCCATTTTCTATTCGCTTTAGGGATTTGGTAATGTTTACGTTAAACAGATGCAGTCAAAATCTACATGTAGCGAACTAAGGAGGCTAATAAGCTCGGTTGAATGCTTATTCAGACTGCGAATATTTAAGTGAAATAACGAAAAAGAGTGGTTTTTTATATTTCTTATCAATGGTGTAGTATTTATCTTCTGTTTTATCTTCTATTTGATTTAGGTACTTTTTTAAATCGTGATTATCTATTAGATCATTCAGCTTGGGTTTATTTGAACTAAACAAAACATTAACTTCATAATTAGACAGCGAGTAAAAGGGAAAATTGGAAAGTGAAAAACAAATTTCGTTATTCTAAGAATGCTAATGGTGGGTGTTTAAAAGATAGATTTAGCATACGACTTAGTTTCTATTTAAAAGTTAAAAAGTTTGAAATACTGATAAGGGAAACCGGGGAAACCGAAAGGTGTTTGGTTTGGTTGCAAAGAAGGATACGGCCACCGAGACGGCCACAAAGGTGGTTGCGGTTGCCCATACATAGGAATTCCTCCTGGCATATTTGACCAGTTCATTGGTCCATTAAAATTCACTTGTTCTTGGGATTTCTGTGGTCTGTAAGTTTCATCTGTTGTCGGGGACTCATTTTGATTAACATTTCTTTTCCTTTCTGTTTTCTCCAATTGGTGGTAATGACTTTTTTCCATTCTTTTATTATAATTATCTCTACTTGGCAGAAGATTCGATTTCATGTTCTTAGCCAGTATTGCTGCGCCAAGAAAATTTAGGTGTAGACCATCCTGTCTAAATTTCGGCAGATCAAGATTATCATTTTCGATAATGTCAATACCAAGCTCTTTACTCATATTGTGCATTGCTGCGTTAATTTCTTTTATCTTTGCATCATAGATTTTCTTACCATCTTTTGTTTCTCTCGAGATAATTTCTGATAAAATTATTTTAGCCGCAGGAAAACTTGATTTAGCAATGTTGGCAAGAACGGCTATTTCTAAAAGCAGGAATGGGGAATATCAGCGGGAACGGGCGGGAATCACCGGGAACGTGCGGGAACGCGCGGGAACGAGCGGGAATCAGCGGGAACGGGCGGGAACGAGCGGGAATGGCCGGGAATCAGCGGGAACGAGCGGGAATCAGCGGGAACGAGCGGGAATGACCGGGAATCAGCGGGAACGAGCGGGAATCAGCGGGAACGAGCGGGAATGACCGGGAATCAGCGGGAACGGGCCGGAACGAGCGGGAACGGGCGGGAACGAGCGGGAACGAGCGGGAATCACCGGGAACGGGCGGGAATCACCGGGAACGGAGGGTTCTAAGAGTCACAAAAGATCGAAAAATAAATATTAAATGACAATGATTTATAAGCTTAATGCCTGCCAAATCGAATCGTCATTTTCAAATACTAATTAGGAAAAAAGAAGAAATTGAAAATATCAATAAATTTACTATAAAAATATTAAAATCGAAAACACAAAAAATGCAACAATTTTAGGATTGGAAATCAACGATATTTTGAGAACAAACGTTTACATGTGCTTAAACACAAGATCTTGAAGTGGAGTAAATGAAATCAATGAAATTGCATAACCGAAACAACATGATCGCCTACCGGAAGCAGCCGGAAGCAGAGTAACTTGAACTTCTGTAAACTTGTGACACAACACAAAGGATTGAATTTTTTATATCATTTGATACATGGTCAAAACAGTAAGATACAAGTTAAAAACCTGAAATTGAAAATTAAAAGTAATAACAAACTAAGATTTTTTTGGGTAGACAAATTAATTAAAATATTGAAGTTTTTTGAGATAAATAGAAATATAAAGATGAAGGTTTATTTTATTCAAGTTCAGCCTCGCGACCCCACAGCACTGTTGAAAAAGAGGGGCAAATCACTTCAAAAAATCTCGTCCACTTTTTGAAAAAGGCTATTGTTATTTTGAAAATCCTTTAATAATTTTCAGGAAATTCTATTGTTCTTTTGTGAAAATCCCAAAAATCTCGTCCAGTTATAAGATTTGCCCCTCGGTGGAAAAATAAGGAAATGTGCAATTGGAGTACGAATGACCTGTGTAATACAAGGGGGATTGCTGCAGAAAGGTGATTTCGTGATCATAGGAATGCAAAGTTGTGCCAAGTACTGTATAGCGGAAGGAAGTATGAGAAGTTGAAAATGAATGAATGCATAGCCTGAACCGAACGAAAATAAAGGGCCTATAATTACGATGTCTTCTTGTACTAAAATAGGTACCAAACACATTCGTAGACTTCAAATTCTAAATTCTACAACAATTTACTGATTTTACGTTTCTGTACTGTTGTAATTCTTTCTTCAGGAACTGTACGTAGTGTTCGAAAGCCCCCGAACCATATTCATAAAATCTTTTTTCAAATTCACAAAATTTGGGGATTTTTATTTAACATAAGAAACGCTACCAAATGTTTCAAGAGCAAAGTTTCTTATAGAAAAAAAGAAAATAAGTGTACTTTTTGCACAACAAAACTCAAGAATGTAAAGTTAAACTACGT